>OY982572.1:14192332-14561029 GCA_963859945.1 Euplagia quadripunctaria | reverse complement strand
GGCGCGGCGGCGGGCCGGCGCCTGCCACTGTCGCCGTGCGCGTCGGACGGCGCGCTGCAGCACTGGGACGCGCGGCGCCGCATGCACTACCACCTGGCGGGGATCTTCCCCGAGGCGCAGGTGGCGGAGGCGATGGCGGCCTACCCGGAGGAGACGGACGCGCAGACGATGTGCGCGATCATCCTGGCGCGCTACCGGCCCAGTGAGGCGCGCATGCCGCACTGACGCGGGTGACCGTCCTCGAGTTTACTGCCGATTTTTGACTTTAAAATCGGACCGGTAAATGTTCAATCTGGGTTTTCGACGAGGGAGATTGATATATGATGTAGGTTGCACGAGGGATAATAGAATCGCCTTCCCTCGGGGCGACTGCTATGCGTGACCGGTAAATAGGCATTTATATTGTACATTTTCCACGATTCTGTGATGTGCTTCTAAGAAGCATATGCTGATATTTAATAGAAATTAAATCGTTTCTAGAGATGTACAAATACAGACGCTTCCTTGTACAGTTCACTTGACTCGTGCCTCGATTGCACGGCCTCGATAGCTTGATTTTATGCCTGTAATATTCCAGTGGATGTTTCACAATTTATAAAATTATGTATTATAAACTTTTCGCATGTAAAATTAAGAGGAAGTTAAGACAATTAATTAAAATATATTATGATATTGATAGTTAAATGTGATCATATATAAATCATTATTGGTACCGTGTACCAATTAAAATTTTTATTTTAGTTTAAATGTTATTAATATTACAAATGTTAATGTTATGATTTTGTATTTAAAAGTAATATACATGATATGATTTATGTATAGAAATCTATATTTGTAAGTAAAAAGTTGCACCATGGTTTATGGGTATTTTGTTAATATACATACCTAAACTAGTGTTGTGTGTCATGTTGTTATTTTTATTACTATCTTGGTTCACTTAGTATGTTTAGATGTAAGCAATGGCCAGCTATAATTGACGAATGTCATTATTGTAGATGTAACCTTGAACCAATCTGTTGTTTGATTTTATTAAATTGAACTGTTTAAAAACTTAATGCAATGCATAAATTGAAAATGTAAGATACATATATCTACTATCATGTTATACTTCATATAATGACTGTTGTTATATTTGTAGATTTTTATGGAGTATATCATGATTTATATTTAGTGTAATTAGTATATCAAATTTTACCTTGTGTTTGTTGTTATCAAAACTGAGGTAAAGTTTGGTAGTTGGTAATATGAAGTGTAGTGGGATAGCTCTACTTTATTGATGATTGTTACAAAGACATCCCAAACATTTCTGATTACTGTATAGATCACATTCCTTGTGGAATGCATAACACGATCATGTCTTTTTTGACATTATAGGAATAATATTTTACAAATAAAGCAACTGTCCCATTACAATTAGTTTAATTTCTTTTTGACCCTATCTGGATTATTAGATATTCTCTTAAGTATCATTTTCATGTAAGATTTGCTGTCCTGTTCTACCTTATCAGAAAGTTCAATAAAATCTTGTCCAATAAATTTATTTGGAGGTTTGTGAAGAATTTCTTGAGAATTTGGCACAAATACTCTTAATTTCTTTTTAGTCCTATACAAATATGGGGATTCAGATACCTCCATTACCACCACATCAGATTTGACCTCTGGTTTCTCAACAATATCCATTTTTACCACTTCCTTGTTACTTAGTCTTTTGTTTGCTTTTGGTCCAGGATATAACTTTGATATATCCATTATTTCATTATAAACATCAAGTAGACGTCCATTTCTTAACCCTAAGCAGCTTGTTTTCACTCCAAAATTTATAAATGTAAGTTTTCTTAAATCTTGCATACATAGTACAGGTATTTCTTTAAGTGTGCATATTTCTATAACTGGTTCCACAATTATTCTAGGATTTACTGCTGATTCAATTATAATAGCAGAACATTGGTGATTCTGTATAGCATGGCTGCACTCAGTTATCCCAAAAAACAGACCAGCGACTTTTCTGAAAATATAGATTAGCTATAAACATGTCAAGGTCACATTAAACAAACAAATAGGTAAGGTAAAGTGTTTTACAACATGCCTAATTCCAATAAGGCTACTGATCTTTAACCTCTGAGAAAGCATAAATGCACCTCCTTAAGATAAAGCAAATCATATCTATGAAAAAGTATCAGTTGTAAAAGCACATACATTGCACATAACATTCCTACTCCGATATGGTACATATAGCTTTATTACACAGCCATATTGAATCTATTCAAGTCAATGAAACAACAAGGAAGAATTCTGTTTGGCTGACACTAAAATATTCATATTTCAGTTTATAGACAAATATGAATAAATGGACTCGCTGAAAGGGCAGATTTCAAAAATGAAATCTCATCCTGAGCTGAATTAGGCAACCCAGAGACAAAACAAATCTCATCCTTAAGTTTAAGGAGTTTTATTTTCTCATAAGAACATACAGTCCAATTCTAATGAAATATGTTACAATACTGTTTATACACACATTTATTTTGCCGCTAAGTCCTCTAGGGCATTCACACATTTTTTCTAACATATTCTTCTAATTTATTTTAGTACATATTCATTCTTTTACACTCTTTTATAAAGTTTGGTAATGTATTGTACAATCGTGCTCCCTCATAAAATATCATTTTCTTCCCATTGGTATTGAACATCCCAGTTGGTATTGCCTATGAATTAACTGAATTTTGATTTTATTTCTTAATTGTGCAACTATTTTTTTTTTGTTAATTGTAAATATGTGTGGATGTTACTTGTTAGAATTTTTAAATTAATATGCAAGTGCTATATATATATAGTTGTTTCTTCAATTGCCTAGGTGGTCACTTATGGCATTAGTCCAAGTGTGTTTACTGGGAGTCAAGGAAAATACAAAATTATGAAGTACTATCTGCGCTCCTCGGTTTCACCCGCGTAAGTCCCGATCCCAAAGGAATATCGCGGTAAAAAGTAGCCTATATGATAATCCAGGTCTCCAGCTATCTATATACCAAGTTTCAATCAGTTCAGTAGTTTTTGCATGAAAGAGTAACAAACATCCATCCATCCATACTCACAAACTTTCATGTTTATAATATTAGTAGGATATTAACTACTATACTATATTAACACACATTTAAGATGATTATTTAAACTAAGTAAGATAATGTTATTTCAAAACTATATTGACACTTTTTCAATGTAACCGGGAGAGCCATGTTTCGGCACGTATGGGCCGGCACGACCGGAGTGATACCATGGCCTCACAGAAAACTGGCAGTGAAGCAATTACTGCATTGCGTTTCACCAACTGAGTGAGATTACCAGAGGCCCTATCCTCTCCCCTGCTCCTCCTCTTCCCCCTACTCCCACCTTAAAGGCCGGCAACACACTTGTGACTCTTGAGTTGGAGTTGCCCATGGGCAGCGGTGGTCACTTACCATCAGGTGACCCGTCTGCTCATTTGCCCCTATGCAATAAAAAAAAATGTGGTAAGATTTAAAGTTCTTTTGAATAGCTACTTTCATAAAATTAAGAGACTGATACACATCTTACTTGATTTTTGGTGGCTTCGGTCGATTTTCTTTGGGTATTAACTTAAGTTCTTTCCAATGTGGTTTCTTAAATTCTGGTATCTCGACTTTGTGTTTATTTAAGATAATTTCTAACCTTAATCTATGGTTCTCGGTTATTTCCGGCCTGAAAAATAAAAAGCAATTTATACTTATTCTTAAAATAATAAATTTATATACAAAGTCCAAAACAAAAACTTACCAAAACACTTGGTCAGGTCGGCATATTACATTTTTTATGTTTTTCTTTAATTTACCTTTACTAATAGAATTTTTTTTCTTTTGTAATGTTGAAGCTTCCATTACATTCACTTATTATTCATCCAATTGTTTCAAGTATATCAAAGTACTCTGCGTTTCAAGTAAATACTGTAAGTAAAAATCGTTCAGTCAGTCACTTATCAGCTGTCAAAAGAAGTGGTGCCAGGGCTGCCAGTAAGGACAACTTATTTTATACCGCCGAGTCTCAGAAATTATACAAAATCACGTACTATTACAAAATCAGTGTTGTACAACTGTACAGGGACGTAGCTACCGCCGTATCAGCCGTATAAATGATACGGGGCCCCCGGACTACAGAGGCCCCCAACGTGTGTAAGCAAAAATTTGTAAAATGTTATCCACAATGTCACTTAATCTCGTGCTTCCCGGGAATAAAACATATAAAAAACTGTCATACGTGTCTATAGTTTTCACTTCAGAAATGACAAAAGTCAAAAAAAGCAATCTCTTTTATTCCTGGGTTAAGCGTGCGCCCAAAAGTTGGCAACATTCTACATCAGTTATTCACCCGTTTAAAGCATTTTTGTTGCTTTTGTAAGAAATCTTTACCCTTCATTTGGGCCTCCCAACTAATTTTGATACAGGCCTCCAAGGCACGCTACGCTCGCAGGAGCGTACTTGAATTGAACTTGGCTCCCATTTTCACATTTATGTTTTTGATGGGATAAATTTTTTCCATAAATAGAATCTTAAAAACGTTTCAAACTTAAGTATTTTCTTTACTATATAAACATTTAATAAGAATGGTAAACCATTATTAATTACTTTTATTACAGAATTAACTATTTGTATTCGAAATAAATACTTGATTCGAATGGTTTACCATTAAAGAAAGGGCATAAAAACCCTTAGGCCGGTAGGTGTTTAGCGCACGTAAGTACACTGAGTGGCATAGGCCTGACTCGGGACCGATCACCGGTGCGTTTACAACTCGCGGTCCACTCGTGGTCACCGAGTAGTCCCCTCACCGTCCGCATATGGGCTGCTTACGTGTGGTGAGATCCGATGAGATTAAGAAGTTCATGAGAGAGTGCATATGTATGGAAGTCCTTATAAAGAAATCTCAACCGCATGAGGCGTGGCGGTGCTGGCGAAAATTTTGACTGCGCGATACAGGATCAATAGTTACCTACTACGTAGTCAACTTGTCTTCGCTAGGTGAAGTAGAAGCATGTTTTGTTATGCGTGTCGTCACAGTTCTCTCTTGTTAGTCCAACGTGCTGGCAGAACAAATAACGGAAGATGCTGCACTTATACATTTAATGTCAGAGAACCGATAAAAAGTAAAATATACCACGGACAATGTATGGCGCCTGTTTAACTAATCCTCTAAGGATTGGTTAAAGAGACTCATCACTTATACTCACCTGATAAGGCTGCTTCGGAAAATTCTTCGCGATAGTTAAGTATTAGTTTTGGTTTAAACTTTGTTGAGGCTGCTGCTAAGTAATTGTTGGATATTAAAAAAAAAAGATTTATCGAACCATGCCTAGCAACTAGAGAAATATTGAAAATATTAATTTCTTCACAATATTTTTTTAAATCTTTGATAAAATATCTTCAAAAAAATTAATCTGGGCGTGCCAAAAAAAAGCGACGTTTTTGAGTTAACAGCCCTGAATAACGCAGAAGAGTAAAATGAAAGTACTATTTTGCAATTCTGTGTGAATATATAGAAGGTGTGTTTTTATTTTACTTAATCTACTTATACATAACAGAATACATAATAGTACAGGTTACATGTACAGAACTCAGACTCTACCAAATCAGTTAATTATATAGCGACTCTTGTTCCGACACAATAAAGTTGTAATTTAGGTCGCACAGCGCTAATTACCTACAGTTATATTAACCTAGAAGTTGCCTCTCTATCTATCGCGTAACTCTTATCTGTTCTAACGACGCCGCGACGTTAGGGATATCTTTTTTTAAAGAATTAATTAATCTGAATAGTTAATTACCAGTAAGTTATATGCCTATTACTCTATTTTTGTGAACAAATAAATCTAGTCTAGGTACTAATAACTCGATAGTCTAGATACGAACGGATGACGCGACGCAGTACGGGAGTGAGCATCAAACTAACGTGCAGCCCTTCCGGCATAGAGCCGGCCGGCGAGCGGCAGCCCACCGAATTTTGGCACGATTAGTCGACCCCAAGTACATGGTAGTTGTAGTTTTATACCTACACTGTAAATGAATAATCCATAAATAAAATATATTATTAAATATTTTATTTAGAAAATTATCCTTGAACTGAAATGTCTATGAAATTCTACTTATGCACTCTTTCTTTCAAGGCGATTAAATATAAATTTAATAGGTACATTTTTCTTTGATGGTGAACATTTAGATTATCTAAATTATCGATCAAAACGAAACCACAAATCTTTACTTATCTTACATTTACATAAATAAGCTTGTCTTGTTTTTCTTAAGTTAATTTAAATATCAAGTATCAACCTTCCTTCAAAAGTCTCTAAATAGGTATTTTCAGGATTCAATTAAAGTTCCGAAAACATGTACCTACCTAACTATGTAAGTTTTCATCAATAATTTCTGAAATATTAAAAACACAGCTATCCATAACATGGGTTGGTGTGTTTAGCCTCCACATACATTCACCAAAAATAATATTCCTATTCATTTGTTTTATGCAGTTTTATGACTTTCGGTAAGACAACTGAGGGCCACACAAAAGATAAATACTTAAATCTCGGCGAACTTACTAGGAAGTACGTTGCAAAAAAGGATGCCTTTTTTGTTCCCCCGGTCCCGTTGGCGAAAACTATTGTTCGGAGCGGAGAGCGGGGGAAGTAATAATTGTTGTAAGGGTGCGCTTTAATGAAATTTTTACCTGAGGGACCGCTGCATTTCGATGCACCATTTAGTCATATACTACCCGTCGAGGGATTCGTTACATGATGTCGACTACCAAGAAAAGTCTTGGTGAGAATTGGTTGCTAGTGGAATGGAACAGTGGTGGTCGTGATGTGGTACATGTGAGGTCAGTGGTAAACCCTGTGAATAAGGAGTTGAAGAATGGTGATACGATGACAGTGAACAGACGAGGCGAGCAAGAGCTGGCTACATTCATTGCGCGCGCGCGTAAGTAATTGCAATAGATACTTACTTTTGTACCTGAGGTAGTACCCGCCGTTATCCTTACAAAAAATTGAGAACACACTTTCTGTTGTACACTTTGATATTTTCAAATATTATTTAAAAACTTTACTGTGTAAACATACTATTCGTAGATCAGACAGTGATATTGAAGTAGAAATTATATAGTTACAACGGTTACAAGTATCTTTATTTATTAGTCATAATATGAACTCTATTTACGTAGGTATAGGTATATAATTTATCTTCAAAGACTCCGAGGCGGTGGTAGTCATTTACTATCAGGTGACCCGTCTGCTCGTTTGCCTCCTATACCATAAAAAAAAAATTAGAAATAAAAGCAGATACAACTTCAAAAATTTTAGGTCTAATGTGGAACAAGAAAACTGATGAATTTGAGTATACATACTGTTCAACTTCCTGAGTACCACCACCTATAACAAAACGAAAGGTCATATCGGACATAGCACGTCTGTTCGATCCTCTGGGGTGGATTGCTCCCGTAATTACCTACTACAGCTAAGGTTTTTATCCAAATACTGTGGTTGGCAGGAATTGAATGGGACGAAGATCTGCCTGCCGACTTACTTAAGGACTGGATTGCATACAGAAGTGATCTATGTAAGCTCACCAAGTTTTGAATACCTCGTTGGATTCATTTATGTAGCAACAGTCAACTCCTTACATTTATGTGCATGATGTGACTTTAATCCAATTGCTCTTATTAGAGTTAATATAGTTATGTATATATATACATGTATCTTAATCTGTCTTTACCTAGTAAACTAAGGTACCTACCTACTTTTAGTTGTACTTCTAGTTGTAAACATCCTGGAATTTAGTTTAAAAAAGTCTGAGGGTCGCATTGATATATATAAAAAAAGATATCCGGTTATTATATATCAATGGTCGTGAAGAACTTAATCGTGTTATTAAAAGCAACATGATATTAGTGATAAGGATACGATTATTTAATTAAAAATAGTTTTATTGAAAACCTGAACTTAATACGACAACAAATTTTGTGGGGTTTGTCAAATTTAAAATGCCCGCTCTAAGTAATAATTAATTATTATCTAAAGCGGGCATGTGGATGTTTTTTTCTGAATTTTAGAAAAATATCCTGTGAATCTGGGTAACACTATAATAAGGCCCCGTTTACGCAGACGCGGGGCGTTGCGCGGCGCGTCGTGCGGCGACTCGCGCGAACAAATCAAACACTAGTTATTATATGAGAGCGTTCACGTAGAAGCGTTTTCTTGCGCGTTTTGTTTGATATGTACCACTGCACGCGGCAGCGAACGCGACGGCACACGCGGCGACACTCGCGGCGGTGGACGCCTCGACCCCCGCCTCGTATCGCGCGACTTCCCCCGCAGCCGAAGGTACGCGTTTATTTGTAGTAGTGGGTAATTGGTCATTGGAGGTGTATATTGAGTGTGTAGTGAGTATTGTATATTTCAAAATGGACGATGAACAAACCGGGTTTTTGGTTACCACAATTCAAGACCGACCTGAGTTAATTTGTATATGTTATTAATGAGTTAATTTAATGGTTCGAATTGAAAAAATATTTTAGTGTTGGATACCCTATTTATCGAGGATCGCCGTAGATGGCTACATAACATCACGCTACGACCAATAGGAGTGGAGGATCAATGAAAAATGTTGCAGAAACAGGGAACATTTACAAACGCAGACGAAGTTGCACGGGTCAGCTAGTTATCCAATACTAGCTATGCATCTTGGTTATGTTTAATATTAGCACTTTAATGCAATAATTACAAAGATACAGGCCAAAACCCTTCGCTAGCACTTCTCTTTAAAACTGCACATTAAGGGTAAATAAACTTCATTAAAACATAATGTAAAATACTAATTCATAAAAAAGCGCAAGTCCGTTCATTGTACTATTGATGCCGTTAAGAAATACCTACCGTATACGCTTGTCGGCATCAAAGGAAGCCGCCTAGTAGTACAAAGGCACCGAAAATGTAGTTTATTACTTTTGTCTAATCTTCCAAATCCATAGAAATCACCTTTATTTCTGCAAAGATAAGATTGATATTTCTGTCTAGTGAATTTCAGGCGGCTTTTTCTCAAAAGAAGCTTTAAAATAAATTACCCGATAATTTAATAGGGAATATGCATGTTCTTTTAAATTTACTTGATTTTTTTTCCCTTGAATCTTTATTGTCCAGATATTATGCCCAAACAATTATTTTCTGCTTTAGTTCGTCTTTAATTGCAAAAAATATTAAATAAAATATGCAAAATAAGGGCGCGAAATTCAACTTTGCAAAACGCATCACTATTGGTCGAACCAAAACATGACGTCACATTCCACGTCCTGTCATTTATCGGCCCCGATATTCGTATTGTTACGGAGAAAGATAGGTGTTCCTGTGGTTTTTGCCATTAGCTAGTGCAATTTAAGCATTTTAGTGATATTAGAAATCATCTAGGACGATGACTGAAAGTGGTTTTGTCAAAGCACAATCGGACAATCTACCGTAAATAGATGCATTCATGACGACTATATATTTTGCATCAAATCCAGATTTTACGTCCGCTGAGGTCAAAGGAGTGAAAGCCGCAAGGTAATTATTATAAAACATGTTATATATTATAATCTAATACATAGGTAAGATATGTATAGTTACTTCTATTCATGAAGTTTTATTGGACTTTTGTTACCTAGTTTAAATAGACAAGTTGCCTTCTGCTTGATATTTAAAACAAATATAAATTACTGCTGACTAATTCACACTATACTAGCAATTAAATTGTAATATACTTATATTAAAGTGATCTTCACAACAATATAAACACGATATTGAAGATACTTCATCTCTTCTCATTAATTTACATTATTGTTTTCGTATTTTCGTATCTCTTGGTACAGGAAAAAATACTTTATTGGGTGTACTTCTTATAGTATTTTTACTCTTAAGGACAAAGCAATACCTTTAAAATGGTTTTTAACTTTGTCGATCGTCTAGTAATTATAATAAATAGTAATTACAACTGAAAATCGGTATAAAATTACTGTAACATTTCAAGTAAGTATACTAAGTTTATGAAACAAACACTGAGCGTGGCATGTGACGTCATTCAAGCCCGCGAAATATGGCGGCGTTCAAACAGATCAAATTTTATCGATGATTTCAATGTTATTTTAAAAATTAATTTGAACATTGCCAAGGTTATTTATTAGGTTAGAATGATGGAATAAGTTAATAAAAATTTAAAAAAAAGTACATGCATATTCCCTATTATTAATGTTTAAACTAGTTTCGCAAATTCACGGTTATTTATGCTCGGATAAGAATGATATTTCTATGTCAGTGGAAATACATTATTCTACGATCGATCGCTATGAACAATGCCGCCGAAGCTCACGCATGTTTTGTCAAAATAACGTCCTTGAAGTCAAAGTCGCTGATGATTTAATTAGTAATGTTCTAATGTATCATTATTATTTCGCAAATTCACAGAAATCCTTTTTATTTAATACTAGCTGCGCCCCGCGTAAGTCCCGATCCCGCTGGAATATCGGAATAAAAAGTAGCCTATATGTTAATCCAGGTCTCCAGCTATCTACATAGGTACCAAATTTCATCGCAATCGGTTCAAGTAGTTTTTGCGTGAAAGAGTAACAAACATCCATCCATCCATCCATACTCACAAACTTTCACGTTTATAATATTAGTAGGACGTTATTTTTGGTTCAGAATGTAGGTTTTGGTTTGAGTGAATTGTGAAATAATTTTTGAGTGACAAGAAGTGATTTAATTGACCTTATAAGCTGTCAAATAATGTCAAGGGCAATTGTTCAATTTGTTCCTATACCAACCAGTAGTTCCTGGGATAAGCGCGTTCGACCAATTAAACAAACGAACTCTTCAGCTTTATAATATTAGTACCTACCTATAGATATATATAAATATCTCGTGTCACTGTGTTTGTGGTCGCGCTCCTCCGAAACAGCTCGATCGATTTTAATGATTTTTTTTTGTATATTTGGAAGGTATGAGAATAGGTCGTAAAGTATTTTTCACTTTCGTGCTCAACATTTTTTTTATTTTATTATTTCCTTTATTGATTCTACCCTTATATTTAACATCTCAACAATTTAAATATGAAATGTAATAGCGTATTGAGTAGGTATTTAAATAAAATATATTTTCAGAATGATAAGTAGGTGTTTATTTATTTTTAAATTATATGTGTAATTTTACATAGGTGTAGTCGCCTGCAGGTCCAGAGGTTACACTTTGGTATTAACAGTGCTTTTATTCCGTTAGCAATAAGTGCGGCTAACGTAAGCTAGTTTACTTGTAACATCTTATATTTATTAGGAAGAATTAATTAAACTAAATTCGATTTTCACAAAAGTAAGCCATAAATCTGTTACGAATATTAATGGCATTTGAGGAAGTTGCATTGTTACTTCTATGATAATTATTTCTGAAACTTTGTACACCTACTTGATTAGTGTAGTCTTTATCGAAATCCCCATCGATGTCTCTTATTATATTATGAAGTACACAACATATGGCTTTAATTATGATACAAGAATGTTCATAATTGGTTTCGATAGGTTTGTTTAGAATTCGCCATTTTGCATTAATTATACCGAAAGCACACTCAACACATTTTCTTGCACAACTGATACGGCTATTGAAATATTCTTTTTGGGTATATTTAAATTTCTGGATTGAAATGGGCGTAGTTAATGAGTCTTTAATGGATATGCTTCATCTCCGATGAGAACGTACGGTAAATAGTATGAAGTTCCTCTTATATAAGTGTCTGGTGGTATATTGTATCTGTCCGCTTGTATTAGCTCATTTATGTATGACTGAATAGTGAAATGGACCACCGTCACTTTGACGACCTCTGCCACCTACCTCTACTGCAATGAACCTGTAATGAGCGTCAACAACCGCTTGTAAAACAACAGAAAAATATTCTTTGTAATTATAAAGGCTAGATCCTGAATTTGAAGGACATTTTATTCTGCAATGCTTCCCATCAATTGATCGAATGCAGTTAGGAAATCCCCACATTATAAAATAATCATTTGCAATCTTTCTATGATCTTCTGTTGGCTGTGGCATATGAATATTAACCAACTCTGACCATATTGCTGAACAGGTTTCAATTATTACTCGTGATACAGTTGATTTACCCGTACGAAACTGATATGCCAATCTACTGAACTGTGCACCACCAGCCAGATAGCTGAAATAGAAACGGTTCAATTAACAAACACTTGAAATAAATTTGTACAGAATCTCTAAATCTTTGATTCAATATGGTGTTAAAATAACATTTGCCTTATATTTAATAAGTACATGTTTGTGTATTTCTATTTTTCAGTGGATGAATTAAAAAAAAAATGGAAACATCTTCGTGACCAATACCGAAAAGAGTTAAAAAAGAAGCCCAATAGGCGTTCTGGCGCTGCAATGAGAGAATGGGTTCCTCAGTGGAAGTTCTTTAAAATCATGAATTTTCTTCAAGATGAAGTTATACCGGAAGAAACTTCTGGAAATTTAAGTCTAACACAAGCAAATTTAGTAGAAGACAGTGTATCGGTTCTTAATAGAGCATCTACACCATCACTTTCACACGACTTAGAAGATGACGATAAGGAAAACACAATGACCTCAAATCTATCAATGGAGTCAAGCATGTCTTTATCAAATTCTGGAAGGACACATTCCATGAAACCTCGTCTAGCTGATCAGAGACAAGAAATGCTCAGACTAGAAGAAGAAAAAAATGCATTGATTAAATCACGTATGGCAGAATCTAAAAAGGAGGCACAATTAAGAGCAGACGATGATTATTTATTTTTCATGAGTGTTCTGCCATCGCTAAAAAAGCTTGCAAATATACAAAAACTTCGTTTTCGTCATAAAGTTATGGAAATTATTTTGGAAATGTCATCTCAAAATGAGTACGGAGTTAATATGTTCTATAACAATTTGTCAGTGGGTAATTACTCTACATCTCAACCACTACCCCAAAATTTACTTCTAATTCGACCATTACACCTTCGTCAACAACTTCATCTGAACCCCAATATTCTACGTCTAGTTCGACCATTATACCATCTTCGTCAACAACTTCATCTCAACGCGAACTACCTATCCTATCAATTCACGAAAATGTCACAGCAAGAACAGTTAATATTCAAGAGGAAGAATTACGAAGTCAAAACGAACATTAAAACAATACACACACGTTTTAACTAATTACGAATCAATGTGATTTTTAAAGAAATTTAAGAATTAAGTGATTATTAAAGATATGAAAATTACAAAAGTACTTTGTTTCTTACCTTAGTGTTAAAAAATTTTTTCTTCCGGACAAATGTTGCTGTTAGCAGCAGATAAACGATGTTGTATTTTATTTAATATATAATCAAATGCTTTTAATGACATCCGGGTATATTTATGAAATACTTCATCACCTTTTCTTCTTATTGATGGGTAAAGTGTTGCATATTCAGTCAAATTTAGGCGTTCAGCTGTTGTAAATGTAGGTTTTTTTCTATAACTAAAAAAAAGGCCTTTTGTGCAACAATTATCTTCTAATAAAATGTCAATACAATCGTACTCCATTTCAAACACGACAGCGCGATAGAATTTCCGAATAAGACTGCCAAAAGCGTTGATCGTATCGTTGATCTCCACGCGATGCACGCCGCACCGCGCAACGCCCCGCGCGACGCCCAGCGTGACGCCCCACGTTTATATGAGTGGCACCATGTTTGTTTTTGTTGCACATATAGACGCTTGACGCGCCGCTTCACGCGCCGCCTCTCCGTAAACGGAGACGGCGTAAACGGGGCCTAACAGAACGTCCGTAGGCACAAATCGCAAAAAATGTATTTCCCTAGGGCCTATATATTCGTTTCGAATTTCGAATTCGAAGATTTCATTTTTTTTTGCAAAATTCAAACCGCCTGACCGGAGAAGTATTTCCACGCTAATGATCGCGGTTAACCAGCAATAGCAACCTCCATGGATTGCGGGATTGCGTTGGCAACACATGTGTATCACCACTGGGGTTGCTATGCGCTCCGCCCCATCAAGGGGCGTGTGCTTGTTTATTACTTATTGGTATAAAAAATATTCAGTCAACATGCAGCAGTAGTGATAGTAGCACTGAACAACATTGCCACCGCAATTTGTTTTTTAAACTGATTGTCGTTACCTACTTCCCTACCCAAAACTTATCTAAATATTCTTCTATGTTCGGCAGGAGAGCGCAACACGCTTGAGGCCATGCTTGTAAAAAAAGAAGCCACGGCCGGTCCGAGTGGTCTAGGAAAAGAAGAAGAAGACGGAGAGGACTTCTCCTCCAGTGCTTCAGACTGGGTACCAAGCGAAGACGCTGTTCAGTCTTGTGATTCTGATGCAGAGGTAACTACAAACAATTTAGTTCTGACAATAATAGCATTAATAAGAAAGAAATATACAAACTACAGCATCAGTTCTTTTTAACTACTAAGGGTCTTGCTATCGTCACTTAACGCTTCATATTCCATCGTGTATCTAATTACAGTGTAACAGCATCAACAACTGTATTCAACTTGAACAACAATATTTTTTATACATAAGTATATTTGAAGCTAATATGTGGGTACAAGTTTTTAAGAGAGGACCTTTGTTCATAGTAGTGAACGTCTGACTTCAATGTTTGCATATTACCTACAGATCATTGAACAACGACAGTTTTCTATACTACAAGTTAATGTTTGCACGTCTTTAAGAAAGGCTTATGTTCAGTAACACACTACGACTGAATTAATTATGACTGTTTGCATAACGAGAAAGCACATACTCGTAGTACAAAACTTTCCTACTTAAACCAGCTTGCTACTAAAGACGTTAAAATCACTCCCCCGCTTTTGAGTTATTATACTACATCTAAACTCTATCTCCCCTTAAACTTATTATAAGTATTTGCCCTTTTGCAATATTTCCGATGATTTTTCGTATTATTAATTATTATATTACGTAAGATAAACATGTAAAGAACTCTTTGTACCTATGCAGTTTTAAAAAAATTCGCCACATCGCTAACGGACTAACGTGAAATTGGAATAGGTCCCCTTAAAGTACGTAGAGAAGAAGCGCAGAAAGTTAAAAAAAAAAACCGGCCAAGTGCGAGTCGAACTCGCGCACCGAGGGTTCCGTAAAATATTTTTATTATATGATGTAACTAAAAATTTACGGTTTTCGCAAGTTTTCCTTTATCTGTCCTATAAGACGTTGCTTCGTACCAAATTTGAAGATTTCACGGGAAGTACCCTATAGGTTTTGATACCTTTGCAAGTGTCGAAAATATATATATATATAAATATATATAATAAACGGCTGTATCTTTTGATTGCGTTGGCTGAGAAGTTTGATTTTTTCACAGCTCTAAGGGACAGTAGACTTGAGTATTTGATATAAATTCCAGGTTGATACCTCTACGCGTTCCTGAGAAAAATGGTCTAGACAGACAGACAGACCCACGGACGGACAACAAAGTGATCCTATAAGGGTTCCGTTTTTTCCTTTCGAGGTACGGAACCCTAAAAATTAACAATATGTGTTACAAATTAAACTTACATATATATTTACAATACATTTTTACAGTGAGATATTTAATAAATCTTCTTCACCTACCTACGCCAGGTGCTTATAGTACAAGAATATTAATTGTGAGGGTACTTTAAACAATAAAATTATGTCAAACATACATCTTTACACTTACAGGTGCAGACCAAAAAAATCAAATTAGAACGTTACAAGCGCCAGTATTCCAGATCGAATAAAAAAGTCATGACTCCTTCGAACAGAGCCAACGCTGTTCCTGTAAATTTGGTTAACCGAAAAAGGACACACAACGAGATAATGAATTTAAGTAAGAAAAAATCTTTACCGGACTCAACGAAAATAAACCAATCCGTTTTTCAGAAACTGCGCAAACAGATTAACGAAATAAACGAAATGAACGAAACATTCAAGATGTTATTTCAAATGCTCAATGATCTCAAAGGGCAAAAGCCTTCTGCAATGAAGAGAGAGCCCTTGGGCTCTAAAGAACATACTCCACGTGTCACGCCTACTTTGAACGCTGATGAGAGATTGCAAGGTTCATTCAGCCAATCGATCCAGTCTACGGATGAGCATAAAGAGAATGACAATGATATCAGTGAGAATGAGGAGTTCAATCGATCTGACGATAATGTTCTTATTACTAATAAGTACAGTAATGTTGGTGTGAAGACGGTGCAGAGGAATGTTGCGGTAGAAGAAGAATGGGTAATTCTTGTTATTTTTATTTTAACCGACTTCAAAAAAGGAGGAGGTTCTCAATTCGACTGTATGTTTTTTTTTTTAATGTTTGTTACCTCAGTACTTTCGACTGGGTGAACCGATTTTGATGATATTTGAAGGCTGGTGCTTCCCGTGTGGTCCCATTTTAATTTGGTCCAGTTCTGACAATGGCATCCATGAGAAAACCATATAAGTCTTTTATGGAATAGTTTTTGTTTTGAAGTCGGTTTTTTTTTATTCTATAAGTACACTTTTACACTTGTTAGAGTAGTAGTAGAATATGTTAGATCAGTAGACTTAGAGCTCCGTAAGACAGGGAGAATAATTACTCCAATGAAAATCTTCTTAAAAAAATGTTTCATGATAGCATTGTTATTTTAAAAAAACACTGTCTATTGATTCTCTTCACAGATCAAATAAAGAAACGAGATTCTATTTTATGTACGTAGATTTTAAATGCCTCCATCAACACTAAATACAGTTTATAAATTATGAGTGCAACAAAACTCTATAAGTATAGATATTTTGAAGTCTTAAAATGTATTGTATTGTGTATTTGTACCTGTATTACGAAATACGCAGTTATTTTAGTTAAACAACGAATACAGCACAATAACCTTTGAAAGGAATAGTATTGTTTAATGTCAGGTAGACACATGGTCACAACGCTGTTGTGTTCTAGCTTGCCATATAAAATACCATTGCGACAATTTGGCTTAAATTGGTTATGAAATGTTTAGCCGAGCACCATGCTAAAAAAATCACTTTAATTTTCAGGTCCCAATTGGAAGTGGCAAGACAATGATCCACAAAGACAAATACAAGAAAATAAACTGGAAATCCTATACTATTGCTACACGAACGTTGCTGCTAGCTGTATTTCCTAGAAAGTAATAAATGAGTTTGCAAATTACATTGAATATTATAGTTATAATACAATGTATAACAATATTATTGTGGTTTTTTAGGATTCTAGCAACGCACTCGCTAACCGGCAAACGGTCACCAGCCTTTCAAGATAAGCCCGCTAAGATGGGTTTGGATCAGAAAATAACCTCTGATGTAATCATGGAAGTTATGGACAGATTTAACGTTCGAGAAAATTTAGTTCGGTAAGTACACTTAAATATAGTACCTACTTAAAAATGGTACCTAGCGTAGATATAATAGCTAATACCACGTGTCAACGTTGTATTAGCCGCGCCGCGCGGAGAAAGTTTGCGGATGACGTCATGACGTCGCTCGTAGTACTTATAACTTGGCGAGCGCGGGACGCGGTCGCCGGAGGCGGGAGGGGATGGTCATCGACAAAATTAATATTAATAACTTAATTCTACTCCGTATGGGCGCGGTATTTTTACTCCGGAAAAAATTTCGACAGACATGATTTAACTTTTAAAAATCGTGCGTGCAAAATTAAACATGATATTTATTTGTCAAGTTGTTTTAAGTATAATTATCTGAGGAAGCAAAATAACAACATAAAAAAAAATTGAAGGTTATAAACCTACGAAGATTAATGTAGACGTAGAACTACTTTTACACTAGTTTGATGGAACTTTGGCTGCAAATAAATAATATAAGTATATCTATAAAATATAAATCTCTTAAAAAATTCCTACCCGAGTCAGTAGAACCGCGGGGCTGCTATTGGATAGGTACTGTTGAGGGATTAAATGGTAGGTACTGTAGCCATTTAGCGGAGTATTTTCACTTGTGCACACTTGGCTTTCGTAAAACGTATAGGTGTAAATAACTATTAGGTACGTCGTTAATGTTCATCGTGTATCTTATAGTGATAATTTACAGTTAAAAATTATACAAGTATGTACCTAGTGATACCTAATATTACCTACCTACCTACCTATTACGTTCCGAATTATTTACTTTAAATAAAAAAATTGAGTTGAATATAAATTTCTACTCTTGCTGACAAGCTTTATAGTGCTGACAGTTTTAGAGTAAAGCAAATACGAGAGAACGATAATAATTTAAACCAGAAAGGTAAACAAGTAAATTAAAACGTTGGAAGTTTGCCAATTCTTTAAATTCAGTGTTTTAGAGAAGATCGATTTCTTTTTTTTATGTTGTCGCAAAGTAGGTAGGTACTTACCTAACGCCTATAAACGTAATTTTTTTTTGATACTGTGTTTACATATTTAACATGTTTACAGGAGTATCATCACCACAAAATGTGCGGATGAATCCAAAATGTGGAAAACAAGAAACAAGAAGAAGAAAGATGCCAAAAACAAAGAAAATGCTCCAACGGTACAATCTGTACAGTAATAATTTTTGGTCTCAATATTCATTACTATTCATTAAGACTATGTATCTATCTACTTAAAATGCCAAAAAGTTTTCAAATGCTCCCCGTGAAAGAAGACGGAGATTTCTTCAGTTAGACTAATTTAATAATTTCCCAATCTTCTTAGATTTAAACAGTATACCAGGACGTCATCAATACGATCAGTAAAAATATAATGTATTACGAATAATATATCTATAAACACCACTTAGGGTTGATCCTCATCTGGCAGCACGGAATCACACTTATGCCCTATATGCTGCCGCGTACTATCGCGTGATTCCGCTTACGATCGCATGCGGTCGCTTTTACGTGTTGACAAATGAGACCGCGTGTTGTCGCACTTTTTGACCTGCGATTTGAATACACTATAGCAGGGATGGTATGGAACTCGTAACCGTAACCGAAACTATTGGATATCCGAAATAAAAATCTATCCGAAACCGTAACCGTAACTGATATAAAAGTTTCGAATAATTTCGGATAGAGGTAATAATTAGAAGAGGTAAGTAGAGAGAAGTACATATTTTATAATAATTGTACATACTCCGACCATTGTATTTTTTTCTTTCTGATTCTACTACCAAATAATAACCTAGAAATAATGCTAAGTCATTACTTATCTGCATTTTCTTGTTTCATTAATTAAAAATCTAATATCCGTAACCGAAACTATCGGATAATCCGAAATAATCTGATATCCGTAACCGTATCCGAAACCGGTATAACATTATTCATATATCCGTATCCAGATCCGAAATTTCATATCCGTAACATCCCTGCATTATAGTTCCTGAGAGCGACAGAAAAGGATAAAACTATCCGATTTCGTGCTGCCAGATGAGGCTTAACCCTTACAGGAGGCCTTAACGCTCTTGCTCCTTTAGTAGACCGTTAATTTGATTCATGAATAGGACATATTTTTAATACTACATTATTAAATTAATTTTTCTTTGGAACTCTTCTTTTGCGAAGTGCATTTAAACGCAATGTTTCTCGGCATTTAGCGTTTATTTTTGTGATGAATATGATGAATAAACGTAATTTGCCGAGACGCGATTGTACTGTAGTGTTATAGATTGAATTGGCTGTGAATTGTATTTTCGAGAATGACGCTAAGTGTTTTATAAAGTTAATTTTTTTCTTGTGATTGTACCCTGTGTTTTAGCTACTACACTATATCAATAGAAACTTATACATATAAGTAGGTATACTAGTAGAACAATGTCATCACAAACGTAAATTTTTCTATAAAGTGTTGCTAACCTCGCTAAACTGACACAATACCTCGGTTAGGCCACAGACTGCCTATATTTTTATATTTTACGCGTCGCCTTTCCTTGCACTTGGCCCAAATTTGACCACTGAAATATTATCGACTTTAAAACATGAATATATAGTGTTGTAATAGATCAAATGATCACAAATGTTGACATTGATCTTTACG
This sequence comes from Euplagia quadripunctaria, assembly GCA_963859945.1. Lineage (NCBI taxonomy): Eukaryota > Metazoa > Arthropoda > Insecta > Lepidoptera > Erebidae > Euplagia > Euplagia quadripunctaria. The sequence continues at coordinate 14,540,938 of OY982572.1, read as the reverse complement.
TGTGTCTTTGAACGGTAAGAGACTTCTGAGCAAGGGATTCTACCGCTGAGCTAGTGAGAAAGATGACATTTGGTCTGTAGGAGTCAGATGATACAATTTAGTAAAAAACTACCTAAGTTAGTATTAAACGGCAACACCTTATAGCAATGACAGTTTCTATAATTGTAGTGTAGTAACTTATATTTTTAATTAACATTTAGTTAATACTTTTTTTTTAAATTGTCTGACATTCACATCGCTTATAATACAATAAACATAATACTCAATGTAATAATGATTTTAATAAATAGATAAAACGTATAAAAATATTTATTTAACCTGATAAACATTTACATGTTTGCATATTCTTTCATACATTGACTAGATACTTATATACTTACTTCATAACTTTTACTTAGCTTTTAAGCAGTATTAAACAAGAATTGTGGTACCTAACTTTCATCCCCATCACCTGCATAATTGGCAATCCACCACTGTGCGGTTCTTCAGATTTTTTTTGCCTCGCACAACCCATCTCTGGAACAAATGACCTTCAAACCTTCAAGAAAAGAGCGTACTCCCACCTCAAAGGCCGGCAACGCGCTTGTGACTCTTGAGTTGCAGGTGTCCATGGGCGACAGTAGTCACTGATCATCAGGTGACCCGTCTGCTCGTTTACCCATTATAATATAAAAAAAACCTACATGCTATCAGCAAACACGACTGTTCTGAGACAGTATAGCGGGTATAAGTATACGGCCCTTCCAAGTTTTCACTAGTCTTTCGGGGAACTTTTACATTCATTGGACAAGTCGGTTGACATATCGTAACTGGATCAAATACCCTCCAACCCCCCTCCCCTCCCAAAAAGAAGAAAGTTTACAAGTAAACAAAATGGTAGCCAATTTACACTATGACATTACTTTTGCGCCACACATCGGAGCTTTAATCCGGGGCGAACTACGCCCTTCGTTGGTAATGTTTATCAAAATCAAACTGCATAGTATGGAGGGCAGAGGTCCATTTTATATGAGAGGCAAAAAGAAAAAGTGTCCAGCTGAAAGCAGTAAACCATAGTTTAAGAACCGACCAGAATAACGCTCATATAGGCAAAGGGAACTTAGCAGTTATAGACAAAGTGAAGTGCGCAGAATTAATTTTTTTTTTTTTTGACAACTATAGTCGATACTACTACTAGTGTAAGACTAGAGTATACTAGGTAGGTTGATAAAAGATAAAACGAAAATAAACTCGTCAGATGATTAATTTATGTATGTTATCGTTGTACTCCTATTAAATGATTATTTTGAAAAGAGCGCCATTACAAAGCGAATGTTTCTTTTCTTGTTATTACACTTTCTAGGTACACCACCTAAATACGCACTTTTAACGGACACTTTCCTATAGAGGTATAGCGCTCCTACACCTCTAGCCTCCATACTGCATAGGTAACACTTGCCATTCTCAGTTAGTGAATATGGCAGCTCCCCTCTCTATCACTGACGAGGCTTTTTTAAACAGCATGATATAAATCAAAGAGTATATCAGTTACCGGCACGAGTCGTGAGCACACTTTTTATTGGTCGATATGACGTTGACCACGCTGATGCAGCACATGATTGGTTTGTCAGTCGAAACTCGTCGTCTAAATAAGTAAAAATATGTGCTTACGACTCGTGCCGGAATGTGTACTTAAAGTTTTATTAAATTTGACCACTATAAAATTAGCTCCCTTGTTGGAATATACCGAGTGGTGATAATACCAAATCCGTATTGGTACTTGCAATAATTGCTCTCATCAACATCATTTCGTCTGGAGTGAATCTCCAGCCGCTGAGTTGTCCTAGACTTTGTAACTTTGGGCAGCATTCCATTAGAAGTTCCACCGTGGCCAGGGTGAGGCGCGGGGCGTTGGGAAACCAAATTCCTTCTAGACTCTCGAACTTGTATCGATGAAACATGCTGGAAAAGAAAAACTGTAGTCATTTTTTTGGTTTAAGTACTATGTATATTTTAACGTAACAGATCGTAAGCCTATTGGCGTCTCTTGGACACGTTTTATACTCCGAATTGCTGCACAGAATTTCCTAACAGAGTTATCCAATAATAATAGTTATGTCCGATCCGGTAACGGCACCTCTTGATTTATATAAATACTTTGCAAACATAATCGTAAACTTATCTTGTCGTCGTCTTCGTGATAATCTGTCTTTATCTAGAGTGTTTACAACCGAACCCTAAGCCGTTTACAGTAGGCCTACTCTGTCTACAGTTTAGCAGAGTGAGCTATTGTATAGATTACCTAATGTTGATTTTGCTAAATGTTGTTGTTAAATGTTCATGAAAAACATGCACTTTAGCCGCATCGTTTTACTCAGATTCGAGCTCGGAACTACGAATTGTAAGTAAAGCGAAATAAAGTTAAATTATAGGTAAGACCACTCTTGCTAAAGTCACCTTTTAAACAAGAAACTAAATCAAAATCGGTACATCCGTTTAGGAGCTATGATGACCCAGACAAACACATGCACACGTTAAACTTATAACACCCCGCCTTCTTGCGTCGGGAGTTAAAAAAAAGGTTAACGGGGACACGTCACGGAGATTAGGAGACGAAATAGTAGGTATCAATTATTATGCCTGGGTATAAGTATGTTATGACAATTTCTCAAGAAATGCATCTACAAAAGATACTTACCGTGACATATCGTTGTCGTCCAGTTTGATTTCATCACCAATGATCAATTTCTTTAACTTTGGACTGCCGGTCATGAGGTACTTAAGACACGATGACGATAAATTACCGCCTATAATTTCTATGTGTTCTAATTTATTAAACGGTATGTCTTCTTCATGCGTCGCCGTCTGCAGTTGATAAAATTCTATGGTTTCCAAATTTCTACATGTTTCCGCTATCCTGGTGAAGTTGAATGAACCCGAAGACCCAGAAAGCATCAATGTAAGGATTTTGTGACCAACTTTATCCAACAGCTGATGGAGTTCGTGGCATTGAAATTTGTTTAACTTAATTTTATTGACATTATTCAATTCTTTAATCTGCTGTAACACTCCTTGATCGGGCTCTTCTAAATAAATTGTTTCTAACATGGGGCATAAAGCAAGAATAGCTTTCATCGTTCTCATGTTCGTTTGTACATCGTGCATGTATTGTAAATTTGTTTTGAAGCCTGACGGACAATCCGTGTTATATATGTGGTAAATAGATTTACCAACAAACGAATAACTGCCAAGATTAGTGAGATTTGGCAATCTTCGTATTAATAAGGCTACATCTGTGTGATCAACGTTTTCTTCGCCGTACATTCCTATATTAACAACAGTCAGATTTTGTGTTAGTTGAGGATTCCCATTCAACATAGAGTCTATACCGATCTCTGTTACGTCAGTTTCACCAGAAATGTCTAATAACTTCAACACTTTATTATATTTACCAATATATTTGAGCACTTCGTCGTTAGCAATATATGGGATATTCAAACACGTCAAATTAGGTGTATTCTTAAGTATTTGATACATGAGTGAAAGGTGTTCATCTTTAACCCATACTCCTTTCAAATTTAGAGAAGTGAGATGTTGACCTTGTTCCATAATGAGCTCAAGGACTTTTCTATAATAAGGTACAGGGAACATCCCTGTAGCTAAACTTTTAACGTTTTCTTTGAGCAGTAGGCGCATTGTATAATATCTAATGGATGGATCTAAGTATTCTGAACTAAGTATTAAATTGATGAGATCTTGGAAGATATCACTCGTTGCGCCCATGACCTCATAATACGATGAGACCAACATGAAAGGTAGCGCCGTATCTTCCTCGGAGGTAACTTGAGACAGGGCGTAGATCAACTGTCTCGCGACTAGAGACAGTGAGATGTCTTGAAGTGGCGGTACTTGACACTTAGGCGACATATTTCGAAACACTGAACGATCCAACTAATAAAAATATCACTATCACTGTATTCCACCAAGTAGCACTAATTGAGCATCGCAAGACAAGTGCTGCGACTTTGAGTTTTGGGAAGGGAAAGAAGTGAAAAACCGTGTAGCTATTTAGCTCACGTATGCGCGTTTGCTGTTGGCTCGCCGCCAGCCCAAGTTTAATACAAACTCGCACAGTATTTATAGAACTTTTATAAAAGATGTTTATCTCCAGAGGCGTACGCAATTGTTATTATAAACTAGCTTAGCACATAAAATTGAGATCTACGCAGAAATGCATCGCGCGCGTGTAATAACGATTTAATTAATTTACCTTAGACTTTAACTCAGCATTTTATGGATGTTACGCGTTCAAAATACGTAGGTATAAAATGTAAATAAAGGAACAAGATGTTGTTTTAACCCACACCCTCACATCCCGTAACTTGCTAAATATGCTCTGAAGAGGCACCTTACATAATTCAGTGTCAAGATACCTTTATAATTTTAATTTGAATAAAATTAAAATATAGTTGCATATTGTACCAAAATCATAGCCAATTTAACGATTAGAAAAGAGCTGATGATCTTCGAATGGCTGAACAGATTAAAGATCTTGAATTACATCAATCAACCTTTCGAACAAAAAAAAACCGCACTCAAATCGGCTCATCCGTTTGGGAGCTAAGATGCCACAAACAGACACAAATACGCAGATACACATGTTAAACTTATAACACCCCTCGTTTTTACGTCGAGGCTTAATAAGGGGTCGTGGATAAAACTTGTATTCATCTTGTTATTGTGAGATGATGACAAAACAATCAGTGAAGAATAGAACTTAGTCACCGACTTCAAAGAAATAGTAAGTTTCAAACTCTGCAGCGCACGGTTATCCATATCACCCCCTAAAGCCGCGGTTCCCAAAGAACCATGGGATCCATTTTCCGTGTCGCTGTCGGAATAATTATGATTAATACTGAGTACCTACAGTTTCATTACCTTTTCATCGCTCCTCGTACTTTATTGAATTTTATAATCAGAAATTAAAAACAACTACAAAAGAGCTGATGATCTTCGAACGGCTGAACAGATTTTCTTGAACTATATCTAAGAACACTCTCCTAAGTCACCCTTCAAACAAAAAAAAACGCACTCAAATCAATTCATCCGTTTGGGAGCTATGATGCCACAGACACACAGGCACACGAACATGTTAAACTTAAAACCCCCCTCTAACGGGGGGGTCTCTCGTCGGGAGTTAAAAAACAAGAAATGATTTATAGATTCTTTGTGTTTGAATGACTTTTTGTAGGAAGTGCATAAGTTATAAACTATTGTATATTTGTCACGTGGCTAGCTACTACTGTGTCGAGTGTTGTAGGTTTGATTTTCAAATGGGACAATTATTTATGCGATTCACAACAATTGCTCTGAATCCGAGTGTATTTTTGTCCCTTAATACCTGTCTATTAAGAAACGACAAAGTATGGAGTATTTTGTAAAAGTAGTATTTTTTAAATAAAAACAATATTAAGAAATATCATGAAATAAATAAACGCTATTCAATTTCAAATAAATTTTATTTCATAACTAATAATATATTTTCTTACCAGGCACAATACCTTTATGTTATTTTTAACTAATTTGGGATATTTGTTAATTACTAGATACCAAACATACAACAAGTTTAAGTTAATTAAAAATGTAAACTACCCTCGACTCAAAAACAAAACCCAAGAAAGTAATCTCATCATTGAGACCATTCCAATGAGCTCAAACACGATACTTCTGCTATGTTGGTGAGGAGTTTGGTATCCTGACTCTGGATGTTGTAGCATCAGGTCAAGGTTACCATGTTATTGTAATAATATTGAAGACACAAGTAAAATTTACTCAAATCCCTACAAGGATTAAAAAAGAGCTGATGATGTTCAAACGGCTGAACATATTTTCTTGAATTGTAGCTAAGAATACTCTCGATCAAGTCATCGTTCAAACAATTAAACAAAAAAAACTGAATGAAATCGGGCTATCCGTTGAGGAGCTATGAACATATAGACAGACACACAGAGACACAAATACACACGTTACACTTATAACACAAAATACGCCCTGCATTTTACGGGTTTGCATGTGTTAGACATTGACATGATATTCTCGTCCAATATAACTGCCAAACTCTAGACAATTTGGCAATTTGAATATCCCTCACACAGTTCCAGTACTGAGTCCTGTAGATACACCAGGACTAACAGCAGTGATACACCAAGCATGCAACTATCTTCGACCCCGTAACGAAGTTTATCAGAATTGAATTGGAGGAGTTGGAAATTAATAATCTACTCTCCTTGTCTTATTCAAAACTGGAGACAATAGAAGGAATAAAAAAGGCAAAACTACCTATTACGATAAAACCATGGAGTGATGGGTCCTGGGCTAAAACGCCTAAACTGTTATTTTTGCCCAACTGTTCCTGTAGGCAGAGTAGTATAATTTTGTTTTTGGAAATAGAACATAGGCCCTGAGGGCAAGTTTACCTTAACTGTTACTTCTACGTGGATAGAGCTACATCACTATTGAAGCAAACTGAATACTTAACACCGACACACTCTTTTTTTATGTTTTCTATACAAGTACTCAAACTGACTACACAAAATCACTTTAAATTATTTACACTGAAATTCTACACAGGAAAATAGACTTTATTTCTTAGCGCACAGAGTATTAAAACAACAATGAATATTTAAAAGTACCTTTTTATCTCTTTCTGTATCTAAAAGAATGTGCAATGCAATTATAAGATCGTCAATACGACAACAGGAAAACGTCTAGACTTATTTTACCTTCGTGAACAAGATATTCTCGTAGATCCTAATTATAACTTAGATCACACATGCCTAATTAGCACTAAAAAAAATTACTGACAAATACTTGAACTTCAATTTAATCAAATATTAAATTTTATAACTTATGCTACATTTTCACGTAGGTACAGGTAGGTTCTTAGCTACCAATAAAAGTATCTGTTCGGTACTAAAGCACCAATTGGCTATTTCTTTAGAAATTTTACACCAAGCTTCTCCATGATGCGGCTCAGCGGTTTTACATCGAGTTTTGACGTCCTCCTGTTGCTGTTCAGTGCCGTGTAATAACTCGAATTTATAAAAATAGGCCCAAGCGTCACCTAAATCTGGATCGATTTTCACCTGCAAGGAATTTTCAAGTTACGATTTTTTATGGTAACCATTACAAATTATCCTTTTAAACTATAGCTACATCGGCTACAGGATTTTCACCTCATAATTTAATTGGAAAAATGACTTTCGGGCCTGAAGGCGACAACACAAATACAACAAAAGGCAACTCGCAGTGAAAATTATTTTCAAAATATTTGGGCCCTAAATACGATCCCTGCGAAACACCGCTATAATACCTAATATTACAAATGCGAAAGTAAGTTTTTGTTTGATGAAATTTCGCATTCACGTTGCAAGGGGTGCATCCAGAAAAAATGTACTATTCCTGAGGGTTGGAAAAATTAATTTACGTGAGCAAATCTCCGAACAAAAGCTAGTAAAATAAAATGTGTGTTTAGGTTTGTAACATTTTTTTTTAAATAAAAGAATACTAGTATTCTTATTAACCCCTCCAGCTAAGCTAAGTACTTGTGTTAGGAGTGGGATCACGTCGGTAGTGCACTGGATGGGGTTCGAACCCGCAACCTCTTGATCGCAAATCCCACTTTTGAAGCGAAGAGAAGAAGAGTAGACTCTTCTCATAGACTGGACGACGCCTATGTCATATCATGAAGTGGTCAATTCTAAGATCTGGCCACGCCACGAAACGCATATTTGTTAATTGTAAAAAATATTTGTTTTAGAATAATTAACCAAGAGAATAATTAAATGTCTGTATGGGAATGACATATAAAACCAAATCTGGTTATTCTTATTTACGTATAATAATTATTTTGTTAGATTGGACTACTCCAGTCTGACCGTTGAGCAAAGTTGGTTCAAGTCCAACATATAGTCTCACCGAAAACCCTGGTGAGGTATCTCTCCGGTATATCTCCACACCCATGAGCGTTTCCACACGCAAAAAAAGAGAGTCTTTAAGGCAAGTAATTTCAGGGTTATCAGCTAATATAATATAGTCATGTTCAATTGTAATCTATATTTTAGACATTAAAATTTCTGCGTAAAAATAAATTCAGCGCTAATGGACACCGTCACTAAATAATTTGTTTTTTTAATGTCATTTAAAAAAGTTAAGAAATGGCAGCTTACCGTTCTGTTAAACCACTCGCGACACTTGTTGATTTTCCTTTCTGTCCAAAACAGCTGTGATACCGCAAGCAGTACGTGAGCGTCATGCTCGCACTTTTTCAATGCATCCACCTGTCAGACGTATTGCCATATTACATTACTCCGAGTATAACAAACGAGATACTGAGAAGTATTAAAAGCAATTCGTACACATATTTAATATTAGATGGATTATGAGTACTCTAGGAAGGAAGGACTGAGTTGCGACAGACATAAGATATGTACATTAATAATCGTACTGTGGCGACTTCCACACAGCAAAAACATGCTGAACTACGGAGTAACTACTGATTAGTATGACCTACATCGCGCTATGGAAGTTCTCGTAAGATCCACGCTTGAAAGAGCACGGAACTAGTAACCCATTAATGAAATGCGCTACGATGTTTTAGAGAGTACTACTGTATTGTCGAGTTTACGAAAGATGTCGCGATTTTTCTGGAAATAACGTTTCGGCTATATAAGACGTTGCATTACGGTGTTAGTTTAGTTTTCAAGTGAGTAACAAGCGAGTAAAGTGCGAAGTGCAAGTGAATCTAAAAGTGTAATAAATAATTAATTGTAATTGTGTTGTTGTTAGTTTCCCTGTGTATTTTACAATTTATTAAAATAAATTGTGTCTATTTTGGTAATAAATTGGTTTAATTTTCTAATCCCGAACGTCAGCTCGTAACTATACTTACACTCTTTGTCTTTCTTTGAGGTCTTGACTCCATGAAGATAGCCTCGGCCCAGAGCCGCCCGGCGTTGGGACACTCTTGCAACGCTTTGGCCATGACGGCGTTGGCGATTTCCGCGCTGCCGTTACGTCTTTCTAGCCGCACACTCTCAAGCCTGATAAATAAATATTTTATTTTAAACTATATAGATGGAGTGATTATATCAGTATATCGTCTGTTAGTCTAATATCCATGCATGCACGGAATCACTACATATTAAAAACAAAGTCCCCCTCCGCTTCTATCTGTCCGTTCGCGATAAACTGAAGAACTACTGAACGGATTTTCATGCGGTTTTCACATTAGTGTCTATTAAGACAGAGTGATTTATGAGGTAGGTTTAGGTGTGTAATTTGTTAAGATTTTGTGTAAATTCATTGACATATGTTGATGATTGTTGAAGATGTCTCTGCTACCCGTGCGAAGCCGGGGCAGGTTGCTAGTATAAAATAATTTGGAACTGCGGTGAGGTCCACAATCTAGGCTACTGATGTTTGGCGTTGATTTAGGTTTGGTGTTGATTTATTCTATTAAACCTCAAGCTACAAAACCCACCTTAATATTATTATTAAAAACTTATAGTCTTTAACAAGAGCAAAACCGTATGAAAATTCGTTCAGTAGTTTTTCAGTTTATCGCGAACAAACAGACAGATGCGGTGGGGGACTTTGTTTTATAATGTATAGGTAGTGATTTATTTGTTGAGATGGTAAATGGTTTACAGTTATGTTTACTAACCATAACTCTGGGTTCTTGGGATTTCTAAGTCTGGCCTTCTCTAAAACTGATCTAGCCTTAGTGACATTCTTGAGTTTCTCTTCCAGCCTCGACTGCAAAATCCACATTGCGACGCTGGTGGCACATTTTTTTAACTAGAACGATAATTGTATTATTAAATATGGCATTATTTTCTGTTAAATTGGTTAGAAAATTGAGTTTTTAATACATGCAAATATCTATGTTTTTATGAAGTAAACGAGAAGGAAAAAAAGATAATCTCACCCCTTGCGAATAAGTGTGTTTTGCTTCTTCATAATTGTTCATTTGTTCCTCAATTTGTCCCTTCATCATGTGTAACTTCGCGTAGTCGCTAAACACTTTAATAGCCTCTTCTAACAACTTCAACGCGACATCTAAGTTGTTCAGAGCCCATTCCAGTTTCGCTGATTTTATCATTACCTGCACGGAGAAAGATTGAATGGTTTTCATGTTATTTAATAAAAGCGTAAGCTAGAAGGGGGACGGAATTAAAGCTATTCTTACGTAATATTTTACAAGTCTGAATATGCGTCTTCTAATGAATGATATTTCAGAGCTAAGCGTTAGATAATGCAAGTGTGGAATCTATTTATTTTTCATTTTTAATGTATAGTTTTGTGTACAAATTTCCGTCACACACCGTCACAAAAACCGACACCCTAAAGTTGGCTGGCTAGTCAACATTTTAGTTTTCCAAAAAGTTATCAATTTCACGATATTTATTCAAGTGTTTCTGAACCTACAACACGTGCTTTGTATCAGCCCGAATAAAATATATATAAATATACATAAATATATATTTTTTAAATGGTATATCGTGGTGACTGATATTTATTAACAATTTATTGATTTAAAGATAATTTACTGTGATTATAAGTGGGAAACGCTAGAGAAATTCGTGTCTCCTTTATCCTTACTTTGAAATGTAAGGACGATTTTGGTCCTTATGTAATTAATTATGGCCCCTAGGCTATGATTAAATACATTTCAACAACAAACTAAACTGTTATTAAATGGAATTTTATGCATGGTTGAGCTATCAGACGCTTCGTGTCGTGATCTTTCGCAGACGCAGTGTGACGTTTTAGGTGTAGCCGAAAAATGCTAAAGCTATGCTTAGAAATGCAAAAAGGCATGAACGAAAATGGCGTGTACTTTCCATAAGTATGATATTTTTTATCGCACTGTAATAAACGATAACTTATATCTATCCTATTACCACTCTGGCGTACCACAATTCTAATACCCTTTGTTGTGGTAAGTAATAAACTACAAAATCTATACATTGCAATTTTGTATCAAAGACAAAAAAACATAATGTTCACAGGAACATTCATTGTATGGTCTGGTTTATTATTATGATGGCATATTGTCAAGTATGTGATATATCGAATGTCACTATTTGTAGAATTTTTATAGGAGAACCTATATCTATGGTATATTTGATCCAAAACATATAACAGTATGATTGAATACAATATATTTTATGATTATTTATCTACAAGTCACTCACACACTCAAAGATGTGAGAGATAATTAAGGCTGTGGTAATTAAATTAACGTTATAAAATTCAAATAAAGAAATACTCACCCTCGGTGTAGGGGCCGAGGCCCGAGCTTTAGCGAGTAAACGTCTCGCTCTATCGTACTCTTTGTTTTCACTTTCAAGCTTGACGGCCGCCAACCAGATCTCTTCAGAATTGGGATTCGCTTGGAAAGCTAGCGAAAGGATGCCTCGAGCCGCCGGTACGTCACCTAGCAGCATAAATTAAACCCCTTAATAAACTAGGATATAAAATAATTAGTATATAATAGAAATGAAACAAATATCCAGTAAATATCCAGTATCCGCCCTATATTTAATATCCGGCCGAAGATAATAATAAGTATCTTACTAGTAGTAAGTAATTTTTAAAACGTTAGTCAATTTAAATGTATGTGTTATCATGAAATGGTGTTTTTTCTTGATCGTGAGACTGTTATTGTTGTTGTCATTTGCTAACACATTAAAGCAATTGCAAAATGTGTCGTGAGCTTTGGGAGATACATCCGTCTGTCACCTTATCTCTACATTTTTTAAATGGTGTTGAATATTAACTAGTACTGGAGGACTCGTTACTTCAATAGAAACATCTGTGGAGCTATTTAAGTACCCCACGCGTTTGTCTTAAATTTTTCGTTAAGTAGTTAGACTGATGTAAGAAGTTAAAACGATTTTCTAATTCAGCTTTCAACAAGGCCCTTATGCTAATGTTCTTTGCTCAGTTTTATTTTTATATATTTTTTAACGCACCAACGTGTGACGTTACTTCCGACTCGCAAGACGGGCAATCGACAACCGACAATGTTCGGCCCGGATATACAGCTTCATGGTTGAACGGATATCCGGTATCCGTCCAAACAGCTAGATGTTCCATCTCTAGTATTATACATATACACTTTAAATGTGTCAAAGTATGGCTTGGAAAAAAAGATATCTTTTATAACAAAAACTACTTTAACAGATCTTACAGAAGTGTCCTTACATCTCTAATATACTTTTAAAGTTCAAATAATAAGGGAACAAAACTTATTCGTTTCCCTGGTGACTAGAGCGACATACCTGCCATCCACTTGGACTTGGCACCCATAAGCCACAAAACTTCAGACTTGGGACAATGCGCCACAGCTCTCTGCAACAAAGCTTCTAAGCTGGCGCGTGTGCCGTGTTGCTTCTCTAAGTAAGCCGCCCGCAGCCATATTGACTTCTTCGAAGGGAACACCGACAGCGCGTACCCGTACACTGCGCGGGCGCATTCGTACGCACCTTCATTTGCACACTGCGAATTAACACGTATTTTATTAAATAATGTTAATAGATCCTGTGTGGGATCAGAACTTCAACAATATTAGAAAATAGAAACAGCGTGGCCTTTTAATACAACAAAATATCATATTAACTTGCAGAAATAAGAAGTTGGCAATATTCGAGCCAGTAACACACAGTGCGATAGATAACGTTTAAAATCTAAGTAAGTTTACTGATTACAAAAAACAATACTTGAATTTTAATTAATTAAAAAAATGTAACTTCTCAGTAATAAAAGGATAACTTCGATAACTGGCAGGTTTATTGGTCTAATGGTTAATGATACTGACTGCTGATCCAGAAGTTGTGGATTCGATTCCCACCCAAGACAAATAACTGTGTGATGAGTACGACCATTTGTTCCGTGTTCATCAGCAGTCTGGTTACCATAGTACAGGCTCTGCCTGGCTTGAAATCAGACGTGCGTGTGTGGGTGTCTCAAGTTATTATTATTATTAATTCTTTTATAAGTCTTCTTGTCAGATTTGGCCACTTTTATCTTTTAGTCAAGTTATAAGTTCTAAGAGCGTATACCGAAAGAGGGAAATTATATTTTTTGATGGGGAAACTTACTGCTTCTGCATCTTCCATCCACGTATGTTTTTGATCTTCAGGTTCAATACCATGGCCAATTACAGCGCGGATAATAGCCTGTTAAAAAATGTGTTGTTTTAGGATTATGGTTATAATAATAACTAGCTGCATGGAGCATTGCAATTTTTTTTTAACCATAAAAAATGGGGGTTGGGGGCAGGGGGTGAAAAATACTTTACGACTCATATCTACATCTTATACCTACCAAACATACAAAAAAATCATTAAAATCGGTCGAGCCGTTTCGGAGGAGTTCGACCACAAATACCGTGACACGGTATTTTTATATATAAGATGATTTCTGTACAGCATTGTGTGTCACATTTAATTTTTAATAGTATATTATATGTCGTAGTATCACTATTAAGTTATTTATAATAATGAATTTTAAAAGCTAATACCCATTTTTAATTCGTCAATTCTTCTGTCAACCAAGTTTAAGTATAGTCTAAGAAAAATACATAGTATAAACCAGTTCTAGTCTAATATTCTACATCTCAATTCTCAAAATCACAAAAGATTCTAGACAATATAGTATTCGTTAACTTCAATAATTTTTCTTATTTATGGTTACCAAAATTGACATATAATCATAAATTTAAAATTTACGACTCGAAAATCTCTTTAACGATTACAAAAGAGCTGATGATCTGCGAACGGCTGAACAGATTTTCTTGAATTATATCTAAGAACACTCTCGATCAAGTCACCTTTCAAACAAAAAAAAAACCGTACTCAAATCGGTACATCCGTTTGGGAGCTATGTAGCTGAGCCCCGCGGTTTCATGCGCGTAATTCCCGATACCTTGGGATAAAAAGTAGCTTATGTGTTAATCCAGGTCTCCAGCTATCTACATACCAAGTTTCATTGCAATCGGTTCAGTAGTTTTTGCGTGAAAGAGCAACAAACATCCATCCATTCTCACAAACTTTCACATTTATAATATTAGTAGGATTTTAATAAATAATGTATTCAAACATCACCTGACAAGTATGAACAGCACCAGACTTCTCAGCCTCCATAGCTTCTTTGAACCAAAGTTCGCGGTTGATCTCAACACCGTTGGCACTCAGTGAAGTTATCGCTCGGTCAATAATCTTTTCTACCATATGTGTGTTGCCTGTGAATAATTTTACATTAGTTACCCATAAGAAAAATGTTTGTCTCTAAGATTATTGATGAACAATGAAAAATATGCATGCATAAAAACGTGAATTTATTAAATTTTAAACAAGACAGCCTATACAGCAAAATAATTATTGTCTTTTGAAAAATGCACCACCAAGTTAAATGCCATTAAATAATGAATCTTCATTACATTTGCAACCCTAAAGATGTAATTTATTTATTCTTACACTTTGGAAATATAAACTATCCTATAAAAAAGAAACATTATAACGGCCGCATTTTAAATCTGGCATAGCAAGTTTGAAGATTATCCCATAGATCCCATTATGCGATCTTACCAAATTTGTATAAGTTGATCCTTAAGGTACCTACTCTTCGTCATCGGACAACGTGGAAAGGAATTTTCATTTAACAAATAAAAAAATTGGCAGTCATGGGACTGCCGATAGAAGTGAAAACTTCAACGAAGCGACGAACTTATAACGTCACATTAGCAGGTTGTTGACATTAATTAATAAGGAGCTGACAGAACTCAATGTTTAGATTAGCGCCCTCTAGTGGATCTATATATGTATTATTAGCGTGACGGTACGGGCACAAACGTGCCTAAAGAAGTTTTCACTTCAAAAACTAATGGAATGTTATATTATACGTATTTCAAAACATCTTACCGTGGGCCTCTTCTAGTTTAGCAGCAGTCACCCAAATCTGCCTATCAGTAGGTATATTTTCTCGTGCTTTATTAAGCACTTTCCTTGCATTCTCGTACGTTTCAAGTCTTGCTAACGCGAGCCAGAGCTCCACACTTGTCGGACAACATTCCACAGATCTCGAAAGTAAGATACGAGCGTCTTCTGGGTTTTCGAGCTCAACGGCGGCCTTCCATAAACGGACTGAGTTGGGTATATGTTCAAGAGCTTTGCGATAGACGCGCCGCTTGGCCTGTTGAAGAAACACAAATATAACCTTAAATTCTCCATTTGTTGCTGTCTAAATTGAAATATCATAAATATATTGCAATATTAATATTTTAATTAATTTTTACCAACTACCCGCATTTGTTATACATTACTAGCAGCGCCTCGCGGTTTCATCCATGTAAGTCCCGATTTCATGGCAATATCGAGATAAACAGTAGCCTATGCGTTAATCCAGGTCACCAGCTATCTACATACCAAGTTTCATCACAATCAGTTCAGTGGTTTTTGCGTGAAAGAGTAACAAATATCCAACCATCCATCCAAACTTTCACATTTATAATATTAGTGGGATTGGAGTGAACTTAATTCTAGCACACTTAAATACCTAAAACCCATTCTCAGTGCTCACGACTTCTATGTTATTTTGAAATATTCAAATCATATCATTACCTTGACTTCCTGCTCTAAGTCTGCCGCTTTCACCCATATCCTGACACTATGCGGCAGATTTCTCGCAGCGTGAGCAATAACAGCGCGAGCGGTGTCCCGCGGCTGTAACCGAGCTGCTTCCAGCCATAGCTCTTCACTACTTGGGTTTACTTCGCAACCTTTCATTATAAGGTTACGTGCTGATTGGACCTTACCTAAAAGTTAAATGTAGTTAATATATGAACTATGTCGATATATGTCGAATTTGTTGCCACTCGCCAGAGTTTACATGTCGGCGTGCGACACTATTGGGACACAAACTTGGTACAGCGGTTGAGTAGAACAGTTGTAGTAGAAACTGTCACGCGTTCCATAGTTGCCTAAATAGCTACCTAGTTAGACAGTGATTTCTTTGTTACTTAATTACTCAGGACTATAGCTGGTTTGACTTACCCGCCCCCCACAAAGCTATAGCTGCATATATATAACAAAGTGAAAATAATGTACAGACGTTATATAAATAAGTTAAAAAACTGTTTATTGTGGACACACACACTTTATTATGTAGGTGGGCGAGTATATCAAATCTCGTGCCTAAATAAAAAAGTATATACAGGGTATAAGTGACACCGTACCGAAACCTGAAATAGTGTATTCAGACCATCATTTTGAGTGGAAAATCATTGGAAATTTCTGCCGAAAAAATCATAATCTTTTGTTTTTTTTTAATTTATTGCTTAAAAGTGATATCACAATGAGTAAACAAAACATTTTAGCGAAAAAAAATCAGTAAATACCCCACGGGCAAAAACTGCAATATAATCAATTAAACAACATTTCAGCTACTTCGACGGTGTCGACCTCTGAAGGTCATTCACCGTACCCCACAGTACGCGTGTTGCGTGACATTGCGTAGCGTAAAATCAAACTATTGACTGTAAATCCTTAATTTCGCATTTTTATGATGAACTGATTTTGCATTGTGATAAGTATCCAAATATATAGTTATACTTACATACTGTATTATTTAAGTACCTTATAAGATATACAGACCTGTAACCTCTTCCAATCTTGCACTAGCAATCCACGCAGGCGGATGATTAGGATTAGTTTCTCGAACAGATTTTAAGAGTAATCTGGCTTTCTTAATGTCGTTGATATCACCGCCATATGTAGGTATCATAGATTGCAAATCTGTGAGGTAACCTTTAGGATCGACCACTGTCTGACCAGTCACAGAGTCAGACACTTGTGATAGTTTTACTGTCATTAGTGTGTTACGGGCTTGCCCAATCTTGCGAAGGTCCAAGTCACCTGTGGATGTAGGGAAATTGTAAACAAAGTTGAAAAACATTTTTTTATATTAATCGACAGCCTGCTGGAGAAAATTCCTTTTAGTGTATAGAAAGAGGCAATGTACACACATTGTGGTGCTTTGTTGGTAGACCACCACTTCTGGCGACCCCGTCTATAGATCCGCACCGCTTTGCCTTTCTTGACCCGGTGATCCCAATGAGAAACATTGTTCCTTATGCGGTGGTCGAGAGGTGCAGTTAGTAACTTGATCACCTTCCTGCTGGCACCAGACCACTTGAGTGATTTTTTACGCAGATTTAACTTGTACTATATTTGCCACATTTGCAAATGCAAGCTGCAGCACTCTAAGATGACAATTTTTTGTTTTTATTTGAATCTGGATATATTATTATTTGGTTTTAATAATATGTGTAATCTAAAATAGGAACTACCCCATAAACAAATAACAACTTACCGGATGGTGTTAACATTCCTGGTGTCATTACTCCAGGCATCATAGAGGCTAATCCAGAACCAGGATCAATTGAGGAACTGGACTCTCCACCCAAATTCCTAGATAGCACACTATCCGGCAGGGGTGTGAACTTTTCTGCTCGAGGGTTTCTTTGCTTTCTGTTACGAGCATCACCTACTTCGGGTATAGCTGACCATTCATCTTCGGATACTGATTTTAGTTCACGTTTTAGGTCCGAAAATTGTTGTTGGATCTTTGGTCTGGAAAAAATTTAACAAAGCAGTTTTGTGTCATAACATTTCTTTAACAAAAACTTACATACACAGTGTCCACAATCACATAAGGGATAGTCGGTAATTTCACTGTAAGCAGAAATTACAAAGGAAATATTTGTACTTAAATAGGGGAAACCAGGCTAGGCATTAATTAATGCCCGGTTCCTAAAATCAAGAAAAGATTCGTTTTGCTTATGGACGGTTAAATTTCGTTGAATTTTCAACGAAAATGTTACCGTCCCTAAGCAAAACGAATTGTTTCTTGATTATAGGAATGCGCTTTAAAACCATACATACCTCTCCTGACGGTATCTCTCCAAGTCTTCTTTAAGACGCTTCTCTCTATACTCTTTCCTCTTTTCATCCATTCTCTTATCAATAGATTCATATATTGCATCTGCTTCTGCATCATCTTTGTCATAAGGATCCTGTTAAATAAATTATACCTAGATGAATATTGGTTTACTATATTATATTTAGCACACCTAGATCGAAATGGAACTCACTCAAAAAATTCTGTTTTTAAATCTAGTTGTGCGATTTGCCTGTTTGTCAACGAAACAAAGTAAGTATACAATACAAGAAAGTATAATTCATACTCTATTAAATATAATAAAAAACTAACTCCGAATTGCTTGAAATAATGTTCAAAAAGTAAAAAAAATACTTAAATTAATGTAATTTGAACAATGTACACTATGGTTGCACATTAATTCCTTGTTGTTGCAGAAACTTTAATAAAAACATTTCCAATATGCACAAGAAATTAGTAACATATAAAAAATCAAATATAAAGTTTGAAATATAAGTAAAACCTTTGAAAATAGAGATCCACTGTATCCTGAGAATTCATCATAATTTGAGTCATTCAGGTCCTCATCATCATCCTCTTCCTCTGGCTTCTTACGTTTAGCTGCTGGAGGTGCATGGCGATCATCCCTAGAAATGATAATGATTATTAAGACTATGTCATTTAAATTTTCACACATCTAAGGTGGGATCTATTTGCTTTTTAGAATTAGAATAGCCTTTATTAACTGACATTTCCAATCTATTTGGTTAATTACGAGGGGTGATCAAAAAGTAATGATAAACGGGTATTTCTAATAAAGATAAAAATCCAAAAAAAATTGTTTTCACTTCTTCGGTCCTTCACTACTTCCCACCTAAAAAATTGTATAAATAGGACATCATTTGGAGGAGCTACATTCATTTGAATACCAGCAGTCGGAGCGACAACACGAAAATGGAGAAACACGAAGTGAGATGCGTCATCAAGTACCTCTGTTTGAAAAAAATGTCTACCAAAGAGATACACGCTGATTTGGTGGAGACACTGGGGGACTCTGCTCCTCCATATTCTACGGTGGCACGGTGGTGCAAAGAGTTTAAGCTGGGTAGAACATCCACAGAAGATGAACATCGCGAGGGACGCCCAACCTCGTCCCTCACTGAGGAAATCGTGAAAAAAGTCGAAGATATCGTATTAGCAGACCGAAGAGTAACCATCAGACATTTAGCTGAGGTCACAGGGATCTCATATGGCAGCATCCAAAGCATTTTGACCGGCAAAATGAATATGAAGAAGGTATCCGCGCGTTGGGTACCGAGAATGTTAACGGACGAACAAAAGAAAAAGCGAGTTGACATTTCAAGAGCCAATCTTGCAAAGTTCCAGGCTGACCAAGAAAATTTTTTGTCTCGATTTGTGACCATGGACGAAACATGGATCCATCATTTTGATCCTGAGACCAAACAACAATCGATGACTTGGAAAAGGCCATCCTCACCGACGCCGAAGAAGTTCAAAGTCTCGAGCTCGGCGGGCAAGGTTATGGCGTCCGTTTTTTGGGATGCTGAGGGAATCATAATGGTTGATTACCTGGAAAAGGGAGCTACTATAACGGGCTCCTACTACGCTGATCAAATAAGACGACTGCGAGAAGCCATAAAGGAAAAAAGACGGGGCAAACTCCGAGCGAAAGTCCTGTTTCATCAGGACAACGCACCTGCACACAAAGCCGAAGTTGCGACGGCTGCCATTCGAGAAGCAGGCTTCGAACTAGTCGAACACCCACCCTATTCTCCAGATTTAGCCCCCAGCGACTTTTATTTGTTTCCTCGGCTCAAGGAACACCTCAGGGGCAAGAAATATGAGGATGATAGCGAGGTTATGGCTGCTGTAGAGGCATTTTGGGAGAGCCAAGATAAAGATTTTTTTTTAAAGGGTATTTTAGGCTTAGAGAAACGTTGGACTAAATGTATCGACTTGTTAGGAGACTATGTAGAAAAATAAATTAAATTTAAACTAGAATCGTTGTTTTATTATACTCATTATCATTACTTTTTGATCGCCCCTCGTATGTATTTATACGGGAATTAATGCGATCAGGCAATTCACACTATGTAATACCTATTTCACGATCGTGTTAATTCCTGTACCAATACGTAATTACAGATGTCATGGAACGCAAAAGTTTTAAAGTTAGTGGGATCTATTTGACCGTAAAACGGTCGAATAGATTCTTGAATTTCCAATTACTGTTAAAACCTAAACATAACAATACAGGGTATTTCTGCTTGATAATCAAAACATAAAGAACACTATGTCTAGCAGTTGACTGCAATAGGCTGATTTATTGATTGATTGTATGTGATTGTAATGATATTCCCCACTGAAAGTTCTCTTCCTTTTTAAAATCCTGCTTACATATTTAAGTCTGCAGAGTATAAGTTCATTGACTTTCCCAGTCTCGCTGCCGAGTTTTGCTGTGCAATACATATCTCAAAAGTTTTATTTTATCTAATGTTATTAACTAAGAGATCATCAAACATTCTTATGAATAATAATAATAACTTTAGATAACTCACACACGACCGTCTGATCCCAAACTAAGCATGTACATGTACTATGGTAACCCGACTGCTGATACACACACTTATATATTACTAAATACATAGTTTATAGTTAAAGTACACCCAGGCATACTACAAATGATCGTTAATAATAATTGAAAATTTACTTATTACTTACGATACGTCATTGGCGTCTCTTGCTGGACCGATATCAGATCGTGTAGTAAATCCAGTTGCTCTGAAAAGCAATTTAAATTGTAATCAATAGGTACACTACATTTTTTTAACTGTATGTTATTAGTGGTGTACAATAAAGAATATTTTGTTGATCTATTTTACACATTGAACAAATATTATATTTGAACACTAATAAATAAACAAATTCGTACCCTCTACCAACACCAGCCACATAACCTAAGGGTGCTGGAATACCCAAGAAATGCTTTTTGTTTTTATTCACAAATGCCTGCGGTGGCACTGACATATTTGCAATTTATCTTTATTTCCAATTAACTACAATAACATAGACTTGCACAATTATTTCGTACCTAAAGTAAATAGGTATATTCAACCAAATATTAATATTGTCATATTTGACACTTCATAATAATTGTAAACTTCCATTTTAACTTTTACAATTATGGCTCCATCGTTTGGAAAAGATCATTTTCATCAACAAGTATAAGTGAAAAAAACACATTTTCTGAAGGGTTTTTTTTTTATAAATGCACTTTTGCACAAAGACGGACTTAATGCCTAAGATATTCTCTACTAGCAGTGGCGGACCTAGCTAAATTTGGAAAGGTTGGAACTTATTTTTGCTAAATTGGTCATACAAGTTGCATGCATCATATTCCGTATAATACGCGGATTAACCAATAAGACAACTTAAACTATAATTTACAATGTTCAGTAGGCAACTAATCAGATTACGTGGTTGCTTACGAGAGTTTTCGCTGGCGCGCGGTTATATAACTGAAGCGCGCAGTGAAACGTGGCCATTCCACTGTTGATTTGCGTCGAGAGCGGATGCGTGATGCCTTGATGCACCTGTTACTGCACCTTGTACGCATACCGCGTACTTCGCGGTATGCGTACGCCACAAACTCATCAACAAAAAATGAAAATATTCTTTCGGTAGGCGCATTCAGCCTTGGTAAGCAAAGCAGTTACTGGCAGTTTTTTAATGATATTGCGGTTTATTGTGCATTTTGTACATTTTAAACACCTCCATCCATTTTTGTTCTATATTTATTATTTTATTTATTTAATACTTCCTGCATTTCAAATTACATGAGGCGGACTTAATGCCAAGTGGCATTATCTACCAGTCAACCTTTGGGTGGTGCAGAGAGGACGTGGCAGGTGCATATATATGTATATATATATATGGAGAAGTGACTAGTTATTATTAAAGGCTCAATCTTATACCTCATATACCTTACACATTAATAAGTACAATAATAAGTACATATAAACAAACACATAATATACATAAATAAATAAATATCATGTGCCATAATACATAACTATACTACTACTACTATATAGACACATGGAAATAAGTACGAAAATATAATAAATAATTCAAAATATACCTATTGACATGATATTATGAAGATATTTGTTTTCTATAAAACTCGCGAACTTTAGTTTTAAAAGTGTGACGGCTAGTGGACATCCTAATTTCAGGGGGAAGCGCATTCCAATACAAGATAGACTGGACAGCAAATGAAGAGTGAATAAGAGAAGAACTATGTGTAGGGCAAAGGAGTAAGAGATTATTTGAAGAGCGAAGATCTCTGTCATGGTTTGAACATAGTAGTTGAAACTGTGAAGTGAGATAAGTGGGAGCAGTAGGGGTATTAAGAAGAGTGTAGAGAGTAGTTAAAGCCCGTAGGCTACGTCGCTGACGTATGGGTAGCCATGACAGTTGGGATCGATATGCAGACACATGGTCGTACTTGCGAAGATTGAAAATGAATCGAATGCAATTATTGAGAAGTCGGTCAAGTTTGTTGAGCAGATCTGCATTCAGGTCGAGATAGCACACATCACCATAATCAATGATCGGGAATATCAATGTCTGTACGAGCATCAACTTTGTGCTGGCTGGGAGAAAATTCTTGAGTCGATAAAGTGATCGTAACTTTGTGACTGACGTACGCAATTTGTGGTTGCCAGGTGAGACTAGCGTCAATTTGTAAACCAAGGTCTTTGACTGAAAGATTTATTGGTAACACAGACCCGTTGTAGATCACAGCCGGCAGTACAGAGGCATCCATTCTACTTCTCATGCGGTTACTCCCTATCACTATGGCCTGGCATTTTGAGGGGTTAACAGACACACCAAAACGATCAGACCAGTTCTTAATGGCCTCCAAATCTCTGTTAACATTATGTATTGCTTCTGCCAAATTATCCAGTGTTGCCTGTGAATAAATTTGAAGGTCGTCTGCATACAAATGATACGCACACTGAAGATCAAGAGTAATGAGATTGATAAACATCGAAAATAATAGAGGAGATAGAATGCCACCTTGGGGAACGCCTGTATCAATATCACACCAAGTTGATGATGAATCTTCGATACGAACCGACTGCTGACGTCCCCGAAGATAAGATGAGAACCATTCCAGAGCTTCGGAGGAGATCATGTGATGAGTGAGGATAGAAAGTAGAATATCGTGGTTAACGTTGTTAAACGCGTTTGAGAAATCGATTAACACTAAAACAGTCAACTTTGTATCCTCAATGCCACTCCTGATATCATTGGTTATTTTGAGCATAGCAGTGACTGTGCTATGTCCAGGCCTGAATCCCGATTGGTATGGGCTGAGGATATTATTTTCACAGATGTACTTGGTGAGCTGTTTGTGAGCACAAGCCTCAAGTACTTTGGATAGGAAAGGGAGGACTGATATGGGTCGGAAATGGTTGGGGAGAGATGGATTTGGGATCTTTGGAAGAGGGCGAACGTAGGCCTTCTGCCATACAGCTGGGAAATGTCCGGAGTCAAAGGAGAAATTAACAATGTGTAGGATTGCGGGCAGAAGGTAGTCTAGGATGGTAACTATCATGTATCGACTTATATCGTCACAGCCAACAGCCTTTGATTTAATGGATAGAATGATATTTTTGATCTCGTCCGAGGCAACTGGAGAAAAGAAAAAGGCATCGATGATTCGCCGAGGTAGTCCAGTTAAAAAATCGAGTGTTTGACTTTTGGTTTGCGACGCCAATGATGAAGATGTGATGAAATGACGGTTCATGTCGTCTAAACCAATAGTCAAAGATGTAACTGTATTCTGAACCCTACCAACACCCAAAGTTTTGAGAAACTTCCAAATTTCGGCAGGGGAAGAAGAAGAAATGTTAATAAGAATGTGGCGGCGTTTAGCGTTATACTATATTTCTTTTCCTCCGAACCCTTTAGGACTTCGTCATTGTGAACTATACGCTATGGGTATGCGTGTAGTGCAGTCAGTGGCGGATTTACACATTTGCCGCCTGTAGGCTATTTAATTTTTCAGCCCCTACCTCTCCCAGCTACCTTTCTCAGTTTGTCCGTCCATCTGGCTGGGGGGCGTCCTACCTTCCGTTTACCAGTTTGCGGTCTCAACTCTAGGACCCGTTTGCCTCAACGACTATGCCAGGCCTCAGCATGCTTATTCTGCAAACTATGTCGGTAACTTTGGTTCTTTGTCGGATGACCTCATTACGAATTTTATCTTTCAAAGAAACTCCAAGCATAGCTCGCTTCACATCCCGCTGCGCGACTTTAAAAAACTCGTGGACTTGACATACGGTGCCGAGACGATGACACTAACGACCCCACTGCCAGTCTCAGCACCGTATGTCAAGTGAGGTAGGACGCACTGGTTTTACAAAGACCTTCGTTTTGAGGAATTGCTGCAAGGGTGATGAGAAAACTCAACGTGGCTTTACAATTGCTGCCCATCCTAACAGCTGGATAACGTGCTCAGTGTCATATTCCTGAACAACTTCGAGCTTCAACCCTTCAAAGTCAATCGGTCTGGGTGTGACTTGTTCATGAACATAACTTTAGTTTTGTCTAAGTTTATACCAAGATCTAGATGCTCCATTTAGGAGTGTATGTACATGTGTGATGGCCAGTTTTTTATTTTTTCGCCCAGCTGCCCCAGTTACTCTGCTATTAGAACAATGTCACCGGCAAACTGAAAGTGTAAGATATACTTGACGTGTATATTGATTCCCCGTCTAGTCCATTCTAGTGTCTTGAAGACGTCCTCGAGGGCGTTGGTGAATAGGTTGGAGATAAAATTGCCTTGTCTAACTCTACGCTGCAAGTTTATCTGATTTGTCATCTGGTCTTGCAGCTGTACGGTCAGCGCGCGATATATCGCCAGTCGACACGACGTCATTGCAGAGTATCCAGAACTGCCCAGGTCTCGACGGAGTCGAAGGCCGCAAAAGTCGTACACAGCGGCTGAAAAAATACTTCTCGGTCTTTTGCACAATGTGTCGAACAGTATGGATCTGATTCACGGTGCCGTAGCCTTTTCGAAACCCGACTTGTTCCCGAGGCTGGTGTTGGTCGAGTTATCTCTCGAGACGATTTTTTCAGATTCTCGAAAAATACTTATAGATATGGTTCAGGACTTCAGGAGTGAGATGGATCTATGGTTCTTCAACAAGATGTTATCTCCTCTTTTGAAAAAAAGTTCCACAGGTTCAACACCTAGGGGTCCGGGAACAGCTTTATTAAGACATCCGGACCCCTTCTAGCGCCTGCCCGCAAAAACCCGGGCACCACCTTCGGGTAAAGACCTCTCTATTAGGCGGTGTCCAGGCAGGCTGGCCACTTTAGTGTGCGGAGGGAAAAACCCGTCCCATCCGCCAAAATCTTCTCTCACCCGAACTGTGTTATCCAGACACTATAGAGAACGGTCGTGTCACTCGTTCCCGCCCGCAACCAAACGCGACTACGAAAATTGTAGAAACATACTACATGTTGAATTGTATGTGTACCTGTTTACCTTGGTAGTATAGGTAGGTATATATGTAAATATGATTTTTTTTTAATTTTTGTAAGATAAAAAAATGTTTTTCCCAAATTTGCCACCCGAGGCATCCAGCGTACTGGTAAATCTGCCACTGAGTACAGTAAAAAAAAAAGTAGAGTTCAAAAATTGGCATGCGGGACAAGCGTCACAGGCGAATCCAACGTTTTGCCAGACAATTTTACTAATCATTGCAAAGCGGGACTACCTGGCATTGCGGGACGGTCTTGCAGAATGCTAGACGGTTAGCTGCTTTATTTTTACTGTTTGTATTTTTGTTGAAATTTTATGATATATTTTACTTGGACCTTGGAAGATAATTTTCTTGGAAGGTAATGTAATCGTTTTTATGAAATAGATTAACGGCCTGATCCTGATCATAGAGTATACAAACACTACGTTAGAGTTCTGATGTTCATTCTGACAACGTAGTGTTTGTATACTCTTTGATTAGGACTTTCAAATAACTGTCGAACGTTGCTAGGCAACAGAAAGTTGTGTTTGATTGGAATTATCTGAAATTGTCGATAGATTATAGCATATTTGGGTTACAATATAATCATTTGTGATTGGGATCGCAGCCTATTATTAATGTGAAATATATAATTATAAAACACATTTACCATGGCGCAGAGTGTAATTGCTATAAGCCAAGATGTAACGTCTAATGATAACAGTATGTCAACAAAAGAATTTCTGCACTTTGAAAAAACTTGCGAAGGTTACAAAGACAGTGATGAGGAAATTAAAATGATATTCAGTGAAATTAATAAATTGGCCGCTTGTAATAAGTCTGAAAAGGTGTTGAGTGACGACGTTGATGATGTGGACTTAATTTTAAAAAGAGCGGAAGATATTGCCTTGGAGACTGAGAATTTATTAAAAAAGAGTCCTATATCGGCATTATTTAATGTTGGTAGTGAAATTAAAAGTAGAAGTGGTGCTATTCCTCAAATTAAAGTAACAAAACCAGGTGAGATTGAAAAGGAAGTTGGCGAGTGTAAAGAATCTTCAAATAAGGTATTTTTACTATTCTGCTTTTTCTTATATTCAAACTTGTTCCTAAAAGGGTGGTTTCATAATTTTTATTTTCATCGATAATTTAGAACTCGTCAAAAAACAATCAAGAGTAACAATTGCAAAATAGAACCACCATTTAAAAAACAATCAGTGTCTCTGTTGCTAAAGTATTTGTTTGGCGAAATACAAAATTGGTCCTTTGTATTGAGGGTTATGAGTAAACATAATAAAAGGCAATGTTTTCATAAGTATTTATTCTTACATTATAAAAAAATATTTAAACTTAACATAGTATATTCAGTTAACATAGTCTTCATTCACTCATTCTTCATTGTCAGTTTCAAACTTCCACATCTGTATCAAGTTTTCTTCACAGTAATATTATTATTTTTTAAAATAAATAAATAGGTTGTAAGTAATTGTACATCCTAAGTTACATTTACATTAAGCTTCATTTACTTTTTGAGCTAACACTCTCAGTCCAGCTAAGTTCTCCTTAGCAACAGGTTCAATGTATGATGCTGGTAACACAAAGCCATAACGTCCCGTATCACTGAGTTCAATGGTGTATGTGTATTTAATGCCTAAAGACTTCGCCCAGTCATCGGAACCTCCGGATGCAGGGTAGAGTAGTCCACTGGATGAACCAACTTTGTATTGTGAACCACCTGCCTTTCTTATAGACTGCAAATAAAATACAAATTATAAGCAAAAAGTTAAAATCAATATATGTGAAGAGAATTCTTTGGAACTCTTTTTAATCAAAGTTCGGTGTAAGTGACTATCGGCGTCCATGGGCACCTGCAACTCAAGAGTCACAAGTGCGTTACCAACCTTTAAAGTGGGAGTAGGGGGAGAAGGGGGGGGGGGGGGGAGGAGGCTACAGTATGCAGTACTACCAACAATGAAGATCCTCCATATTAGTTGCATGAAAATTGGATAGTTAAATTCTAACTTTTTAAAAAATTTGATATTTTACTAACTTTCAAGTTATTTAAAGGCAATTGTGTTCTTAAATATGAGCATTCAATAACAAAGAAGGGTGATGAGGGCACATACGCAAAAGATAGCAGAAATAAATTGGTGTACAAGGCCTATACTACAAGAAAAAAAACCATATTACCATACAAATATAAATCCATAAATGAATGAATTAATTAGTTATTAATTAAAGGTAATGTATAAACCTTTATTACAATCTAGGGATGTAGGTACATCTTAAAAGTTACTTGCCTCGGCTATTTGTTCTCCAACAGTTTGCAACTCTTTGTAGTCTGCTGGTACAGTGTTGTCATAGCCCCATGGGTACAATAAGTACTGCCCATAGCTGTGGTATGTCAGATACGCTGTGAATTTTGCAGCTGTTGTTGCAAAGAAATCCTAAAAATACAGAAGAAAAGAAGTTACCTTAATGTATTCTCTTAAAACACTTTTATTTGTTTTTGTGGAGGTCGAAATGGCCATCTTTCTCAAAACACCCGTTAATATCGACATGATAATCAGTGTTGCTTATATCTCTTGTAAGTACTTGTTGAAACTTTAACTTCTTTTTAAAAATCTCTTAGACTTATTTTCGCATTATGATGATGTGTCATCTCATAATATGAGCAACATTTTGTAAGTACCTTCCAAACCCCTAAAGTTTTTTATTTTATAAAAATCTTCACCTCCACAAATTTTAGGGTTGAACCCACTGATTAGTGTACTAGCTATGTTAGGTCAAGGTCTCGTCGCCGAAAATGTGTTCGAAGATCTCGCAAGATTTAGCGGTCAGCGACCTAAGCTGAAAGAATATGTACCGCTATGTTTGGTTGTGAATCAAATCGATTCATAAACTCACGAGCTAGCTAAAATCATTACTTATG
The DNA here is from genome assembly GCA_963859945.1 of Euplagia quadripunctaria. NCBI lineage: Eukaryota > Metazoa > Arthropoda > Insecta > Lepidoptera > Erebidae > Euplagia > Euplagia quadripunctaria. Next base: position 14,512,462 of record OY982572.1, on the reverse strand, counting down.
TGCCGAAGCCATTAGTGGAGCAGGTAGAACTTTTAAAAAGACTTAGAACTTTGGACATCATCAAGAAACCAAAAGTTACTATCCTTAACATGAGTCTAACTTGACCACGATCGTTGTAAGTCGATCGAAAACGCGGGAAATCAACGGTGCTAATTTACCTCCAATATTACGCGATTAGGATATGTAAGGATGTAATTATCCAATTAATTAAAACTTACTGATATAGCTTTAGATTCAGGCTCGGAGAAGGCAGCGTTACCTCGATAGATCTCACTACATGGGAATCTAGAAGCCCCTTTGCCGCCCCAATGATATCTAAAAGATAGTAAAAACAACTTTAATGCTATTAATTACTCTTAACACTTAAGAGCATTATGCTTAGCACAGTACGTCTTATGTCCACAAAAATATAAAAAATGCTTTCTTAGCAGCACTAAAAACAAATGATTTGGTTTATAAGTGTTGTTGTTTATAAGGCCAAGAGTAGCTGTTAGTCATTAGATTGTTTCAGTATTACCCAAAGTTTCTATTCAGGTCAGTCCCAGCGCAGGATCCTAATCCATATCCTTTGCGGTTTTTCCTCCAGAGTCGATCTGTTTTATAAGTGTATTCGTAGCCGTCAGGATTTACAACCGGTAAGAAGTACCTAGGAATAGAAGAATTAAAAATACAATTACCAATCTATATAAATTAAAATGAAATGCTGTTGATTGGTGGAAACGCAACACTTTATCACGAACGGCGAAACCGATTTCATTAATTATTTCTATTACCTATGTGTATGTTAATAATAGTTCGAATAAGGTTTTTAGATAAAGAAAATTTGGGACAGTTGCCCGGAAAATAGGGAAAGTGGAAGTGCTTTTCCCATAACATTAGAACAAATTTATTGAAATTTTGATAAGACAACATCTGTCGGGTCAGCTTGTGCACAATAATTATGAAGCGAAGCGGTATTGTTATTTTATAGTTACTTTTAATCCAATAAAGGTTTCACGAGTGATTTTCATTGATGTAGATGTAGCGAGCACATTCTACAGAATTGCACGTAATTAGATTTTTAAGAAGAACCCCCTTTCATATGTAGGTATGTCTGCACGGTCTTTAGATAATAAGAAGCAGTGAAGGTAGCTTCTTAGTAATCTTATCTAAGAGTAGTCGATTTCAGTTATTGTATAATCTTACCAATCGATATTTTTGATGTCATCTGACTCAACGTCAAAGTTTTCAGCAAATTGATTGATGAAGTAAGTTACGACTGCGGGACTGATCCACTCACGTGCGTGCATCCCGCCGTCAATGAATACTGCTTTGTTGGTCGACTTGCCATCGGAAATGCGTAATACCTACGAACCGGAAAAAAGAAATAATGGTGTTAAATTTTGAAAAGTTTTGTCTCAATCAAAGAAAAGAAGATTTATAATATTCCTAATTCTTTTAATTTACTTCTGATTAAATTCGTTGCAGGCTCAAAGACCTTATAACGTTCCTTGAGACTTGCTGAGAGATATAAAAAAATGCTCATTGTTTTCTCAGGCCACTGTTGTTGATTCTGGGGTGCAGAAGTCACAGCAGTGGGAATATGGATGGTATTAGTTATCAAATATTACTTTACTCCTTTATCAAATATAAATGTTACCTTCAGATCGAGTCCTTCGTGTGATTTTCCAATAGTGTTGACACTGATGATAGAAGGATAAGTTTTAGCCAAATAGTCCATAAAACCGTGGATATCTTCTATCCTATGGTACTGCTTCCATGTCATGCGGTGACCTGTAACATTTGTTTTTCATTAAAAAATAAACATATCGCATTTATCATTTTATTATCTACCTAGCAGAGTTGTTTATTGACACAGACATCATCATTTCTTTTTTTTGTATCTATATTAGGGAAGAAATCAGTGGTTACATGCTTTAATGTTAACACAATCCAGCTCCATTCTGTTAAACACATTTCATAGACAGTAACTCAAAACCAATTATTAATATATTTATAGTGCAAAACAACATAGATTCGGTGCCCTAGGTCAACAACGAACCCCAATTCGCATTTGGCCAATACTCCATAGGTATGTCGAGAGAATTGTAGCCCATGTAGGCGTCGACTAAACCTATCCTGCGCTGAGATGCCCTGTAACGCCAAAAATTGTAAGCTCTTGCTGTAACAAAATTACATGACCCTTGGAACATTGGTAATTGTCTGGTACTAGTAAGCTTAAAGATATAAGTTTATCTTACGAACCTCGCCTGTCCTGTAGCTCGATTTCATTTTCATCTAAAGGTGGATTTTCTTCGTTGATTCTTTGCTGAAGATCGTCAATCATAATGGAGTATGGAATATCTTTACTTTTTAAAACACTTGTAACATTTTCAATTAATTTTGGTTTGATCAGTACGTCGATTGATGATGCGCTTCCTCCCCATGACGCTACCACTAGAAAAATAATAAAATTATTATTGGCACTGAAAGGAGTTTGTAAGGACCATGACAGGAAAATCTAGTCTCGTATTTTATATGCTATCTCTTAACAAGCTCATTTTGGCCAACAATGAGATTTTGTGGGATAATTCGTATTTGTTTGTTTAAGTAAAATCTACATACTAGTTCATCGGATTATCAGAGTAATTTCTCGACAGCCGTTCAGTTAAAAATTGTGATAAAAACTTACGTTTATCAGATGTCAGCTTATAAATAACTGTCTTGGCACCAGCTTTTGTTGTGGATACTTTCCACACTTGGCATCCAGTGTAATCTACCTTCCCCGTTTCTTCTGAAATAGTATCCTGGGGTTCAGATTCTTCTGGAGCAGCCTTATCAAACTCAGCGGTAGTCTCGATTTCTTTTGGAACTTCATTTTTTAAATCTAGAGATTCTTCAGGATTTGGTTGTTTGACCGAATTACGTTTAGGCCATTCTGAAATAAACTATCTATATAGACCCTCTATACTTACAGTCATGTTAACTGGTGTTATTGCTTAGCGATGTATGATCGATTAAAGTTCAGTCGTATACGATATATGTAAACTTTAATCGATCATAGATCACTATGTATAGTAATAGGAGTACTTTATCATTAGACAACCTGGTGATGGAAGCGTCAATAGATTACAGATACAGCTGACAATGAGCCGCACGGCATGCTTGTTTGCCCCTTAGTAGTATAAAACAAATTCAGCTATTGTTCGTATTCCCGTTGTTATGTTACTTTGCTATTAGATTCATTGTATTATTTCATGGCCTATGGGACAATGTTTGTGTGACCGGCTTCCGTAAAATCATTGTTTGAATCAATATGTGCTGTGATACATAGGTAATTAATGCTTTTGAACAGAGCACTGGAAAATATTATTTAACAGTAAGTATGTTTAAATGTGTTAATGGGAATTTAAAAAATCGGTTTATGTTGAGATCTACCATCGTACGTCTACAAATAACAATATTGATGGTGTAAGTCTGCAGCTGCAGCCCGTTCGTCTTTTATGCCGCGTTCCTATATTCAAGAAACTATTCGTTTTGCTTACGGACGGTAAAATTTCGTTATTATGTATTTTCAACGAAAATTTTACCGTCCGTAAGCAAAACGAATCGTTTCTTGAATATAAGAACGCGGCATTAGTGAATATTAACATTAATGAAGAAGATTCGACATTAGTCAGGACAAATCTTAAATTCAACGATAAAAATTATGTGAATATTGGCTAATGTTGTTCTAGAGAGAGAAAGTCATAATAGTGGTGTCTTTACACTGCATTTGTACACAATTAAAGCAACAAGAAATGCAACTGTAAATATCGTTTTGTGATTTGTGCTATAACAGGCATGTTACCTATGTACTCATATCAGCAATCTAGTCACCATAGTACAGGCTCTGCCTAGTTTGGGATCAGACGGCCGTGTGTGAGGTGTCTAAGTTATTATTACTACTATCAACATTCCAACCTTCCAACATTTCTGTTGTTTTTCCAAAAAAATTCCTTTGTGCACACCTTGTCCTGGAAATTACGAACAACAAAAGACTCAACCAAATCGGTCGAGCTGTTGCAAGCGATGCTCCGACACACATGTGGCGATTGATTTTTAAATATGTGTATAGAGTTGGTGGGACAGAGAGCAATTTCTATAGCAATAACAAACATAGATACTTTTTTTTAAATACATATGTATATATATGTTGTTTAGGAACACAAGATTAATGCCAGTAAACATATTGCATTGACCGAGAATCGAACCCGCAATGTTTGAACCTTCTCCATTAACACTATATTATTATTGATTAACATTAACCACTGAGACTTCATAAAAAAAATCAATCCTTGATACAAAATTTCTGGGAATCACATATTAATAAATATGCGTTCTTTGTGTTTTGCTGGCGTTCATGTCAGTTTTTTATATGTATGTATAGAACATTCATCGTGCTGCAGAAGAACGCACATTAACCAGCTATGTCTTTTTTTTTTAATCGCGTGGAAACCCCCACGGGTCATCATTTCACCGGAGCTAACGGTGAAGTGGTATGTCGAAATCGAACCGACGAAAACCACACGGGGTTCCGTCACAAGTGAGTCTATTGCATGGGACCCGGGTATACCCTAAGAAGGAAGCCTCCGTGAGCCCTGCTGACCTTGGAAGAACTAGAAATAGAACCAGCTAACTCTGACTAAAGACGACCTATGTAGCGCGGCAATAGTGCATCCGGCTGCCACAGCGGGGGTCGATTCCCGTTCGGTGCAAATATTTGTATGCATGAATTAATGTCGATTGGCATTAGTCTGGGTCATTCTATTCTACTAATATTATAAATGTGAAAGTTTGTGTGATGTATGGATGTTTGTTTCTCTTTCACGCAAAAACTACTAACCCGATTGCGATAAACTTGGTATGTAGATAGCTGAAGACCTGGATTAACACATAGGCTTTTTATTTAATATTAATAACTTTTCATTCCGATATTCCTACGGCATCGGGACTCACGCGGGTGAAACCGTAGCGTAACTATGTGTGTTTATCCATGTTTTAGAAACCAAAGTACAAGTTCAGCTTAGTCCCAGAATATTATTATTACTTATGAAGCTGTGAAAAAGTTGATATACGCTGTTGTATCTACCTACATACACACTATACTTCGGATATTACTAGTAACACATTTGTACCTATACAATATAAAATATACAAGGATACATATCATAAACTACCATGATAGATATGCATACTAATTGCATAATTTTATATTTAATGTGTTAAATTCCCGCGGAAGATTTGTATGCATCTCGGAAAAACGTAGCGTTTTTTCCTGTTATAAATTGTTGTATTGTATGAATTGTTTTACTAGGCTTTAAATAAAAGTAGGTTTGAACTTATTCTATACGATTCTCTCTCGGACATGATTCTTATCCCATAAAATGCTCTTAGAGGTACCTAATATCTAAAACTTAAACACGTGGTTCAATAAGTACCGATACTAAATACTAAAACGAAGATTTTTTGATAAAATTCTCTTTTCTCATCAACGTACCTACTCTCCTTCGACTGCGATATGGTTTTCTAATTTTTTCTATTCCATGTGTGTAGGCTCTAGCTTCAAAATAAGCTTCCGTTACTGCCATTATCCGCCGACAAATAGTTGGTTTAGATTAGACGGAGCAGATTCCGGATAACATTCTATAAGCCACTGCTGTGGTTGAACGGTGTTTTTTCTCATTTTTTTTTTTTTATCAACTCACTAAACTCGTTTTTTTTCCATTGTTTTCGAAATTACAAAAGTGCGTCACATAAATATCTGTAACTCAATATAGTATTGTTCGATTTTCGAAAAAAAATTGATACATACATTTCATTTACTGGTCTAGTGGTTAGTGACCCTGACTGAAGCCAGACATCGTGGGTTCGATTCCCACCCAGGACAAATAATTGTGTGATGAGCACGAAAATTTGATCTGTATCTGGGTGTATAATTTATCTATAATATGTATTTATTTAGAAATATATAAGTATGTTTATCAACAGTCTGGTTACGTTTGTACAGGCTATGCCTAGTTTGGTATCATTATTTAATGGCCAGTACTTACTAAAAATAAAAAATAAAAAATTAAAACATGCGCCATCTCCAAGTTAGTCTCGGGACTTGTATTGTAACGATCTAGTATTAAGTTGTAACCTAACCTGAGACACAAGTATCACCAGAGACAGTGTGTTTTTTGTCAACTTAGAATTAATATACCCCCAACTCAAAAATCCCTTCAACGATTAGAAAAGAGCTGATGATTTTCGAACGGCTTAGCAGATTTTCTTGAATTATAGCTAAGAACACTCTCGATCAAGTCACCTTTTAAACAACAAAAACTAAATCAAAATCGGTCCATCCCTTCAGAAGCTATGATGCCACAGATAGACACATAGATACACACGGTAAACTTATAACATTTTGCGTCGAGGGTTAAGGTAGACTATAGCATAGTTTTTTCTCGAATTGGAGAAGTTTCTCTAGCCTACATAGGACCCCGATTGCCCAGGCACCAGTAGCTTAATGTTATATTTCCCTTTTGAGTAAGGAAGGTGTTAAAGTACTGTGTGGTTTAAGGGCACCGGTAAACGTTTAACAGTAGGTAGCGCGAGTGCTTGTTTGTCAACATAGTTGTTTAAAAATTACATCTATTTTACGTAAGCGTTAACGTTAAGCATTCGTAAATAACATCTGACAAGATGATAAATATGACATGGCCAGTGATAATGAAATCACAAACGAGATAGGATATAAAGAGATTTGCCGTACGTGTTTTGCACTGTCTCGCAATGCTTTTTGTGAGTGTTCTGATAGTGAGCAGGACCGCCAAATATTTTTGAGACGGTAGTCATGCTCATAAGGTCCGGTCCGATAAGCTGTAGTCAGAGGGGGGCAATTTTTCCTACCATCTATACTAAATCTGACCTTAGAGTGGAAACAGCTTCTGACAAGAAGAGATAGGGAAACATTTGATCTAGCAAATTCTAAGGCTGAAAGGCAAGGTGTTACGTTCTGAATTCTACAGAAATTCAACGGCAACACGAGTAGTTTTAGTAAGCCTAAACCTCTCGTAATCCAAACTCACTCGCTCAACACTCCACTATAGTGCTATGAAAAGATAATGTAACGTCATATTTGATACGATATCTAATGAGATCGAAAATAACCGTTATATGAGAAGTAACTTAAGTACACGACTGTAGATAAACGATATGAAAGTCATAGTGAGTCAAATTTAACTTTTATGATAACAAATGCTATAGAATGATTTCTACATTGATTTACTACTGCTACTCACGGTATACAGCGAATGTATAACAGAACATTAAAATGCAAATCGCGTCTCCTGCGACATGCTTTAATGACTTTCTCCGGCCGAGGCTTGGTTTCCATTCGCGACACATAGACTGGCTTGATCTCGCTCGTTCTAACGGTCCAAATTGAACTTGAACTGGTCTCGTTCAAGGGTTTCCTCGATTTTCGATATTCCATTTTAATCACGTTTCACGAACGCAAGACTTCGTTCCGTGAATTAAGATCAACTTACAAGTTATAAATACAGATTTGTTTATTTCCGGATTTGGAAATGTTAAAGGAATTAATATATATCTACTAACTAATGAAATAGAAGTAGCAAAAAAAATCTAACTATTTGAAATAGCACCTACAAAAATGTGGTACAGTTTATAAAAGAATATATACTGTGGTAAAAGTAATAATTTAATATGACACACAACTAATTAGATAACACACAAAAATATTAAGGGTGCTTGATTCTGTCAGTGTGTGTAACGTGGTCGTAGAAAACGTTGTTTTGATTATTTCAAAGATAGTAAAGATATTCTTTATTTATCAATCTTTTCCACCTTTATTTTAATTTTACTTTTTCGAATTTCTAATTTATAGTACAACGAAATTATAGTTAGTTGATAGTTATTCCATTCCTAACACATTCCTCTTATATATTTCATATTATTCGGAAGTGTTCCGATCACAATTGGATTACCAGATTCTTTACATAGTTTTGTATTAAGATATAGAAAATAAATATTAATAGATTCTAATAATGATGACTGAAACTGATTTTATCGCCGTGATAATTTTTTTTAACTAACGTTTTATTACCATAACAATATCGTTAAATTATGTGTATAATTCACTTTGTGAATGCGCTTTCATTTTGATAACGCTACTTTAAAACAACCGTTAAATAATACTTTGATTGAAATTAAAGTTTTTAATAAAATTAAAAAGTAAAATAGTTTCATACCTTGTCCTGGCTGCAATTGATTGATGAAAGGCGTACATAAAACAGCTGATGTGACGTACATAAACACAACAATTTTAATTAAGGATCCCATGGTTACTGACAACGGTGCGGACGCGCCGCGACGAGCGATCACACTGATGCCCTGGCGCACATCGATTGCCTCTTTTAAGCTCGGAAACAGCAAGCTGTCGTTACTGATATCTTAATGACACAATGACATAATGTAATTAACTGTTGAAAATCATTGACTTTTGTGTTAAGGCTGTTGAGGCCTAGATCTGAAAAATTCCTTCACGTATATTGTATAATTATAATATCCATAATAAAAAAAACAGGTTTTATCTAGATAACACAGTAGACATTTTGTTGTATTTGTATTTTGTGTAAGTCGCTTGGCACCTGAAGGAGGTTGTTTACATACAAGTATGCAATACAAAACAGCGATTTTAAGGGTGTGTGATACATGATAACTACACTCAGTGTGAAATGCATTTTTTTAAATCTTTTTCAAAGTAAGTTGCGGTTCTGTTTTGCATTAAGAGTGACACCGCAAAAAAGTTATATCCTGTGCAATTTACTTGCATGTCGTGTCAGATTAACATTTGGATTAGTTGTGTTAAGAAGTACTTAGCTTGCCTACATTTCTTATTTTGTTGAATTGATAATTATCAATTTTGAATAGAACAGAAGGAGCAATGTTGGGTAAACTTTGAACTGATGTAAACTCTGCATTAAACGCAAAGTGTTTCACAATTCTAACAAAATTAATAAATGTAATATTACTACGTCGTCATTGTTTGTGAAAGTAATGCAAATAAATATATTTGTAATGCATATAAGGATATAATAATCAATACATAAAAATAAATAAAATTGAAGTGTCTGTCTGCAAATGTCTATGGCAAAATAATAGTTTTTTTTAAGCTCATACAATTATTTGCACGATACCTATGGGGTCGTCCATTAATCACGTGATGTTTTTTTAGCAACTTTTTAACCCCTCGCCCCCCTGGATACGTGGTGAGGTTTTAGACTAACCCCCCTAACCAAAATCATGTGTATTTTTTAAGTTCAAAATATCTTAAATTTTTCAAAATATTATCTTTAAATAAACGCGTGTTCTACAAAAAAAATTATACACGTGATATCTCACTACAGCCCCCTTTCCCCCTTGTGATTTTCCGTGATTTTTCCGAATCCCCTCCCCCCCCCTTTCGAGCCTTACGTGATTAATGGACAATCCCTATGCCTAAAAATCAGTTTTTAAGATTTTTATGTGTCTGTATGTTACGGCTAATCTCCACGATTTCCATGGGACTTTCATTGGCAGATAGCTGGTGTTATAAGGAGTAACTTAGGCTGCTTTAATTTTGGAAAAGAATTAGGGTTCCGCGGAAAATTCCGCGAGCGAAGCCGCGCGGGAACTGCTAGTAAAACATTATAAATCTGCACATATTTATGGTTTAAATCTATCTACCTATAGTTTACATTATCTCACACACATACACAGTCAACGTTACATATTGTAGATCTATTTTTTTATAAAGATCAACGGTTTTACTCACGTGTTTATTTCGAGGATACCTACTCGACTATTTCGGCGGTGACGCTTCACTCCTTGGAAAAGGGCCCCCGTCGGGTCCGAAACTAGTCGGGCATCACCGAAATAAACACGTGAGTAGAACCGTATATCTTCGTTTAAATTTTACTGTTGTAAAGCGGTAAACAATGATCGTTGAACTATGCCTGTCGATGACTTTACTTAAAGCCTATATTTTTTTGCATGACTTAGAAGCTGTTAGAAGCTTATTTTAACGAGAGTTAAAGCGATTACGTAATAGGTATTACATACCTTTGAATTGCCCGACGTTTTGACCAGGTTGCATTGGACGTGGTCACAGGCTGTCCCAAGCTAAAAGTTGTAGTATAAGATACAGTTCCTTGTTTTAATTAAGTTTCTTCGATACCGAATCATATTAATTTCTGCAAAGGCTGTGGTAAAAAGTTAAGGTTCCTGGTTAAACAGGATTCGTATTCATATAGGCCTAATCAAAAATTTTAATTTGCTTCACAACCAATGTACTTTTTCTTATTTTTAAAGTTTATAGTTTACACTTATTTTTTTTGTGTGCCAATATTTTTGTATTTTATTTGTTTTGGTATCTCTTCTCTATGGCTGAAATATTCTGTTGGAAATCTTTACCGTGTTCGCTTACTACACCCAGATTTTCGGATAAAGAGAATCCGTAAAATGCATTTTTAGTCTTAACTGACATGTTAAATCCAAGTGTTTTATAGATTCTCACAAAAGTTAATTGATTAAATCTTTGCAACATTTCTAAAAACACATAACATGTAACAAAATCGATAAGGATGTTAACACAAGTTTCCCTTTATTGAACGTTGATTAGTCACATGAAAAACAAAAAATAGGTATTAATTCTAAGATGCTTAATTTCAAAACAATGTTTTCAACTATCTTCTTTGAACGTAAACTACGTACGCTGAGGAAGATTTTTCAATTAGGGTACGCAGGTAAAAATAATAAAAATCTTGTTGATCAATGTTATTAGACCCTGGTGACGATTTTGCGGAATTGTCATCGCATCTTATAAATTGTTAGTCATCTCAAACCCGACTGACAACTTTTCTTTCGGTCGAGCGCCATGCCCGGTCGTTGCCTCCGAGTTGCAGTTATTTAACTTGATGACAAACTTTGTTTACTGTAAACACGTTTTTAACGATATATTTATCTAATTGTCTTTTCATGGTCTATGACTTCCGAGGACAGTTTATCTTTATGGCTTTATGGTCATTTAGGTTTACACTTGTAATGTGGTACCTATGGTACAGCAGGTTTCTGATCGAATTGGAAAAGCTTGACTAGTCTGGTACGTCATTCTTATAGAAGACCTTGGTCAGACAGCACTACTTGCATATGCTGTTTTTTTTGCTGGTGAATACAGTTGGAGACACCGCTGCAGTATAGCCAGTTGAAGCTCACCATCAACTTTGTTTGCCAACTCAGTTGCATAAAAAAATTATATTCATATATAAATAATATTTAGTGCCCAAATGACAAAAACCTATTCTATTACTATTTATGCTAATACTCGTTCTGACCATCTAGGCTAATTATCATAAAGGATGTGAGAAAGCTGTTTAATCGAGTACCTGTATTTGTGGTAATCTTAAAATGTGTTTGTAGGTTAACCAGTATGCTAAACAAAATGCTAAGGAAAACACTGAAATACGTCGTAAACCAAAGTTGAGGCCTTTCTCCGCCGGCGTCGTCGATACCAAGAAACGAGAAACCGCTAAAGTTGCCAAGTACGTCACAAATTCACCTAAAAAGGCCGCCGCTGTAAATTGTAAACACTCGAATATATTGGAAGAATTGAAAGATACTACAGAACGATCGAAAAGTCTAGAACTAGCTAACGTACAACTCAACGATGATAATAAGATGTTAAGAAAGAAACTGGATCAAATCAGTGAAGATAAACACGTCGCTGAATTGAAATTAGCCGAATGTGAAAAATTCATTAGTCGACTTAGTAAAGAATATGAACATAGGAATACGGAATTAAAATCTATAAAAGGAAACGAGAATAAGTTATTAGCAGAAATAAATAAAGAACGCAACGACAGGAGAAATTTGACTATACAGCATGAAAAAGATGTCGTTGTGATACAAGACCTACAGAGGCAAGTGAAAGAAATGGAAATGATTTTAAGAAGAAAACATCCTGATTCTGTTTCGGCATTAATAGGTCTGTATCCCACTAATATTATAAATGCGAAAGTTTAGATGGATGGATGGATATATGTTTGTTACTCTTTCACGCAAAAACCACTGAACCGATGGCGATGAACTTGGTATGTAGATAGATGGAGACCTGGATTAACACATAGGCTACTTTTTATCCCGATATTCCCACGGGATCGGGACTTACGCGGGTGAAACCGTGGGGCGCTGCTAGTTTTTTATAAAAACTGTTTGGTTATAAGTCTGAAATATATAGTTTTTATATTTTTTAATTCGTGAACTCATGTTATTCTGTTTATAGTTGCTTCAAAGTCGTCTAGTGTAGAAGACAATAAGAAAAAGTTATTGGAAGAGCGTACTGCTCGACTTGAACAAGAACTGAAAGATAAAGAAAACCATTTCCAGGGTATATTACTGACACTGCAAGAAAAGTTTGGAGATATGAAACAAAAATACGAAAACCACATTATAGACGTGGAAAGGCAGTTGATGGATGATCGAAAAGTCAATACAGATTTGAAAAACAAGTTAAATAGGACTAATATAACTGATTGTACAACTCAAACTGTAGATCCACCGACGCATACAGTATCGACACAGACTTTTATAAAACCAGACAGGTCGTCATCGGCTGTCAGTAGGCTATCGCAGAACTCAGCATTAATTTTGAATAAATTAAAGGAAGATAGCTACTTAGTCGCTACCATAAAAGGTCTGCAGTCTGAACTGACTTTAAAACAAAGAACTATCGCGAAGATCAATAGGGAAACTGAGGAACTTAGAAAAAATCTCCGTAATTTACAGAAGGAAAAAGAAGGTAAATTCTTATTTGGTTGCACTTTTGTTGTCCTAAGCCTTTATTTTAAAACTTTTTTGGTTGGCGTTTTTCTCATCCTGTCTTGGAATGATATTAAAAACTTATTAATTAGGAAATACTACCGACTTAATTATTAGGAAAATTTGGATAATAATCTACTTTGTCCTATGGTAAAGAACGCAAGATTTCGAGACTCGTCTGTAAGCTTGTTGATATACATAAATGTCAGTGTTAATTTATGTTGCCCTCTGTGCAATAGTAAGGATAGGTGCCAATAGCCTATGTAATTTCCCCTATAAATCACGGAAATTTAAATACTGATTTTCTCGCTTATGTATAAAACATTATAGCTAAGTGCTAACTATTATTGAAATAAGCAAAACTAAAAATTTAACGCTGATGATTTTCTTGTAGAATATAGAAAAGAGTTAGATATAGATAAACCTGATGCTGGGCTATTATTCAACACACAGGACTGATCCACTCCACAAACTACAATCAGTGAGTTGTTGCTGTGCGAGTTTATATTTGCCGAGACATTTACCGATTGGTCAACAAACAACTGAAAAGCTTGAAAACAAATGAATAACTGTGATGTTTTTAAAATTATAAAATTAATTTAAATTTTCATCTCTAAGGAATGACACCTATTGTTCTTCGCACTGTCGTTATAACTTACCTAATGTTAAAAGAAAAAGAGCTTCAATGTAATTGTAACCATAAAAATATACTAATTTGTTTATTAATTCTAGTACTTTCAAACTTAAATCCACAAAAGAAGTATGGATATAAAAGTAAATCGACGGAGAATATCCTAGCTCGGATGAACACGGAAATGGAAGCGGAACTGTTGGAAATAAGGAAACAAAAGGAGGTGTTAGTACAAGAACGGAACACTTTACTCGACTCACTTAAACGTACGAACGAAGAATTTATATTATTGAAAAAGAAACGTATTCAAGACGTGAGTAGATGTAATATCTATTTTTTACCAACATATTTTTTCTATGGTGACAGGTCCCACATGCAAATTGAGAAATGTCTTGTGGTGAATAGAAACAACGGTTGATTTTATTCATTTGAAGCGGGACACAAAAACCTGTTTTCATCGGCACTTAACATAACATCTATACTTATAATCTACCTATACTAATATTATAAATGCGAAAGTAACTCTGTCTGTCGGTCTGTTTGTTACGTTTAGGTACACACCAAAACCGTTGAAAATATTTTATTGTGATTACAAACTTATATTTTGCACTTGGAAAGTTGACTTTGTCGTAAATGAATGTATTGGAAAGTATTCTTAAAACTGCAAAATTAAGTATTTCTTTCGGAAAAAAAGGGGAAAAATTTTCAAGAACTGATTCCCGAGATGGGCGTATTATATACATACAAGTTTGATTGCTTACGGAACCGTCGGTGCGCGAGTCGCACTTGCCCGGTTTTTTTTACCAATCCGCTGCTATTGCACTGTTGAAATCAAATATTTGTTTAGTTTTAAATACCTATACCTTTATTAAAAAATACATGTTCACTGTTTAGGTTTTATATTTTTTTTTTTTAATTCGGTATAATATTACAATATGAATCGTTTCACTAGAATCTATAAATCATTGTCCTAAAATTATTTTTATTGCCAACTTATTATTATAACTATTCATTGTTATAAATTGCGTGACTTTAGTTTTTAACGCCTATTTATGAACGCATTCAATAAATAATTTAAAAAGTACAGGATTTCGATAACAGAGAATGTGCATATTGTGCATGCCGAATGAAATTTTCACTAGTTTCTGCTCTGCTTATTCTTGTAATCAAATCCTATGTTTAAACAAATAATTTGATAACAAGAAGCAGCGTTACCTATATGAAGCTGCTTCAAATAATATTCATCCATCCCGCCGTAGACAGAGAATACTGTCTACGCCTCCCGCCAATAGTGAGTAATTTTTATGCGCCTGGACTTGGACAAGACTTACGTCAATGACATATGAACTATAAAAACATGCTTATATAAACATCTTAGGCTTACGTACGTAACGTTAACAGATTTTTTTGCGTTATGTAAAATAGAATACACAATCCTAGGTACTTGGCCTCTGCAAGAAAAGACTCGATACCTACAAAAACTCGGCAAAGTTGAATAATACCAAATTCTTATAATCACTTTACCAATTTATGTAAAATAATACTAACTTAACCACATAACACACTAAGTGTTGTATGTTGAAATTTAGAATGTGTAAATACCGTGGTATATGGTAATGCTCATTAAACTAACGGTAAATTCAATGTTTCGGTCAAATGCAGAATTTTTCAAGGTTCATTTTGTTTTATCTGTACATGTATTATATACATATTTGTTACATAATAGTCGATGGAATTATGTAACGCGAAAACATGAGTTTTAAAGGCTAAGACTTTGCCGATTCTATTGTACACTCACTAAACTAAAACCTGACTTAATTTCTTCATATGAAATCAACCTTGTCTTCTTCGTAACAAGGTCTATTTGTTACTCGCATCTATTTCCCAGCGCCACTAAATTTCACTAAAACCTGTCAACGTATACTCAACTTTATTTCCACGCAGCGAGATTCCCCATTTCTCCATTTATTCAAATTCAGTATAATTGCCACGCAGCGATAGTCCCCAATTATTCAAATGCCGTATAAAAACAAGCAAAAGAGATGGCGTTCAACGGATAGCGGCTCTCGCTGGTATTAAAGTTTATGGAGGTGAATTACCCTTCGCTCAAAAAGGCCCCCCCCCTTTTTGATTATTTTATATGCGAGAATGTTACTACTAATAATAAAATACATAAATAAGGTGTGTGGTTGTGATAATGCGGTATGCATTAGACGTTTTTATTGCTGACAGGGAACACTCGCGTGTGGTTTTACATAGATATATATAGCAGTTTAATTAGTATTTAGGAGCTTCTAGCGAGCTTATTTCGATAGCGTCATATGTTACCTACTTGTTTAAATTTGAAATAAGACCTTGTTTCGAAGTGTACAAGGTTCATATTTTATATGAAGAAAATTTAGTCAATTATAGTCTAGAGAGTGATGAAACAGAATCGGCACCATTATTGAAGGTAATTTTAATCTGTGATACGGAAGTAATAAAAATACCAACAAAAATTAAACAATGGCATTTGTAGTGTTTTAAATGCTTACAGCTCTTGTGAAGGCAACTATAGGAAAATATGAAAACTGTAGCGGTTTAAGTAGTCGCTTACAAAACATATAGTCACAAGTATTAAGTTTATTTTCTATGTTGCCTAGCAGCTCTGATTATCTTTTTCATTTTAGAACAATATTATGTTACGTTGTCCTCACATTAAATTGCACTTATAAGCAATGTAACAAGTTTGTAAAAACAAAAACCATGTTGAAAAAGAGTGTCCTTGGAGTTTCTTGCCTGTTCTTCTCCATAGGATCTACGTTTTGGAACAGGCAACGAATACATAAAAACAACATATGCAGTTGTTCTGAGTGTAGGTATGGTTTGTGTCCGACTGTCCGTTAATTTTGTTTGCAAAATCCCCACTACACAGGGACTATCTGTTAGAGCGGGAATCGTTTTAAAAAAGAAGATTATTTTGTTGTTCTGCTTTGATTTCGTAATGTCTCTCTTGTTAGGACTTAAATGTCCCTTTACAATATTATTATTTGTAACTAGCCTTTGCCAGCGACTTCGTTCGCGTGGAAATTTTGGTTAAATCTATCCCAGTTGATTAATTTTTGTAGAATTTCTGTAAGAACCAAGGGAAATAGGGATTCATTTTTATACAGCGTGTAATTCGAGCTACGCGAAAAAACTTATGAAAAATCTCTTTCTGTTTATATTTATCACAATACAAAAATCAGTTCATCATAAAAATGCGAGATTAAGGATTTATAGTCATTAGTTTCATTTGGCGCTAATGTACGCGGTATTCTTTTTTTGCGGTACCTTAAATGTACAGCGCCGTAAGCAGTTGATTGCATAAATATTATTTAATTGATTAAATTGTAGTTTTTGGACGTATGGGGTATTTATCAATTTTTTTTCTGTAAAATGTTCTATTTACTCATTGTGATATCACTTTTACCAAAAAAAATAAAAGTATGAATTTTCCCGAAGAAAATTCCAATGATTTTCGACTCAGAATGATGGTCTGAATACACTGTCAGGATTCGGTAGTGTCACTTACACCCTGTATATACTTTTTTATTTAGGCACGAGATTTGATATACTCGCCCACCTACATAATAAAGTGTGTGTCCACAATAAACAGTTTTTTAACTTATTTATATACCGAATTTATTTACGTACCGAATATTGAAATAGTGTTCAATATTCGGTACGGTGTTTCTTACACCCTGGTGTATATAGGTATAGATGTAAATTATTAATATTGTCTTTTATCAGCAGTCATTTATACAGTGTAGATAATATACCCGAATTTACTTTTCCAATTTAATTTAAATATAAACTTTCATATAATTAGGTTTGCAGTTGGAGCAATTCTGAGTAACCTTCCGAGTTATAAGTGTAGTACGGAAAATAACGCACAAAAACGCATTCGCGTTTCGTGATTAAGTAAAGAGCAACAAAAAAAAAACAACGTATGCTAAAAATGCTTTTTTGGTCTACAACGATATCTAGATTTTAAGAATTAACTGTAACAGTAGGTATTTATTATATTTTGCTAATTTATTATTATTTTGTTCCTCCCAGCTTCATACTTTACAATTGGCCCACGAAAAGGAGTTAATGCAAATGAACATGCAGGTTTATCCTTTGCAAGAAGAGATCAAACTCCTCAACAGGACTGTCGAGATACTGCAGGAACGCTTGCGCAGTGCCGACGATAAGCTGCTAAGGTACCAAGCTGGCGTAAGTGATGTGTATGCTGGTGGAGATACTCCTAATAAAAAGGATACCCGTTGAGGTGTCTGTTGTGCTAGTCATAAAGCCTTTTTAATGTGACTTGACATGTATAGGAGGCGAAAGAGGCCATTTTTATGTTTGTACATTCCTACCGTAGAAGCAATAAGCAAGGTTGCCAACTTGGGGACTTTATATAAAGAAATAAGTGCCGTCACAGTTGCCTTTCAAATATGAAATATTAAGGAAACCTTTTTTCCTCTATTTAATAGGGGTTTATGAAGTTCATCTCATTATGAGGCATTTTATAAACTCAATTTTTATTAATGAAGATGGAAGCAAGATGTATAATAAAATTTAGCTCATATTGCGAAATGCGACATGTAATGTAATATCATAAGAATTCGTTTCATACCATGCTTAAGATTAACAATTGAGGATTTAATATTTGGGGGAATTTTTGAGATTTCTGAAAAGAGTCGAGTTTAAACAAAGACTTGGCAACCATGCTAATAAGGCAATTGTAAATTAGGTATCTTGTTGGTTTGACGGGTGGGCTTGTGTTCTAGCACAGTAAATAAAGGTATGACCCGGAGTAGCATTTACTTACAATATTACGTCGTTGTGTCATGAGGCATCATAATAGTCACTTATTGTCAAATGTATCTTAGCGTTCGGATGAACGAACAAATTTTACAAAACCCAGCGACGCTTTTGTATAAAAGTAATGAAAAACTATAAGAAGACCTTGTACAATAATAGGTGACACAGTGGGCAATTCTATATTATTCTATTTAATATATCAATTACTTTATTGCAATTGGCGTCTTTCGTTGATAAGTTTTGTCATAAATTAAGTAAATATTAGTTGTTACCAAGTTTTGTTTGTTGTTTTGAAATTGTGTTGTCATTATGTTATTTTTTTAACTTGCAACGTTCTCGTGTTTAGTTGCCTATTTGAATTTGCAAAGTAGGTACGTATATCCGTAAGCTAAGTTTCGGTTTGAAACACATACTCGTATCTCATGCACTTTATTTTTTTTATAAACTGGTAGGAAGCTGATTATTTCCTACAACCTAAATGAGAAAGGTTAGGTTTTTATTTAAGACAGTGAGCATTCTCTTTAAATTTCAAAAAAGAATCGACTAAGCGTTTTAGTGTCTCTTTTTTTAATGCAAAAAGTCCAAGTAAGTGTTGGGACGCACAAAAATGCCGTGACTTAAAAAAAATTGTCGCAGTATATAGAAATTATTTTCTCACAATTAATTCGAAATTTGAACCTGTATAAATACATATTCCTCCTTAGCAAAGTATAAAGCTAAAAAAATAAACCACGGGGAAGGCCTATAACAAAAGAAAGAAAGCTAGCCATACCGCTCTTTGTTGAAAAGTCTTTAGAAGAAAGATGCCGGCATTCAGCTAAATGAATATGAATAACATAATTTTTTTTTTTTTTTTTAAATATAAAAATACTAGTAACGTGGGTCACATATTTCTAGTATTGTTGTTAACCCCTCCAGCTAAGCTAAATGCTTATGTTAGGAGTAAATGTCATAATAGGGGCCATTCGATCTGTAAACAACACAATCATTACGGAGGATTACTTATTAAAAATTTCTATATGATCTTATCTCGAAATTGGGGTGTGGGATATATAATATAATAGGGTATAAATATTTAGCTATTTAGGAAAACCAGATAAAATCTTACGTAAGAAGTGGGTAGGAGAACCCGAGAAATCTTGTGTCTTTACATGTCAAAAATGTCCAAAATCGTCCTTATTTAATTAATGAATGGCTCCTAAGGCATTTTTGTCAAAAGTGGTATGTACTTGGTTGATAATTTGGTAAATTCAAAAGTAAAGTAAAGCACTTAAAGTACGTTAGTACGAATATTTGTTTCACTTGATAAGCCTTATCCTGGATTTAAATATTGTAAACGTCAATTAGATACGTATGTACCTATGCTTCAGCCAAATTCGATATGGAATGTTTACTAAATTTTTTTTAGCAACCAATGAGGGGCAGGTGTTAATAACCTGTTTGCAAATTATATATTTCTAACATTATTAGTAGTCGTAAATAGGACTTATGTGTTTGAAATTAAATGAGTGGGTGAGATAAATATTAATTTACATATTTTGTTACATAATAATGTAAATATTAGGTTTCACTAAATCAATAAAACTATTTTCAGCATTGACGAATGGAAAGAGATTCATTTTTCAGTATACCAACCTTTTTCAACTAAACCACTGTTAGTGCTCTTCCGTAACTATGTGAGTGTAATATTTTGGTACATTGTACACAACACTACCTAGACCCAAACTAAGCGGAGCTTGTACTATGTTCTAGAACACGGATAACATTTATTTAGAAATATTTTATGAAATACATACGCTACCAATGCAAATAGACATGGCATGCTTACAAATATGTGCACTGAGCAGGTTTTGAATCCGCAACCCTCGTCGTGACAGTCCATCGAACACAACACAACTTTTTATATCAGTTACAATATAGGATAACGACTTAGGAATAGTTATATTTTTGCATTTGAGTTGTTACTTTGTTTGTTTGTGACAACGATTTTAACTGTTGTTGCATAGCTTTTTTACTTTGACGATTAGTTATTTAAATAACGAAATTGTTGTTGATCTGCGAAATTTAAGAAGTTATAGGGTTGTAAGACGTATAGTTATAATTTCAAATTTGTTAATTATTGTTATTATTAATAAATATTACGTGATTAAATTGAGACCCAGGAAACGCAATGACAATAAAACTCATACGCGGATAAAATCATAATAGTATAACTAGGAAATAAAGATAGAATTACAATATTTCAGCAATCTAATTATGACAACCCTAAACATGATGATATAGTTTACTTACAAAGATTCCATATATCAAATTTGGCTCAAGTATAGTATGTATTTAGTACTTAGCTGCCTAACTAGTTTTGTATACCTAATTAAAAGCGTATTCAAAGAAATGTATTTTTAATTAATGCAATTTTAGAGGTAAAAGTATGAAAACTTAAACGTGTTTTGCGTACCTATATTTTAGAACTTAGACGATTAGAAAACAATGTAGCAAACGGTATTTATATTCGTACGAGGCATATTGTGAATGTTGGTTTGAAGGTAGGTAAATTATGAAGTTTAGTTTAAAAAACAAAACAATAATCAATGAAACAATATGTTGTTCGAGGGACAGGGACCATGTTATTATAGTTATAATTATTAGTAATTAAGTGTGCTATGAGTGCCTAGAGCCTACTTAAGATTAGATATTGTGATTGTTGGTTGTTCAGTAAATTATATGACTGCTTACGCACAATGTACATAATAAATTATACTATACGTATACAGAAGTTTAGGTTCCTTGAGAGAAAAATCTTCTAGTCATATTTTCGTCAGTGTTTTAAAGCTTTTATTTGTGAACCCACCGATACAGCGAGTCCGTTGTGCCTTCTTATATGCTATAATAAATAAGTATATTTGTGTACAGTTGTGTTTTATTTTATACTAGCAGTGCCCCGCGGTTTCACCCTCGTAAGTCCCGATCCCGTGGGAATATCGGGATAAATAGTAGCCTATATGTTAATCCAGGTCTCCAGCTATCTATATACCAACTTTCATCGCAATCGGTTCAGTAGTTTTGGCGTGAAAGAGTAACAAACATCCATCCATCCATCCATACATACTCACTAACTTTCACGTTTATAATATTAGTAGGATTAATATAAGTCGTACGATTTTCACTGCTTAATTAGTTTTCATCCGGCATAAGTGATCTTGAAATAATTGTAGGCCTCATAGAAAAGATTTGTCATCTAAATATGGCGAGGCTGTGCTGGGTGTTGGCGTAAGACTTCTGCTAGGATGAAAGCGGCGCCCTTGTAGCAATATTTAGGAGCAGCCTATGAAAAACGAGAAACTAGGAAATAAATATATGAAGGAAGGGACAGCAGAGTATTGCATGCCGAGAGGCCGATAATGGCGAAACTATGCCATATTATTATATCAAAACAATCGTACCTACTCATTTTCGCAATAAAGTAATTTGAATTTGAAAAGTTAGGACATATGAGAACTGGGGAAGAACTTACGTACAGATGGCCACCGGTAGACATTAACGAGTGCAGTTTTTCTGCATGTGATGATGTGCGCCAGAGCTCTCACTATGGGGGAAAGGTTTGAAAACACACTCGTGACAGTTGCCACTGTCGATGGTGCCTATATCGTGGTTTATCAACTTGGTTTTACAGAAAAAGAAATACGTCAGACTTGAGTAGATAGCCAAAAAAACAGATTCCCTAACAGTTCTTACGAATCCACGGTAAGATTTTAATTCTGTTGTGGGTTGAGTCATCGAACTCCGAATTAATTTTGTAAGAGTAACATTTTATTTGGATGGCACGTGAGTTCTCATTTATTGACTCACATCATATTGTGTTTTGTACAAAATATATTTAATCAAAAAAGAAAGGACAAGCCTCATCGTGCATGGTTGTGTGTACCTATCTATGTGAAGTAAAAAGTAATTAAGTAATACTACTTAATAGCGTAAAGCCATCTCAAAAGACATCCTCTGTAAAACTTTCGTACCTATAAATGATGACATTTTCAAGTCATTTAAGACTCCCCCTCGCGTACTACTGAAGGAATGATTCCCACTGCCCATATAGGTATATTTCTGTGTACCGATGATGATATTTTATTTAAGGACAAAACTGAACCGATTTATATCTGATAACCTACCGAGCCACCACTCTATTTTAAGTGAAAGTAGGAAAACTGTATTTTCTATGCGAAACAGGAACAGAATAGCAAGCCAGTCCATTATTTCCGCCAAGAAACCCATCATTATGTTTGAGTTACACAAATACAATGGAACTACTTACTAACATGTTCAATAGTGATTAAAATAAGAAAATGAGACGTCTTTCTCTTCAAATTCGTTGTATAATATTAATACAACATAAATATAGCTGACCGACTTCGAAAGACCTTTTTTTCGCATAATAATATAGTCTGCTTCGCTTTTCTTTACAAAAGGTTTTTTCCATATCGCAGAGGTCGTGCATTGAAAAACTATAAAGGTACTTATTTTTTTAATCTACTCAATATATATCACTTTCTTCAATACAGAGTTGTAGTGAATATTATTTAATATCATGGATTCGATGTCAAGAACGTCGATATAATCGAACCAAATACAAGTAATGATTTGATATCTGTACCACTCTAGGTGTGTGTGCTAAACCAAACAAATAGGTATGTTTATTATTCTTGGAGAAACAAAATTCTCTGTGCATTCTGCACTCTTGTGGTGGTGGTTAAGGCAATATGCGAGCGACGACACTAGTGTTACAAGCAATATTTTAGTTTATGTTTTTTGGCACCCGCAATGGCCTGCCATCAAGTGACAGTGCTTGTGCTTATTTACCATAGATTTTCATTATACCAGGTGTAAAGTACACTTGAGGTCCGGCATAAATTGTTACCAAAGTACCTAAGAATAACATTTACTTCCCTAAGTTATTAAGTCCGAAACCTAAAGAAAGTGTTTAAAGTAAACCGTATTAGCTACAGTTTGCATCTTAACGCGTTTTCTCCCTTGAGACTTGTTTAGATTAGCGTGTAACCAGTCTTCCGACATTGCAGTGACACTAAACTACTTTCATACTAGTTTGATAATTACACAGATGACGCGATGCAGATACAAAACAGTAGGTTATCTTCGTACAGCCAGGATGTCCTCGCTGACAGCTTCTTAAGAAACCTCATCTTCACTCAGGATCAATTAAATGCAGACAGTTGTAATTTAAAGACTTACCTATTTGGAATACCCGATCCACTGGACTTGAAAATCTCGTGGGACCACAGAATAAAAACAGTATTTACTATCCATTATTCTGTGCCCATACTGTGATAAATTATACCAACCTCATTGGTTAAGCACCTTTTTTTAACCCCCGGGCGCAAAAGAGGGGTGTTATAAGTTTGACGTGTCTGTGTATCTGTGTGTCAGTTTGTGGCATCATATCTCCGAAACGGATGAACCGACTTGAGTGCGTTTTTTTTTGTTTGAAAGCTGACTTGATCGCATAGAGCAACACGGTCCGCCGGTGGCCCGTGTTGCTCTATGTTTGATCGAGAGTGTTCTTAGATATAATTTAAGAAAATCTTTTCAGCTGTTGGAAGATCATCAGCTCTTCGTTAAAGTAATCGTTGAAGGGATTTTCGAGTCGGGGGTATTTTAAATTTATATTTATTACATCACAATTATTCATTCAATTAAATTTTAAAACCATGCCTCTGGGTCTTCTCCTCTGTTCATTATTTTAGGGTCGAGAGTGCTTGCCAAGGAATTTATCGCAGCATACATTTCCTTGCCAGTATCTTCAATTTCATGTGTGGGTAGTAGAAACCCAAACTGGCCATTGTCCCTCGTTTCAATGGCATAAGAATGTTTAGCTCCTTGATAGTACGCCCAGTCTATCAGAGTACCTGTTGCAGGGTAGATTCTGTGGTAAGTGGGTCCATGGTGGTATTTTATTCCAGATTCAGTCATTATCGCCTGTAAATATTAAGAATGCCATTTTAACGTAAGTGGTGTGCTATCGGAAGGTACTTGGCTTATGACTGGCCTGTTGGTCTAGTGGTTAGTGACCCTGACTGCTGAGCCAGAGGTCGTGGGTTCGATTCTCACACAGGACAAATAATTGTGTGATGAGCATGATCATTTGTTCTGTGTCTGGGTGTAATTTATCTATAATATGTATGTATTAGAAATATACAGTGTGTAAGTAACACCGTCGCAAATAATTTGCAAAAACGTCTTTCTTGGGATACTTATCACATTGCAAAAGTCAGTTCATTATAAAAATGCGAGATTAAGGATTTGCAGTCAATGTAATGTAACGCAATGTAATGCGACACGCGTACGTGTGCGGTACGGTGAATGACCTTCAGTGCACGGCGCCGTCGAAGC
The DNA here is from genome assembly GCA_963859945.1 of Euplagia quadripunctaria. Taxonomy (NCBI): domain Eukaryota; kingdom Metazoa; phylum Arthropoda; class Insecta; order Lepidoptera; family Erebidae; genus Euplagia; species Euplagia quadripunctaria. The sequence goes on along the minus strand of OY982572.1, from coordinate 14,487,717 downwards.
AGCTGATTGCATAAATGTTTTACATTGCAGTTTTTGGTCGTATGGGATATTTACTGATGTTTTTTCGGTAAAATGTTCTACTTCTGTTTACTCAGTGTGATATCACTTTAAGCAAAACAAAAATGAATTTTCCGGCCGAAATTTCCAATGATTTTCCACTCAGAATGATGGTCCGAATACACTATTTCAGGATTCGGTACGGTGTCCCTTACACCCCCCTGTATAAGTATGTTTATCAGCAGTCTGGTTACCATAGTACAGGCTCTGCCTAGTTTGGGATCAGACGGCCGTGTGTGAGATGTGTGAAGTTATTATATTATTATCATAAATCTGAAGAGTGTGCGCTAATCTTAGGTGCTATCAGCATGGGTCTTTCTTCTACAGTCTGATTTGTAGTAGTTTTTAAAAGCTTTTATTTAACTTCACGTGTATGTCCCTGTATGTCCTGGACTTTTGCAATCAATTTCACCCACTTCCACTGAAGCTATCGTGCTGAAATTTGGCACACTCGTTTGGTTCTCATGACAGTTCGCAATAAAAGTTTTTTTTTTTTTTTTTAATTTTGAGTTAACAAAGCTGTTAAATAAGGATATAGCTACGTGTATATTACACACTAAAATAAATAAAAAATATCTACCTTGGCCATTTGTTCCGCGGTAAGTTTGTGCAGTTCCAAATCAGAAGACTTTTGACTCCTTGCACTCCACGGATATAGGATCAAATGTCCATACGAGTGAACGTCTACTAAAGCACTCAGTCTCTTATTTATCTTCGATACGACACCCTGCATAGTATAACATTTTTTTTACTTTGGTCAAAATATAAAGCGTAATGTTGTCCGTCTGTCTGTCTGTATATCAAGACTCTTTTTCTCAGGAACCCGTAGGCGCATCAAGTTGAATTTAATACCAAATACACAAGTCTGCGGTTCTTTCAAGCTGTAAAAAAATTAAGCTTCTAAGTCAACGCAATCAAAAGATACGGCCACTAAGCCCTAGATTTGAACAAATTGGAACATTTCGCAGGTAAATCAAAACCTATAGGGTACTTCCCATTGACCTAGAATCATAAAATTTGGTAAGAACCAACGTCTGACTTCACAAGATCTATTCGAAAAATCCGAAAGTCGTTAATTTGTTGTTATCACTACGTAGTATAAAACAGAGTCGCTTCCTGCTGTCCGTCTGTCCCTATGTATGCTTAGATTTTTAAAACTACGCAACGGAATTTGATGCGGTTTTTTTAATAAATAGAGTGATTCAAGAGGAAGGTTTATATGTATAATACATGCATAATATAGTAGAGAAACACTGATAACTTTAGAGGTTTCTAATGTGATGTCGTAAATAAACACATTTTTTTTGCGTTTACATTGCAAACGCTGGTTGAATGAACCCTACGAGATAGATCAAAATAATGTACCACAGTATTGTACACCTGAAAAAGGTCTACAAAAAAGTCCGCGACGGTATATGTCTATCTCTTAGGGATAGCCCACAATAATCATTTTTTATCCTTTACTTTTTATAAGAAATAACGGCTTATTTACGAAGCGATTTTAAGCAATACAGCATTAATCCTTATCTAATTAAGTACCTTAAATACATTGTGCATTGAATATAGATCAAAGTGGCCCTTTACAGCATGTAATTTCAATGAATATATTCGAAGATATTACAGATTTAAAATGCAGGGACATAGCGGTTGCGGCCAGAGGGCCGGACAATTTCCGGTAAAGATATCTTTTGCAATGACCATTAATAAATCGCAGGTTCAAACTTTTAATGTTTCAGGCTTAGAAGATATATCGCTCTTTCAAAAGTAAACTCTGAAGAAAACATGTTTGTATTGTCTAATGACAAAAAAGCTGTGAACATTGTATATAAAGACATTCTGTAGTATATTTAGTATCATCATTGCAATGAATGACATGATTTCTAATATTATCCCGAAGATAATGTAAAAAAATTATGCTTTAAACATTGCTTAGCGGAAACTGCTTAAATTGTTCATTAAAAAATATAAAATTAGTAAATAACACTTACGGCGATTGCAACTGATTCGCTTTCAGAAAATGGATAGGGTCCAGCATAGGCGTCCTTGCATTCACCGGTCTCTAGTATACTAGTGATACCCCAATCTAGCCTGCGAACATAGCATGGCAGACGATTCTTAAACAATTGAGGATTAATACATCCTGATTTTGCTTGATTAATCCATATAAATAAAATTTTGTTTGTTGGTAGGCGCATCACTGGGGAATAATCAAGTTTATTTTTAACTGACGAGGATGACATTCTCAATTCGACCGTAATTTTTTTTTAATGTGTGTTCAGCCCCCACTCCGTTATTTATAAACCGATTTTGATGATTACTTTTTTGTTAGATAGAAGTCGGGTTCTGATCATGGGGTCCTGATAAAATTAAGAGAAATCCTCGAAAATTGTGGGCACGAATAGTGTTTCTGTTTACTTTTCATAACTTAATCAGGTATTTGTGTCTAGGAATCATCACATCATGAATCTGAGCTGATGGTGGAAACATACCTTTCCTGAACAATTAGAAGTTAAATATAAAACCTGTGGTTTTAGTGACAGAAACTACTTATTATGCTTTGAAGAATGCTTTGATAGCGTTTTAAAGTATTTAGGTAGTATTCAATGTATTAAAAGATAGTAGTTGTTAGAGTATTAAAAGATGAAGCAAGCCACAAAAAGCTTTTAACAAAAAATTAATCATAAACAAATTGTAGATAAACTAATTTTGAGTCGGTGCCAAATAATAAAATGATTAAATTACATACCTACGTAAAGCCTTGTCCATTTCTACGTACATATAAAATTTTGATTATTAATCAGTTTGTTGTTTTTTCTTAGTAGCAAATTAGTTTATATAAAATGTTACAGTTTATGTAAATAAGCTCAATACTCAACACTTAAAAGGTTTTTTTTTTTGCTTTTTAGTTCTTTTTCGTCGGTTTAATTTTTTGTTATGTACCTATGTGTTATATTTTCACAAAATCCAAATACAACACTATAAAGACCACCTAAAGCATTTTTACTGACTGTACCTAAATCCTATAAACTTACTTTGGTAATAGTTTTAAAAAGTGGTATCCGCTTATGGAACTGTCAAAAAGAAAACTAATGAATGGACATAGTATAAAACTTACTCAAAGTTCCTGTTAATATCTGCACCTTTACAGGATAGGAATTTGCGTCGATTTTTTCTCCAAAGTCGATCACGTGTGTGTGTAAAGTGGTATCCGTCTGGGTTCACCACTGGGATTATCAACCTGAAATGTAGTATCAATCTTTGGCTGCTTGCATAAAAAATATATCATGTATGCATACACAACTCGTATGATAATAGTGTAGTATTGGCATTTAATATTATATTGAGTCTATTGAAATGTTTTCTTGTAGTGGTTTGTTAAATACAACTATGTTAATACTATCCGTTCTCCGCGGGGTGTTCTGTGGTGGGATTCTTCTTCGTGGGTGGGTGCTAGGGACGTCTTTGGCATGGGTGAGCAATATACAAAAGTCAGGGTGGCCGCCCCCTGGCTTTTGTATGCTTACGTAGTATTAAGGTAATTTTTAATCAAAGTTTTGAATTGCCCTCCCCTGGATCAACAAAAACAAATTTTGCCTACCATGGGTGAGTAAGTGCTTGTTTGCCAACTTAGTAGTATAACACTTACCATTTTTTGTTCTTGATATGGTCTTGTTGCATAATAGTTGTATAAAATTTACCAGTTTTTGTTCTTGATATGGTCTGGTTGCATAATATTTGTATATAACTTACCAGTTTTTTTTCTTGATATGGTCTGGTTGCATAATATTTGTATAAAACTTACCAGTTTTTATTCTTAATATGGTCTTGTTGCATAATAGTTGTATAAAACTTACCAGTTTTTGTTCTTGATATGGTCTGGTTGCATAATTTTTGTATAAAACTTACCAGTTTTTGTTCTTGATATGGTCTTGTTACATAATATTTGTATAAAACTTACCAGTTTTTGTTCTTGATATGGTCTGGTTGCTGGTCGAACTGTGTTACAATTGTGTGCAAAATGTATAGTACAGAAGTAATTGACACCCATTCACGTCCATGAAGTCCGCTTGTGATAATAATAACTTTGTTTTTGGGATTTCCATTCGTTATATTGATCATCTAAAATGTAAGTAGAACGGTTAAAAACAACTCCTGACATGGTAGCGCAAATCATTGGTCGATCTGACACTGGTGGGGTGACAAAAAGCTAGGCATGCATTATAAGTTAATAACGATCACTTGAGTGCTCATTGAGGTACAAACAACATAGCAGTTACTGTTATTTAGTGAATTTGATAGTTTATAGCAATAGTGGTGAGATTGCTGCTAACAAAACAGAGACCTAAATAAAATAAATAACACTTCCTTAATACCTATTTTCTTAATAACGGGTTTTTTATGCCTCCGAAAACAACAAGATATCATTTTCAAACACTATACTGAGATTCCCATTTCAATTGTTTAAAAATCACAAAATTGTGTTAGATCTTAAATATATATATAGCCATTGTAATAAATAAGAAATATAAATTATATTTATAGCGAAATTATTTTGCACCATGGCACAATTGATTTATGTAAACAATCGTTATCTGTGGCAGCTTTTAATAGAACTCGCAATATGACAAACTTAGTTAATAGATGCTCAACAAACTGCAAGGAACATAGATTATATCCTACATATAATCTAAGGTCGCCACTTGTTTAATTTTACACTATACTTTTAAACTTTCGCGTTCCATGTCAATATATAATTAATTGCATGTTGAAATTAGTATAAAACTAAGTGAATAAGTCATCCCCGCCGCGGTTTGGAAACTATTACGGCGGGTATAGCCAGGATAAGCCGAGGACACGGCAGGCAAACCTGAGGCTAATGAAGATCAATGTGGCACGTGGGAGAGAGAGAGAGAGAGATCGCAGGTTCGATTCCCGCTCAGTGCAAATATATGTATGCATGAACATATCTATTTGCATTGGTCTGCATTGTATCAATACAATCAATACAAATAAATAAAATTGAAGTGTCTGTTTGTTATTTCAAAATTTTCAAAATAATAGTTTTTTTAAAGCTCATACAGTGATTTGCACAATACTTGTGCCTAAAAATCATTTTTTTTTATTGTTGTCTGTCTGTCTGTTTGTTCCCCCTAATTTCCGGAACGGGATGACCGATTTCCACAGGATTTTCATTGGCAGGTAGCTGGTGTTATAAGGAGTAACTAAGGCTGCTTTTATTTTAGAAAAATAATTAGGGTTCCGCACAAAATATGTACACGCGAGCGAAGCCCCGCGGAAACTGCAAGTTACATAATAATAATAATAAGTTGACACCACACACAATCTGATTCCAAATTATGCAAAGCCTGTACTATGGTAACAAGACTGCTGATAACCATAATTAAATATTCCTAAATACATATATATACAATAATATGTAATTATAGATAAATAACACCCAGACACAAAACAATCAATCAATTAATGCAAATGATCGTGCACATCACACAATTATTTGTCCTGGGTAGGAATCGAACCCCACTAGTCAAAAATAGTGGTTATTGTTATGTATGTAATACAAAATTGTACACAATTAGGTATGTTTATTCGTCTTCTAGCTCAAGCTTTATGTCCGAGAGTATTATTAAATCAATCTTAGTCAACAAAGACCTGCTTACACGATATAGAAATTTGAAAAGCCTTAATAAAACTCCTATTTTACGCGCTTTTCAGCGATTTTCGGTCTCTTTTGAGGCGCGACCGCTTTGTGCACACAAATCCTATGAAGTTAGCCGCATGTAAACAATACTGATATATTTTTCCCACTTTATTTGCACTACTGAGAATTAAAGTAACGCGAAAACATCAATGCCGGTCATTGAAAAACGTTTAATTTTTAATTACCCTATACCTACATTATTTATCAGTGAAGGTACGAAGTATTTGTATTACCCCCCATTAACAGATTTACATTTTTTTTCACTACGTTCTTAATAACACTCATATGCGGGTTTTTATCATCATTAACTAAGTGCTATTTTAGTACAAATATTTTGCATTTAATTGCGACAAGTTGGAATCCATGTATTGTAGAGTAATATATGTTTAAGTATATATGCACTGGTTTAATAAAACCGGCCAAGTACGAGTCAGACACGCACACGAATGCTTACTACTGAATACTGAATACCTACTGAATATCATCGTGGAACAAAATATTAAGACCGACCTTCCGACCAAAAAAGTAAAAAACAAAACGCGGAAATTATGATATCTGGGCCTGCTGATTTGTTGACAGTTGTAGAATTTCTTCATCAAGTATTTCTATGTTATTGATATCCAACGCACCGATGTCCACATCAGAAAAGCGTCATGTTTCATTACCGCGAGAGTAGGAAAAGAAAAATCCACGAGAAACTTAGAATTAAAGAAGTTGTTAATCAAATCACAAATTTCATCACGGGATTACCTTTATTATGGTAGTGTTGCCTTAATTGTAGAAATGGCGGATATGTATGAAAACTCCAAAAAGTTCGCGGGCTGTTACATATGTCTGTTTAAATTTTCGTAATGTAGTAATTAAAAATATCGTGCAAAAAAAATATTTAAGGAAAAAATTAATAACAGTATTGATAGAAAGGGAAGAAAATATAGCGAAATCATTAGGAAAAAAAATTAAAGTCGATCCAAGTTAAGAGGGTGAAATGGAAAGGATTTCAGAGGTGGAACATGGTTTTTACGATATCCAACGAGACTAGACTTCCTACAGAAAAAATATTTTTTTCAAAACATTTACTTACTTTTAAAGTTAATTTTGATCTTAAACAAAAAAAACCGGACAAGTGCGAGTCTGACTCGCGCACCGAGGTTCCGTAAGCAAACAAACTTGTATGTAGGTAGATAGTACGTCTATCTCGGGAATCAATTCTCGAAGACTTGCCCGTCTTTTTTCGAAAGACAAACCTAACTTTGCGGTTGCGATGTATGACAAAGTCAACAATCCAACCGCAAAATATAAGTTTTGTAATCACAAAAACTATTATTTTATGTAATATAACAAAAAATTAATGACTTTCGGATTTTTCCTTAACTTGTGTTGTGAGACCTTGCTTCTTGCCAAATTTCATGATTCTAGGTCAATGGAAAGTACCCTATAGGTTTTGATTTACCTGCGAAATGTTCAAATTTGTTAAAATCTAAGGCTTATGTGGCCATATCTTATGATTGCATTGACTTAGAAGCTTGATTTTTTTACAGCTTCAAGGAACCGCAGACTTGTGTGACTTGTGTGTGTATTTGGTATTAATTTCAACTTGATGCGTCCACCGGTTCCTGAGAAAAAGGTCTTGATAGACAGGCAGACGGACAACAAAGTGATCCTATAAGGGTTCCTTTTTTTTCTTTTTGAGGAACGGAACCCTAAAAGAGGTCCCATTTTCAGGCCGAAAATGCCAGATTTTCTTCCCCTTGCAACAATTTACATGCTGTTTTTATTTTTTCCTTGTTTTGCCTATTTTATAACTCTCTGCGCTGGCCTTATAGTCTGTTCTATAAGTATTTAGCCCGTTCACGTAATAGACTGAAGGATTGACAGCCTGTTAGATTGCCATATTTTTTAAGTTTTTGTGAAATTTGGCTTTATGCTGAGTATCTGCATTAATGTCTTTCTATACGAGGGAGGATACTTACTTTGGGAAATTACCTTTCTGTTGGAACATGATTTACATCATGTGTGTGCAGGCAGAACCGCATAATACCCGCATATAGTTAGTAGTAATATATAGTTTTATATTGTAATCATCAAATGAAACTTTTAAAATAATTTGACAGTAAACGACAATGGTAATTATTTACCTTTATTGTTCTATTTTCAGTAGTACGCCCAATATCTTCTAAATTACATATCGACGAATATTCTTCAGCTAGGAAATTTAAATACTCCTCAATTATATTTGAAGAAGGGTATGATTTCCAGTCTAATCGGTGACCTGTGGAACAAAAAAAAAATGTGAAACTGGTGTTCATCCGAAATCCGATGGGGATTTTTGAGGGACACACTGCAGTTGACTGGTATTCTACACTAACACCTATGTGTTATGTAATGTGGCTGACATTTAGGTCATGCTTAGTTTTATCAATATACTGTATATCATTTCAGTGTGTTCAGTGACTACTCTACTACCCCCCGTTTCCGTTCCGTTTCCATCTCTACGTTGTTCTTGGTTTGATATATTGATTGACACGATTTCTTTGTGGTAAAAAATGTCGTAAAATAGTTATCTAAAAGAAAATATGGACGCCGGCAGATTTTCAGGGAGGCGCATCATCAAAACTTTACGCATGTTAGTTTTTAAGAAAAATAATGTACTTTACACTGTTTGTATTCCTTAAAATAACTAAAATAAAATAAATAAAATCACAAACTTAAGGACAACTTCTAAAAACTGATTTCCTTATTTCATATTAAGTACTCGTTGTTGGGAGTTCCCGCACGGTAGGCAATAGATTTTTTCAAACTATGAAGATTAACTATTAATTAACCTATATCCAAAGACAATAAAGAATAATAAACTAAACACATTGAATTAAAAGGAAAATCCTGCTGCACCTAGTACCTATCCAAGTTTGCATAAATATTTGAAATTCCGGTTACGTTCAAACTCTATTTAAAATAATTCTAGTGAAGAAATTAAGAAAATGTATGCCGAACTAAATTTAAAATAAACCTAATTAAGTAAAGTGTTAGATTTTCAATTTTCATTTTTAAATATCTTTATCATTATTTATATAAACAAGTTACAAAAAAGTATGTAGAGTATCCCTACTTCGGTAGTCTCGAACTTCGGAATTAAAAATTGGCGACACATGTAAAAGAAACCGGACAAGTGCGAGTCTGACTCGCGCACCGAGGGTTCCGTAAACAAACAAATACGTACGTAGATAGTACGTCCATCTCGGGAATCAATTCTCGAAGATTATTGCCCGTCTATTTCCGAAAGACAAACTTAATTTTGCGGTTGCGATGTACGACATAGTCAACTTTCTAACAGAGAAATATAAGTTTGTAATCACAAAAACTATTTTTTTATGTGATATAACAACAAATTAACGATTTTCCGAATTTTTCCTTTACTTGTGCTGTCAGACCTTGCTTCTTATCAAATTTTATGATTTTAGGTCAATGGGAAGTACCCTATAGGTTTTGATTTACCTGCGAAATGTTCCAGTTTGTTCAAATCTAAGGCTTAGTGGCCATATCTTTTGATTGCGTTGACTTAGAAGCTTAATTTTTTACAGCTTGAAGGGACCGCTGACATAAGTATTTGATGTTAATTTTAACTTGATGCCTCCAAGGGTTCCACAGACACACAGACAGATATAACACCAAATTAACGACTTTCGGATTGTTTCCCTTACTTGTGCTGTAAGACCTTGCTTCTTACCTAAATTTATGATTCTAGGACTCTAGGTGAATAAGAAGTACCCTTTAGGTTCAAATTTGGTCAAATCTAAGGCTTAAGTGGCCATATATTTTGATTGCGTTGACTTAGAAGGTTGATTTTTTTACAGCTTCAAGAGACCGCAGGCTTGTGTATTTGGTATTAAATTCAACTTGATGCGTCCACTAGTAGTGCGGAACTCGTGTTCCTGAGAAAAAGGTCTTGATAGACAGACAGACAGACGGACAACAAAGTTATCATATAAGGGTTCCTTTTTTCCATTTCAACGGAACCTTAAAAAATTATTACGCTTTGTATTTTGACCAAAGTAAAAAATGTTATACTATGCAGTCAAAGTCAAATCTTTTTATTTGTTCAGTAGCGTACGTCACTTATTACTATAATACTTATATGTAAGCGCCTGCGTTCATGAATATGGACTCTTTTTCGCGCGATAAAATACGGTCAATTTAATGAATGGGCACTCACCAATTCGAAGTGTGTTCTCGTCCCACAAGGCTGGTGGAGTTTTCTGAGCATCAATGCTTCTCTGCACGTTGGATATGGTCACAGTAAAAGACAAGTTACGACCTAATAACTGCTGCTCAACTTTTACCATATTTTCAGCGGGCACCAGGAAGTCAGTGCTCGATGGGATTAGCTTCCACATCGATATATCTAGTGCCAGGAGGATAAATAATTTCTCTAAGACATGTATTAATTGGGTGCATAGGTATATGTAATAATAATAACTTGACACATCTCACACACGGTCTTCTGATGCCAAACTAGGCGGAGCCTGTACTATGGTAACTAGACTGCTGATAAACATACTTATATATTGCTCAAACTTCGCGCTAATATAGAAAACAGTTGTGCTTACTTAAACACAAAAAAAATAATTATTTGAATTAAATTTGGAATTAGAATTAAATTATCAATAATCCCGATACTTTTTTGAAAGAATGTACTTAAAAATTATATATTTCTAAATACATACATATTATAAATTTTAATAAATTACACCCAGACACAGAACAAATGATCATACTCATCACATAATTATTTGTACTGGGTGTCGGGTGGGAATCGACCCCACCACCTCTGGCTCAGCAGTCAGGATCACTCACCCCTAGACCAACAGGCCAGTCATGATTGTCAATATGTGATTACGACTTGAAAGTTATTGGCATAAAATTACTACAACTTATTGTCACAATTAATTGGTGAGTAGATAATCTAAACATTCTGAACTCTATGTATTTAAAATCTATATATTAATACGTGAAGCAAAAACTTGGATCCCTTTTTACGATAATTGGGCGGACGGAGGAGTATCAAATTTCGCACACTTATAGTTTATACAGAGAAGAAGTGACGAATGCTAAAATTTTTGAACAATATTTGCTACAAAGTTAAAAAAAATGCAAAAACGTGTACATACAGCTATGAGTGTCCAGTATATATTTTGACCTGTCATGGTACAAAAGTCTTTACAATGACAGGTCAAGTAATATTGGCCAATGAAATAAACCATGGTCGAAATTCGACCACCACGCGATCTCTAGTATTTATAAAACTGTAGTTAAGTAATTGTAATCTAGGTTATAGAGTATTTTTTTATCATGATTATGTCAACTTTCGAGTAGGTATCATATTAACAGTCCCTAGCAGCGATCGTCTAAAGTTTCCGCGTTCCTTTGTATCATATTGTCTGTTATCATAATATTTTCCACTTATAATGTAATACCTAGTCGACGTGAAAAAAATATACAACACATTAAACCTTGTTGATCAAGTAGTTTCTTGATGAGAATAATGTCACCAGGCCCTCGTAGAGTCGCCCGCCATACTTGTGCATTTTTGTACGTTTGTTGTTTTTCATCTTGCGCTTGTGCATAACTTACTGTTAATATATCATAGAATATCATTTATTTTTATATTAAAGTAACTGTTTAGAAACTAAGAGAAACTAGGTATAAGTTGAAAGTAAAAACTGTGGTCATTTCACAACCGAAGTCATATTTTCTATTTGATACGATTTGAGTGACTTTTTTCCGGGTTTTCTAATTAAACTGTTACGCAGATGCTAACGTCATCTATGGATGACGGACTAAAGCTGTGGTTTAGACACGTTACTAATAACGCCATCTGTTATAAAGTAGCAAAACCCAATGCTGTTAATTTCCCTTCGTAAACTTAATTCACCTGAGCTAATTCACCTAGGTCACAGATAACATAATACTATACTAGTAACTGAATGATGGAATATTAAAAGAAACTATACACATGTTGCGGAATGTGTCATGGATGTAGCAAAGAACGAATAGGCAGTACAGATGGAAGCATGTAAGCAACAAGTGATGTCCTAAGTGATTCCTAAAATAAATGAAGTCACGGAAAACGTTGAAAATACCTACTGGATATGATATTTTTCATGAAGTGCCTCCCTTTGTAGAAGTAAAAGTCGACCTATACAAATTACGGAATAAGGCCCTTACTGTACTTAAGGTTTCATTTCACAATGACGACGACACAGCAATCATTGTTATACCAAGAAAGTTCAAGTATCTGCTGATTTTAACCATGGAGAGAGTGTAAGAATCGTATTATTTGCTACAAAAGAGGGCATTGAATTGATTGAAACCGTTCATGATTTTGGTCATAGTACCTTTAAGTGTTGTGTACCTCCTTTTAGCCAGATATACACTATTCACGGAGATTGTGGCAGTAGTTTGAATACAACCAATATAAGACCACTTGTGTATGATTTAATGTCCCATAGAGACGCCGATGCTTATCAGATTTTATTTGAAGTCCCAAATAAACGGTTGGTATCCAGTTAGTAAACCTGTGACTTTGAAAAAAGTAGCATGAAATATCTCCGGAGAATTTTCCCAGAAGTAACCATAAACAAAATTGTTATTATCGTTTTCAAGAAAGTTTGGTCAGGAAAGCAAAATCTTTAAAAATATTTAAGCTAACCATCATTGCTGGCTTTGGCTTTATTGCCAGATGACAAAATTACAGCATCTACTACCCTTTCTATAGGAGAAAGGGTAGTAGATGCGGTAATTATGTAAATTAAAAAAAATTCTGGTTAAGCCCTGGAAACATCAAACAGTGGTCGGTTTTTGGGGAAAGACACCGAACCAATAATTACCTATGTGCAAAGTTTCCACACTACTCTGAACGAATAAAAAAGTTTAATAGAAATCTACTTGATCTGGTCGCGGCATTTAAAAACGACGTAGACTCCAAGCGCACACCAAACAACGTAGATCTAGCGTTCAACTAAATGATGAATTTATATTTGAGGTCCAGTTAAGCATGTTAGATGGTCATATTACTGTAGGCCGTTTTCTAGAAATGGAGCGTTAGATCCATTTTTAACTAGGGTGAATAAAGTTGACTTATTATTTAAAATATACCTGTCTTTTGTTTTGTGACCAGCGGTAGGTACAGGTGTTTAAAGTTTACCATAGAGACCATATAATATTACTACTACAACTAAAAATAAACATACAATATCAAAAAAGTGAACTACTAATCATGAAAACAGTGTTTTTGTTACTATCAAAAGTGCACCGTAACTTCGAAAAATTCTTGATACGAGTCATTTTTAACCGCTCACCCTCATCCAGAAGTCAAAGCCATATAAAGGATATCATTATTTTAACAAACTCTAGTAAGGACTTCGTAGCCGAGTGGCTTGTTACTAAATCTATTTGAGTTCGAATCCACACAACTTAAGTTCTTTTTGTGAACATAGCAGAACAAATTAAAATTTCTCGAATTCATTCGCGTCATAATCGTATCTATAGTCTGTACACAGGACTTACATACGTATAAATAGTAGTTACGCTTAGCTTACAAATAAATGGGCAAAATGGATACCCCCAGCAATAACAATATAACTCACCGTAAGCCATACAGAACATGCTCATTAAATGATATGAGTATTACGGATAGCAATGATAAATATATGTTGACAACAATGTTGAGTATACCGGACAGTTAGCAAGAAAATAACACTGTTCCAAGTGAGCAGATTGAACAAATCAAAATACTTAAAAAGCAATTAGAGAGTGCTCAACAAGAAATAGAAGATTTAAACACCGAAAATTTTAAACTAAAATCTGATCTTCAAAACATGTTAGATAAAACAAACACTTATAAAACAATATGCTCAACGCCTGACAGAAAAATCATTACCTCTACCTCAGCACGTAAGTGCAAATTATTACAAAACAAAAAGGCTCAAAGTTGCATAAACAACTCTGCCAAGGACATAATACAACCACAAGTTCGTTCAGAGCATGCTACTCGTGCATAGTAAAGAGACACAAACTGAAAACATATATACTCAAATACCCAATGTGACTAACGAAATATCTACGATGTTAACACAAAATCGCGGAAAGCATCTAGAAAGTCAGTCAATAAACACTATATACAGGCCAATCTAGAGGTTTTTTACCTACAATTGAAGATGTTTTTTCAAAATACTTCAAATACTGTCACTACCTAATGCCCAACGGCACAATAAAAGACCTGTTATAAAACTTAAATAATAAATTGAAAGATTTCACTTTAGACAATTACTTTATTATCTTTAGTGGAGAAAAGGATATAAAATTGGAGAACAATCCCATCAGCATGATAACAACGATAAAAGAATATTTATAAAAAGTGACCCATTCAAATAAAATAATTTGTTCACCAACATATATAAGAGGTGCACCAATATACAATTATATCCTGCAACTTGATCTACAGAACAATGATTATGCTTACTTCTTTGACAGCAATCGAGATCTATCCTTAGATATGTTTTCTTACACGACTGGTAGAATCACTAAAATCGGATTGAGAAATATCTACGACCGCATAATGGAAAATATGCTAATTGATTTCTCTTTATTCAATCAAGAAGATACAAAATTATTTATTAATGGAAACCAGAACATTCATGACTTATGTTCTTCAAAATCTGTACAAACCAATGAATCGAAAACAAATATGGAGCTATTTCGTGAATAAATACATACATGTTCTACACCAAAACATTGCGGGACTACTAAACAAGGCAGAGACAGGCACATTGATGGTCAATTTGGAAGAACTTGGCGACAAGGCTAAAAATGTAGATGTTATATGTATAACAGAACATTTTATAAAAGAGGGACACGAAATATACCTGAATATACCAAACTACACTTTAGCATCATTTTACAATCGAGGCAACTCTAAAAGAGGAAGTTCATGCATTTTATTGAAAAGTGAACATAAATTCAAATTACTCTCAGAAATCAGAAAATTTTCTCTTGATCGTGTGTTCGAATGTTGTGCTATCGAACTTATAGATTATAAACTTATCATAATTTGTATATACAGAGTACCTGAACAAAGTAATTTATATACATTCTTGAATAGACTGGAAAAGCTTTTGATATATGTTTCGAAACTAAATTGTAAAAATATTTTATTAGCAGGATTTTAATATCAATGTCTTAAAACGCAATAGTATTACCTTGGATTTCGAATGTTTGTTATTGAATTATAATATGAAATTAGCATTGTATGAACCTACCCGACCAGCCAGTGGTAGTTGTCTAGACAACTTTGCACATAATTTTAAGCGAGGTCTTTCAGACCATATGGCACAAATAATTAAACTTCCAATAAAAAGAATACTGTCGTTAGAGACTTGGCATACACTCAAACGCGATTATAATCCAGAAAATATTAAAAAATTTAAAATATGCATTAAAAGTTTATCTTTTTCTAATATTTATCACACCCGCGATCCAAATATAGCCTATGAATCTTTTATAGAAAATTTCAAGCTATTTTACGATTTATGTTTCCCACTAAAAAAATTACAATAAAAGTTAACAGAAACCCAAAATGGATATCGCGTGGTATCAAAACCTGTAGTAAAAAAAGAGGGATTTGCTATGGAAATTTAGATTGCATCCTACAAAGGAAAATAAATTAAAATATGTTAATTATTGCAAAATCTTTAAAATAATAATTAACTGTACCAAAAATAAGTGTAAAGCGGCATGGCAAATTATAAGCGAAATAGGCTAAATATACCAAAAGAATCAGTTCTGGACATAAAAATTAATGATAATAAATATATTCATAATCCAACAGACATAGCTAATTTAATAACTATTGTAGGTGTTGGACAAAATGTGACTAACTTAGTGAAAGAACGCCTTAACTCAATGTTCCTTACACATTGCACACCCATCCAAATAAATAAAATCGTAAAAAATTTAAAAAACACTCATAGTGTTGCCTACGATGGTTTTTTGACTAAAATGATTTAGGCGGTAAATGAACACATATGCCATCACTTAAGTTATTTTATAAATTTATGTATTTCAACTGGTAAATTTCCAACAGAACTTAAACTGACAATAATCAAGCCCGTATTCAAAAAAGAAAATAAACAATTAATGGAAAATTATAGATCTATAGCATTAATATCTATATTTTCAAAACTTATTGAGAAATATCTATATTACAAAATTAATGCGTATCTCGAAAAGTATGATATTTTATGCAATGAACAAAAAGGCTTTCGACAAAATAAAACCATAAATATGGCTATCTATGAATTTATTGAAAATGTCATAACTCAAATTGATAAAAAAACGCCTACTTGTGCAATTTACTGTGATATGTCACAAGCGTTTGACTACGTTGATCATAATATACTATTCGAGAAACTCAAAGCTTACGGAATAAGAGGTAATATTTTCGATTCGCTCAAATCCTACTTGACAAACAGACAACAGATAACTCAAATAACTAGAGTGAACCCTAAAACTAAAAATCAAGAAACATACACATCCATGAAGCGTTATGTTTCATATGGAGTCCCACAGGGCAGTGTCCTTGGGCCGCTATTATTTATTATATATATCAATGACTTACAAAATGCAAAGATCGAACCGATGACCCTATTTGCTGATGACAGCACAGTTACTATTTCATGTAAGGATATAAACAATTATGAAGTTGACATTAATAAACCATTGACATCTATTATTTCATGGCTCACTAATAATAATTTAAAAATTAATCTGAATAAAACAAGTATAATGCATTTTAACCAGAGAATACAGAATCCGTTACAAGTAAATTTAGTTTATGACAATCATACAGTAAAAGAAGTAACTACCGCTAGATTTCTTGGCCTCGTTATTGATAGTAAACTAAACTGGAAAGATCAAATTGAAACTTGACTTGACTTGACTTCCTTTCTAGGGTACACCTGAGTCCCCGGCATCAGGACCCTGTGACGGAACACCGTGTAGTTTTAGTCGGTTCGAGTCCGACATACCACCTTACCGTTAGCCCCGGTGAGGTGATGACCCGTGGGGGTTTCCACACGTAAAAAAAAAAAAGCCTTATTTGAACTTGCTCCAATTGTGACTACTGATGCACTTCTCTCAGCATATTATGGTCTTGTTGAATCGGTCTTGAGATATGGCATAATTTTTTGGGATTCGACTAATAAAGATGTAATCTTTAGAATGCAAAAGCGATGTATAAGAGCCATGTTCGGAATCCAAAGTACTTACTGAGAGTTGTAATCCGATTTTAAAAAAATATAAAATTCTCACACTACCATCCCTATATATATATTGGAGGCGGTCATATTTGTAAAAAAAAAATCCTCACTTATTTCCCACGCTATCGGACAATGCAAAACGTAATCGCTTCGACAATGACAGACTTTGTGTACATCCAGCAAAAACAGCCCTGCTGCATAAAAGTGTCTTATGTAAGGCGCCGTTGATATACAATAAAATTCCAAAAGATATTAAGATCCTAGACAGGGACGAATTTAAAACAAAATTTAAAACTTTATTAGGTGAAAATTGTTATTATACACTTGAGGATTTTTTGAATGACAACACTTTATAACTATATCATGTTTCATGATTCCTTAATTATAAAGTTTAAAATTATTTATATTATATTTGACTGATTATTTTCTTGTTACATGTTAATAGATTATTGAATGCAGTAATTATAATTATATTGTAATATCGAATATTTTATGTTAATGACAAGATTTCTATACAATTAAAAGAAAATAATATTCCCTATATAACCATTATAAAAGAGCCCTTACTTAAAATTGATTATCGCTGTTTATGTTTTTTAATGTTATTAAATAATTTTGTGTTACATGTAAAAATAACTTTATTATTATAGAAAAGCACAATTGTGTAGTAACTTATTATTTTGTACACCGGTAACGGTCAAACATGTTGATCAAGAATATTATTAATTAACATCGTTAATGTATTATGTTGTTTATGCAAATAAAATATCTTGTATCTTTACTAAAAGTGGTTTTAATACACCTAGGTGAATTAGCTCTAGGTTAGTCTAGGTTTTAGTCGGAATCGAACCGACTAAAACCACCTCCAGGCCAGCGCTCATGGAGATCGGAGATCATCCGGACGGGACAGAAGAATACTAGTCCTCTCAAGTTTCTTTTCCGCCCGCCTGGAAGGTTGCATAAGTTATACCAGACCTCTAGATCGTAAAAAAAAGAAAGGGATCGTACTACTTTAATTAACCAGTGGTTTCGATCGAATTGCATAGATTATGGTCTCGAACGGATATCAGTAACTAATTTATTAAAACCTGTTTTAGTGAATAAAGGAATAGAATATCTGTAGTAACCATAGATGAGTTGTAGCTAGACTTACGGATTCCAAAACATGTTTTTCCTCGAATACATAAAATGGTACTTAGACTACTTTGTCTACAAAGGAATTTCTCATATTTACCAGTAGAATTAAGTAGTTTTCAATCACAAAGGAACCATAAAATATTCTAGGTTAACTTAATCTCTTGAATGTTCGCCTCTCCAGTATTATTTCAAATTCTCAATATTAATTTTAATGCATTAAAAAAGGGCATAGGTACCTACTAGTTTATATTTGTGGAAGAATGAGTTATTTTCCAAGTTATTCCTTAACTATAAGTATTAATATGCGAATTATTTTTGTTATTTCAAATATTTGTCAAAATTTACTGTCAGGTCGCCATGGAATAGTCAATTTACCCTCGAAATATTCTGATTAACAAGGTTGAGACGTCTTTTTTTTTAAGTGTGAAAACCCCCACGTGATGGTGATGTCCGGGGCGTTGCCATTTGGCAAGGAGATATCGAGCCTTTTCAGGAAAACAACGAAAGCGAATCGGCTAGTAGGTATATCATTATAGGGTGTTGACAAATTTTCGGAACTGAACTGACAGAAAAAAACTTAGAGAAAAAATCGAAAAAATGAAGTTACTTTTTCAATTTTTCCCGCTAAAACAGTAGGATCGCATTTGATTATAGTCTAAGTAAAATGTAAGTAGTTAAATTAAGATACCAATTGACCACTGTCAGCTTGTTCATCGGTTAATGACGTACTGGATTTGGTAAAAATAAAAAAAAATCGCCTGTTCCATATATATATCCCTACCGGTAGGGATAATTGGAAATTTTATGTCTACGCCTGTTTCATATATCCCTATTAGTGAATAGTATCTCTTTACAAATGTGAAATAAAATCTTAATGTTTCATTGACGTGAAAAAGAAATACATTTCTTGACATATAATTTATTTTATTTACCAGTAAGTATATATGGAACAAGCGAAAAAAATGTGGTTTCAGGTTTTAAACATTACAGTTTATCATTTAGGTACAATGTAACATGTGATGTAGTGTCAACATTCCTATTTTGATCTGAAGTAGGTAGCTAACTTCCTAACTATAGTATTACGAAGTTTAGATACTGTCACGTGTTTGGATCTTATGCTTAGGAACAGGATTCAATCTTCTTAGTTATTTTTTATTCCAATGATTTTTAAAACGCGTATTATTTTTGGGGCAACATGTGGAGATATATAGCTCGATTAAATTACAGATGTATACCTCTCTACAAATTAATCCATTCTAAAGAGTTTTAACTTTCATTATTTGAAGATTTCACTTACCCACAGAAAACAAAAACCAAAATGCATTTATAAAGTGCATTTTATAACTTTTTATTGAGAGAATGTGTTATTGGATATTTTATTTGGGTGATAAATTTTTTATTGAATGCCGTTGCTAGTTCAGAGTATGTCAAATATTTTATGTACATAATCTTTAAGCAAAATAATACGCACAACATGATGCATGTTATATATGTTTATTAACATTACTATATACAATCATTGTAATTTGAAAATAGAAACATTTCATATTGAAACTCACATAAATTTATTAAAAACGTGACAATTATTAAAACATTAGGCTTGGTGTTACACATTATTGCTATGTACCAACAGGTTCGACTTTACGATTCATTCCCTGGCATATAAATAAAATAAATGCCACCAAACATCTAACTCTCGCAACACAAGTCATTGCATTTCTCATATATCATTGGGTCTCTAATAAGTATCACAATAATTCACTTATTATAAATAAATTATAAAATCGTCAACTCAGTGTCTAGTCTTATATTTCAAGTGTAAAAACAATGTCAAAAAACGATTCACTATTAAATCTGATCACATGGTCCACTGTTGTGCATAAAACGCAAACTATACTTTTACCAAATGTTTCCTTTGTTTCATTTTCACGATAGACACAATCATCACCAATTCATTGTCAATGGAAATGACACATATTTGTCTATTTTCTTGTCTTCTAGTGAAAGTACATGGCTTTTTAAAGAATACACTTTATATGCTAATAAATAAGCATTTCACATATTTGATTAATGAGTGATTGACACAGAACCAGCATATCACCTCAGTATTAGACATTAATCATCACTCACAATGATAATTCATCGATAATATTTCGAGTCAACGAAATGACCGTAGACTAAATAGATACGATAGCATTTCACAAGTTTCACTAGTTCATATTAAAGTACCGTGTTCTAAACGCGAACACTGAAGTCCTGGGCTAGTCTGCATCGCCGTTCGTCACAGTAAGGGGCTCCTCATCCTCATTATAGTCGAGGGAAAGCACAGAGGCGCGCCTTCTTTTTCCCACTGGCGTATCGCTACACTCACTACCGGAATAAGTCCTTTTCTCAGCGGGCGAGGGAGGTCGATTTCCGTTCACTGTGGCGTGCGTCGCTCTCAACTCCTGCTGTAGGAACAATACCGTGCTTTGCATGCCCTCCACATCCTCGTCCAACTCTTGAAGAAACTCATCCAACTCTGGAATTATAATTACATAAGTAGTCAAAAATGATATATAGAAATTGTGAAGTGTTAGATTTTTTTAGACGAATGTATACCTGATTGTGACTTTTTGACTTCTTCGCTAAAACTTTTCTGTAGTGCGAGATCACCTTCAAGCTTAGCTATCCGTCCACTTGATGTCATACGACCTAGATCTTCATTCTCCTGGTGCAGTAATCGGCACTTTGCCATAAGCTTCTTGCCTGTGTTTGAGTCGGGAGTAAACTTCCAAGCTGATAATTCGTTCTGCGTCTCTTCTAATCGCGCTTTCGTTGACGTTAATTCTTGTTTTAACCTTAGAATTAGTACATTAACAGCAGGATCTAAGAGTGTAGGTCGGCCGTTAAGACTTGCGTGTGAAGATTTTAGTTCAGTGGTTTGACTCTGCAAAATACAAAAGGAAACATTTTAGTTTGCACTCGAAAACATGTCCTTTTAAAAATAATAATTGGTGACGATTCCAACTTCTAGACCCAAACTAAGAAAAGTTTGTACATGGGTACTAGAACACAGATAGAAATATACTATGAAACATATATTTGTTTGTAAATACGTACATATATATACATACGCGATACCAAACCAATACAAATAGGTATATTGACGCATACAAATATTTCACATTGACATTCAGGATTCTCCTACCCCTATCATCATAATGTTTATGACTTTATGACAGTATGTATTTCTTCAATTTGCACTCAAATATATTTTATATACCTACATAAGTTTGTAGTCTATATTATTCAAATGTTTTCAAACAATTTAATGTCATAAAAAGGTATTTATCACAGATAAAAATATTTAATACTTTGACATTGAAAGAAACTAATATAGTGTAAATTATCGAATAGTATTAATTAATATTGTATTTATGTAATATTAACTGCTTTTACTAAATATAATTTATTAATATTATTGTCTTATAAACTAACAACTAGATTTCCTTCACTTAGCCACAGATCACCACCGGTTTAAAGGATGATGGACTCCTGCATGACCGAAGTTTAATCATAATGTCCCTGCAGATACTTCATCAATGATTTTCACAATACAGCATCCAGGATTAAGACATTGATTGATGTGATTAAAACAGTTTTGTATTGGAAATGTCATCAATTTTATAGTAACACAGGTGACAAGATTTATTTGGTAAAAAACAGGTCAATTTCATATTTGTTAAACATTTTGTAAACTAAGTACTCACTACATAATCTTGTATTTCCTGCTCCTTAGCAGCAAGTCTCCTAACCAATACTTTCTCTCTGTGTTGTGACTCAGCATACTGCTGTTTTATCCTATCTTCTACCTCTTTCGCCTTTTCCAAGCTGCCTGCACACATCAATCACATACATAAATAGAAAATAATAAATAAAAAATATATGGTACATATAACTAAGATAGCATTTGCATATTTAACAGTATCCATAATGTCAACAACCTACTTTCATATCAGTGGACTCACTTTCAAATACATAATATATTGCTGTCATATGATAATATTGTAGGGTTATTGAAGTGACAAGTATTGTCACTTTAATATCTCTGCAGCATAATTTTATGGATTTACAGTGAATCCTGTTCTGTATTCTATACAATAATTATAATCGACAACACCTTAACTAAAATATAAATTAATTAAAAAATATTCAATCTTCACAAATAACAACTTAGTTAACATTGATTCCTTATATTTTAGACTATAAAACAAAAGTGCAATTGGCAAGTAAGCATGATTTTGAAGATAAACTTTGTTGGTAAACAGTTGACAGAAATAGAATGCATTTACAAACTTCTTAGAATAGTTATCATTTAAAATGATATTTTCCATTGCTTGCTAAGAATGCAATTATAGTCAATCATTAGATATTATTTAGCATATTAATATGTAAAAAGTCATTATTCTTAATAAAATATAATGATTTATAAAATTTGAGTAGGACTCCCATATCAACTGTTCTGTTTGCTCTAAATCACAACTTTTAATCATTGTAAATGCATTTCATAATTAAATCTTTCTCTTACATTTTGCATATAATATGTTTATCAGTATTTGAAATGATGACATCATAATTTTAATTGACCTGTGAAATTAGATTTTAACTTTTAAACTTTCATATTCCATGATATAATTAACGCAATAATATAATATACATACGGGAATTAATGCAATCAGGAAATAGATATTGCATACCTCTAAATTGCCTGACGTATCGAAAATGTTGTACTGGACTAGACCAGCCTTTCAGGCTAGTCAGCAATTCAGAGGTATATAATACCTATTTCATGATGGCGTTAGTTCCCGTTTGTAAACATAATTAAATTAGATTTTATTACCTAACTTCAAAAAAATTAGGTTATTAGTAGTAACTCTAGAATCCATACAAGTTCTACTTATTTAAGACTTAGCATATTACTCCTGGTACAAACAAAAGATTTTATATTAATAAGTTAATAGATAAAAGTTATATAGGTTGATGTAAGCCGAGATTCAATTTCATGATTAAAACATTAGAACATCAGGATTTTTTTTTATTGAGAAGCAATTTATGCTTCCTGCGCGTTCACGCGTTCCTTGATATAATTATGTATTCACATACATATTAATGCGATCAGGAAAAGGTATTACATACCTCTGAATTGCTTGATGTTTCGACCAGGTTGCACTGGCCGTGGTCACAGGCTGACTCAGAAGTGGTCAGCCTGTGACCACGGCCAGTTACATCTCATGTGATTAGGAATTAATCATCACTTGCTTTAATAGTGAAATATAGAACCTAACCTGATATCACAGTCAGAAAAATACTCATCCTCATTTATCATTGCAAGACTCTGCGCATCAGATTTACTTTAAAGCTTGTGTTATATTAACACAAAATTGATGTGAATCCTATTTTTATATTCAAACCTTAAAAATTTAGAATGTATGGTAATGAATAGTAATACAAAATGCTACTAGCCACCTGCTAGGTTAAATCCGGGCTCGGCAATGTTTCTATTAATTAATAGAGATTTATTGATTCAATTCTAAGCTATGAGAGTGTGTTTCACATGTTTATTATAACAAATCTATCTATATCTGGGTATTAAAATGAACCCCAAAACACAGTTGTTGCAATACCAACTTGTTATGTAGTATACAGGTTGTTAGCCTTGCCACAAGTGTTCAAAACCTGTTTAATGTAGTTAACCTTTACAGTTAAAGAGGGATACATGCAGCAGCTATTATTTTGCTAAGATTGCTTGTATTTACTTGCTATTGAAGTATGAGGAAACTTATTGAAAGGGTTTCAGATCAGAGTGGACATCACTGTTCTAGTTACATGGTTCGTTTTGGGTTTGTTAATTTTTTATAACTTGTAAAGGAAGTACGATCTACACATCAAATGTATTAATATTAACCAAAAACTAAGATTTTTTTTTAAATATTTTGATATCATTCAGCATACCTACCCTACTTGTTAAAATGAGTGCTTTTTTCCTAACATTCTGAAAGTAACTGACAGAGAAATAATTAGTACTAATTTAACTTTACAAGTGGTAGTGTGTAAGTTAAAGGTTAAAATTTAATAACAAAAATCTTTTATTTATATCAAATTAAGCGTAAAATCTACTTATTCAAATCGTATGTTGGCTTTAGTTAAACTTTATAAGTTGAAAGCTTATGCAGCTCCTAATAAGTTTCTTATGAGAAACTCTTATTAGCCTTTGCATACTGTTTACAAGGTATTTTTAAAGGTAATTTTGTTTAAAGTATATGCTTATATTCCTTGAAATACTGTGGTTTATAATGTACCAGATTTTTTTAATTTATTAAGAAATTTCTAAATTGATTATGTTGTTCTAGTATGTGTCATTAGTATTTTGAATATTTTACTCAACAGTGGAACACCACAATTTTGACAACAGACCTATGCTAGAGAATTATTTTAAAATATTAGAACAGAAATAACATTTCCTAACAATAAATAAATGATGACAGGACCGATATGAAGGACACCTTGTCCTTCATATCTAAATTTTACATTCACAGCCTAAAATATCAATAATTGTATTAGATTTTTAACTACAAGTATATTTTATGAAACTCTGACACTAATTGTGAAACTAGTTGCTTTGTGTATTATGATTCTATGCAAATAAAATTTCTTGCAGCACTCATAATTGACGTAACTAAACTCACTCATAGTTGATGTAACAAAAATTTACATGAAGAATATTATTAATAAGCTATGAACTAATTCTGCAATATTTAGTTAATTATTTGCTCTGTGATTAGCATGCAATGACACAAAGCTGAACAGCAACAGAAATCATTAAAGCAAGGATAATATAAAATATCTGTAACTTTATAATTTGAGATAACTATTACATGACCTAGTTTGATGTATTTTCTTCTACACATCAATCAACATTATTTGACCTATACTTAAGCTACAAAGAATTTATAATAACCACAACCAAGAGAATATAAAATGATTAGTCAACAGTCATCATTGTAGAAAGCATTATTGGCTAGTACTTACAAAAATAAAATATAATTATGTTACAAATAACAATAAAAGAGAAGTTAAATAAAGCAAGTTTAGAGTAAAATCTTATCTATACAGCAAAAGAAGTGATGTAAACATATTTACTTTTTCATGTGCACAATAATTTGACATCTCGGCAGCTTGCTCGGTAACCGAGGGTAGCAACACACCACTGAACATGGACACAGCTCCAGTGCAGTCTGGAGATATCACACGGCTTGTGCCGCCTTAAGCACTTCCACTGAACACTCCACTGGCACCTCTCTTACACAGCAAAACACCAATTCTTCATCTTCAACATTTCATAACTTATAACACCTAAATACACCCCGTACCACATTTCGTTTAATAACTACATAATTTTCAATATCACAGTAACATTTCAACATCATTTCATAACAGTATCACTAGGTAATTTTAGTTAAAGTATTGTCGATATAGAGAGTAACTTAACAACTCGCGTGTCGATCGACGCCGAATAGGGCGCTACCAAGCCGATGTAACTTTCTTAAATACCTTCCAACTGTTTGTTCAAAGTTTCGAGATGGTCAATGTACAAGTCCTGGTTTCTCCATGCGGCACGGAGTGAGTCGGCGGAGGCGGCGTCGAGCTGGTGCGGGGTCAATAACACGCGCGCTACGCTCGAGCCGCCGCCACCTGCGCCGCCGTCAGACGTCGCCTCACCATGCCGCTCTGTCTCCTCGGACATTTCACTCTTACTAAAATGTAAAGAGCCCCTTTTCGACTGCAAGCAAATTACCACCATTAATCCTACTACGAAGTTCATTAGCATTTCTCCGCCGTTGAGAAACCTTTATATATATGTTAACAGAGCGTGGATTCCGTGCTACTTACAGATTATAAGTACAACGTCAGATGCTTAATGAATTAGGTTACGACTATTATTTACAAGTACTATTTAACACTACAAACTGGCCCTATTCTTTTTACGAGGTCATCAAACGAAACACGACAGACGCCATTTTATCACATACCACTACGATGATCAGATTGATCAGTGTTGCTAGTTACCTAATCATTATAACGTAGATTAAGCTGTCAAAAATAAGGAATTTAACTAATTTTAAAATGAAACAAAATAACACATTATCAATAGAACATGGTTACTCTATCAGGAAACCAATGAAGCCTTAAAATAAGTAGATATTTTGATTAATAGAATATTTAGAAATATTAAAAATTAAAATAATTATGTTACTCATCGAATATAGCAGAATTCAAATTTCTTGTAACAACAACATTTGTAGTGGTGTCCGTTTATTGTAGGCACTTCACGCTCGCGCTCTGGCGAGACCACAGAGCACTAGAATACCCTGACGGGTACTCAGTGATAGTGCTCAGGCCGCCCAGGCGCTCTTATATCATTAACAATACATAGACTAGCCATACCTACAAAAATTTTGGCGTATTTAATGAATGGCTTTAGGGTTGTACTTTTATAGAACGACTTACATGGTCGATATCGATATTTAACTGAAACATTTAACAATTGTATGTATGTTAAAATCTGATGGATGATGAAGAACGAAAGTGTTCCCAGAAAGGGTTGACATCAGTAAAAAAAAGAAAGTATTCTTAATCTGTCAGTGGTAGTCACTACACAGAATAACTGTTTAAATGACTATACATCTTTCATAAAATAAAGGTTGTGAGCCAAGAATAGTTGTTGGATAGATTTGAACAGTTTGAAAAATAACAAAATTATTAATCATCGCTTTTTCTGATTATTATCTGTCCTTCCACTTCCATTGAAATATATATTATTATGTGATATAAGTCTATTACATGCGTGCTAATGAGCTTCACAGTATTATAATATATTTAAGAAAAAAAATGTGAACCGTCACGGGACGCCTGGCAGATGTGAAACATCGACATTATTTTGTAAAAGTCGAATCAAAAGAGAGAACCGTACAGTCGATTGCGCATGGCGACGCGTCGCCACACCGTACACACTACTGCATATAGACTGTATACGGCATGCGTCGCCACGCCAGAAATCAGTTTTACGTGCGGCTATAGATGTTTCACATCAATAAAATGCCAGTCAGTAGAGAACATAAGATTGAACGATGTTTCGTGGTCATCATATCACATTTTATGTCAGATGTTTATATTTTTCGTACCAATCATTTCTATCCATTGTCATCTCCAAATTTCATTCACAGAAAATCTGATAAAGGAAACACCATGCTAACATGTTTTCCGTGTAAAAATATAAATATCGAAACTTCATCTCGACGCCTTAATCACGTGTAAACAAGTCTAAGTCAAACAAACCTGTGAAGTGTTTTTTCTTGCACTACACTGTTAAATACAGCACGAGGGCATGATTGTCCTGTCATTTATAGAATTTTATAGAAGTTAGCCTTTTATAGAAGTATTTGCAAGAAAACAAAAAAAATATATTTCAGTCCACAACCGTTTGACAGTCGATCAACACACAACCCGGCGATTAAAATGGCGAGCCGGTTACGAACATAGTCATGAATTGACAAACGCATAACGTCACACAAAAACTGCTGCCAGTTGATACTGGCAAAAGAGAAAAAAGAAATAAACATAGTTTAGTGAGTACTGATGTACTCACTAAACTATGTTTATTTCTCTTTTCTCACTAATTTATGCATAAGTTATATATTGTTCATATAGTAGAATAGGGAGCTGCACTAGTGGCGATTATAAAATATAGGTACTGAAGGAATAATTCAATTAGGAAGATGTCTGGATGTATTTCAATTTTAACCATTAGTAATTACTAATTCATTCTTGACGGTTGCTTCAGGGGGATGAGATAAAATAATATTTGATAGGTGGCAAAGAAACACACAGCAGTAGTGTACTTGAATATATAAAGTTTTATTTCAAATGCATTTTCTTTATTTCGTTATAAAATATTACTGTACCATATATAGATTTATATTTAATACTTAATTATTTATAACGGATTTTAGTTAAATATAGAAATAAAAAATTGTGTGTGTGTACGCACGTAAGAAGTTTTACTTCTTTGGCGTAACAAAATAAAAATCTTTCTAAAGTTATATCCTTCGCGATAACCTACGTTTGTAGAAAAAACGACACTAATTAATAGAAAAAAAGGTATTTAATATATTGAAAGTTTTATTGTAACGCATTATCTAGTTAAATAAAGTTTATTTAAATATCATAATAAATAATACATACCGTCAATTAACCTCAAATTCTACAAACGTACTCAAAGTAATATGTAAAAACCATTTTTATAACTTATAATCACAGTAAATTAACTTTAAATCAATAAATTGTTAATAAATATCAGTCACCACGATATATTATTTGAAAAAATATATATTTATGTATATTTATATATATATTTTATTTGGACTGATACAAAACACCTGTTGTAGGTTCAGAAACACTTGAATAAATATCGTCAAATTGATAACTTTTTTGAAAACTACTGAAAACTAAAATGTTGACTATCTAACTTCAGGGTGTCGCTTTTTCGTGACGGTGTGCGCGCGCATCGTAAAAATTTACTCTCATCATTTTCCCCTAACGCGCCAAAAGAAGTACAACTTCAATAAGTAAAATAAAATCTTTATTAAATTAATTATTAAATCTTTATTATCAATAAATGATTAATATATCGGTATTTGTACCAATACGAGTAGGTGCCTACACGAAACGAGCGTTTGGAAGAGCGGCTCTTTTTTGATCTTAGCCCAAAATACCGACAAGAACACGAGCGGTGACAAAGCCTCTCTTCGGATGCGCGTTCGCCGCCGCCGCCGCTCGCCTTTACTAACCGAGTGTGAAGTGCGAGCATCACGCTTCACATAGTTTATGCTAGTGTCGTGAACTCGTAGTGGTGGGCGATTATGAAAAATTTACATAGTCGAAACATTTACTAATTAATAATATTTCTATATTAATCATTTATTGATTCTAATTTAATAAATGCTTTTTTTTGTATTTAACTAACATCCGTTATAAATAATTACCTTATTTTACAGTAAAGTATCTATTTAAAGTTAAGTTACATTTTATAACGAAACAAAGAAAATACAAAATTTAGCTTTATGGGCATTGTTTATCGGTTAATTTTAAGGCTTAGTTTGTCAGTTTCCAAATTATATTTTAAATGATCCTAAAATTGTTAGCGCTTATCACTTCATTCACGGGATCTACTATATGTACGGCAGCAAAATATTACCCCACATTGTATAGGTACATGTTGTACGAACAGTAACTGTTCTTACGTTAAAAATGAAATACAAATATACACTAGAAACCAGATTTATTATAAAATAACAGTTTACAGTAGTCTGCGAGGTTCTTCATAAAACGGTTTCAACACTTCACTTTCATTTTTATTCTTATTTTCTTGTAACTTACCGACTCGTATATTTCGGTGTACACAGGTCGTTTAAACGATTCTCTACCATCGTTAATCTGAGGCACGTTTTAATATGGTGTACTGTGGAGAAGGAGCTCTCTATGTTACTAGTAGTGCAAGGTTGTGCCAAGGAAATAATCAATAAGAATTTGTTCCTTAGACCATAGTAAATAGCTGAAAGATCTTCTTAATCCCAGATCTTTTGAGGAATTAAAAAGATAAGGAGTCTAACAAATTTCGAACTATAATCCTACAATTTTTGTATATTACATAGGTAATACGTAAATAAAATAAATTGTAAAGCGGCACTGCACATACCTCCCTAAGCAATGAAACCCAAAAATATTTGACTCTGAAAAGTATGAAATATTATTGGATAACATTCTTATCTACAAGCTATAATAGTCCCTGTCCCCTATTTTATCATCTTAAGACTTGACTTTAATATTTTTTTAATATATTTCTAAACATCATATTAGTTCAATAGTTTTTATAAATGAATGTGTGTATTTTGTGAGAATGAAACGCAAGAACTATGCCATCTTAATTCGAATTGTATTTTCTATTCATTAATTTGTAGACCTTATATTTGAGCCCTATTTTGTGATATAATATTGCACTGTTCTTAAGTGAGAAATTCCCGGACGTTAGTGAATAAATTATTTCCAGACTATGCACATTAACTATTAATTAGCCTATATCCAAGGAAAATAAAGAATATTTAACAAAATAAATCGAATTAAAAGGTAAATCATGGTGCAGTCCCTTAGGAAGTTTACTAAAATATTTGAAATTGAAACATTGAAACTTAATTTAAAAGAATTCGAGCGAAGAATATAGGTAGGTACGTGCTGAATTTAGCTCAAAACAAACTTAATTATTTATATTGTTAGTTTTTTAATTCGCATATTTTATATCTTTATCACCAGAACTTAACAGATCTTTAGCCGTTAAATATTGTATAATAATATTTATTTTAATATTCATTATTTTTATTTATCAGTTCAAAAATCTTACAATTTACATTAGGTACACAGTATTACAATATTATTGTTAACTGGTCTCAGTGTCTTAGTCGATTGATCAAGGACTTACTTTGATTCAAACAAAATCATCTATTGTTGTAAAAAATAGAAAAGAACAGTTCTCATTATATCCAGGTAATAAAGAATACAACGAAATATTATGTTTCTTAGATTAACCGTAAAGTGGGCCATAAAGTTCTTCTTTCGATGAGAAATAGCTTTTACCATGGGCTGAACGATTTTCTTTAGCTAAATCAGCTACGGTTTTTACTTTAATTTATTAGCCTATGTCATCGTCAAATAGAGACAAGACAGATACTTCATCCTGTCAAATACAATAAATGCAAGCAGAACTTCTGTAAAGCTGCTTTTAAGTTTTATCCATTGTTTCTTTAGCCAAAAAGCACAAATGCTTTTCTCGCTGAAGAGCATTGTAGCAATGGCTTAACGTAAGATGCCACGATGAACAGGCCAACCTCTAACACAGTTGCTCTATCTTTATACGATGCGGCAGCTTCTCACTCTCTGTATTAGCACAGATAACATAATACTATACTAGTAGTATTAGGTATTGTCTTCGATGTCGCTACTTTCATCTACCTTGGTAATAAACCAGCAGTAGGCCTGCGTGTTACATTTGTTTTTTATACTTACACTAGCTGCGCCCGTGACTTCGTCCGCGTGGAATTGTATTTATATCGAATCAACAGCCTAAAAATAAGTTTCAAGCTTCTAGCTCTAAATATGATGATACTTCCATACAACTTTTTATCCCCACCTTTCAACCCCTTACTCCCCTTTTTTCGCATTAAAAAGTAGCCTATGTCCTTTCTCAGGCTCTAGACTATCTGTGTACCAAATTTCATTTAAATCGGTTCTGTAGTTTTGGTGTGAAAGGGCGACAGACAGAAAGACAGAGCTACTTTCGCATTTATAATATTAGTAAGGAAGTAAGGATTATATTACGGACCTACTTAAATTAATATTTCGGTAACTAATTTTAAATTATTATGGTTATTTGGAATAGGTTTGTGTTTTTCCTTATACAAAACAAAAGTATAATAAAGCACCAGTCATCTGATGAGAGTTAAATTCGTCGCTGATTTGATTTTTTGACGATTTTTGTTTTTAACATAAGCCTACTGAAAACATTATACTTTATCATAAAACAAAACATTTTTCAAAGCTCATACACACAGTAACATTTTCAGATTTCATTAACAGAAACAGCCGTTTTCAAAATATTACGTAAAACATCATTTGAAAACTTTAAAGTGCTCTCCTGTAAAGTTACTAAAAATCAAATCCGTTCTTTTTCTACGATGCCGACGAATTATACTAGATGTCGCTACGAGCGCCTATATTACCTACCAGTGAAGTGTAAACGAGTTTTTCTATACCCCTAAGATTACTTTTACTACTACCTACATTTTACGTTTGTCGAATCTTTTCATACATGATTTTACTTCTTAAGTAGTGGGTAAATTTCTTGCGAGGGGTACTATCAGCCAATTATATTGGGAAGTCGATAAAAATTGCAAAAAGTTAGATACTGGTTCATTTTGGTAGATATGTAACGGTGATAATATGAATAATAATGTTGAACAAAACATAGGTACCTACTGAATCTGGGGTTCGGCATATGTAAGTAATAAGTTTCGTGTACGTTACAGATTGCATAAAATATGTAGGATTTGTAGATACCTACTCAATATGAATTATGCTGATCAATTTTGAAGGCCGATGGAAATGTTTGGAGGCATAAGTAATTTATAATATTGTAAACGAAACCAACATTCATCGAAAGTTGCCATTTTATGTCATTATAAAGATCAGTAAATGTGCGTACTCGAAATTTAAATTTCGTAATCAATCTTTTATCTGAATGTAATGGTAATAAATTCTGTAATTTAACTTATTGTAATTGAAATGTTCTAATAATGATAACTTTCAGATCATACTTTTGTGATTAGTGATCAATATATTATTTTTTTCTATTCATATAATTTTATTGGTTTGTCAATATCACCTACTAAGTAGGTACACTGCAAAACAATTGCTTTTGTGTAATCTGTTAATTTTTAACTTCTTTTTACGTGGATACCCCCATCCTAGAAATAACGAAAACAGTTATGTCAAAGTCGAAGGGACTGAAATTACACGTTGTCTCCGAGGCGCATCGACTGAAACTAAACGGTGTCTCCGACCACCATTATCAAAAGAGTCAACTTGACGTGAACCGAACCGTCAGTTCTAACCAGGGTTTCTGGTGTTCCTGTCCAAATGGAGGAGATTTACTCTTCCTCCCTTTTGGAAAATCGTCGGATGACGGGTGGCTCTGAGCTATCACGAGACTATCAGGATATTTTTTACAGCATAAAGAGTCGCTGCTGTCAGTTGCCAGTTCTGCAGTTGCAATGCCTAAAGATGACTCGGTTACGCGTTGGTCGGACGCTGATCTGTCCCCTATCTCCGAACAATCAAAGAACAAAACAAATCTAGATACAGCAAATTGCAGTGTAATTTTTCGGAGGGGTTTTGTTTCTCGCAGTACAGGTCACCCGTTCCCATCGCTTATCTGTTAGGTCTTAGGGTGGAGCTGATCGGAGACTATTCACGGCATTGAAAGAATCCACGACGTTGACCCTCATACAGGTTCTACGTCGTGGATCCTTTCACCAACCTAACCTCACCTTTTCTCCGTTGTACTCTCCGCTAGTTAGAGGGACATGCGGATAAGCAGAGCAGAAGATTAGCTACAAGCTACGATGTCTCCTCTAAAGGAGAGGGAAAGAGGCATAGCTGGTTTGGTGGATAAGAGATTGCCACAGTGCGATAAGGCCGCCAATTGTATAAGCCACCCAACATTGCTCTGCTCCTATTCTTTCAAATGTTTTTGGTGTACAATAAAGAGATATATTATGGTTATTAAGATTGGTGCCGTTTTGATCTCAGTAGGAGACTTAATTTCTGACATATATATTACTGAAAGGCGCTAAAGGATGCCAAATTTCCGTATAGGTAACAGCATCTTGGAATGTGGAACAGCCGCAATAACTGTGGTTGGTCTACATAAAATCCTTTACTAGAACTTATTTCTTTAAACCAAGTTGGTATCTGATTTCCATAAAAGAAATCAATACCTATCATTAACCATTTAAAAGAACATCGTGAGAATACCTACACGCGTTTTATTTCTGACATTTAGCCAGTTCGATTCTTAGATAAAGCCAGCAACTTATAAAAAATCTATTTGCGCACTCGTAGATAGGAAGATTTTTACAAAGTTGCTAATTACATCTAGGAACCGAATAGAATGTAAATTGAATGTAGATAGTACCTACATAATTAAAGTAGTTTCCCTCCCTGTGACGTAACTATAAGACTTTCTGTTTATGGAATACATTATCCTAGAGCTGAACGGAAATTCTCGAAAAGGAGAAAATTACGAGTACGTATAAAAAACATACTGTTCGTGAAAATTCTACAGACATACATTATTTATGAGCATCTGGAGTGAACAATGCTGGCTACTTGCTGAAAACATGACACTCAGTTCAACGATACACATACACACTTCTTACTACACTCACGATACACACTACATTTAAAAAAAAAACATGGCAAATATTCAATAAATAGCTTGCAATTTGTACTTATATGGCTTGTGTTTGGGTTCGCTGGTGGGACGCCATTACGTCACCCAAGGTTGTGCTGAAAATCAGCGCTGCGGCACCAATTTCTTTGAGGCCACAGCAATGCTGAGCATATACTCGGCCAGTCTCGATCATTCCAGCTATAGCGAAAGTGTTCGAGAACGGACTTAGTTCTAGGTTAACGCAGTACTTACACGAGATAAATGCTCTCTCAGATCGACAATACGCATACCGCGAGGGTCGATCAACCACGTCCCTGACTCGCGAACTTATACATCGTGTGATGGTCGCTCGTGAGGACAGGTGCCAAGTAGCATTGATGTCGTGTGACTTATCTAAAGCATTTGATGTTGCCGACCGGGATGTTCTCGCATTAAAATTGCAGCATTATGGCGTAGTAGGAGCTTCACATGAATTGATGTATGATTTGATGCGTGGGAGATGCCAAAGTGTTGTTGCTTGTGGTGGCACTGTGAAGTCCGATCCCTTGATATCAGAGACGGGAGTGGCACAGGGATCTTCCGTTTCAAATATATTGTTTTCTCTCCTGCTGAATGACTTGCCAAAAAATATACCGGACGCCGAAATATACATGTACGCTGATGACGTAGCTGCAGTAGTTACAGGAAATTCGGTGCAACTGTTAGAGCAAAAATTAAATAAAGTCGCATCTCAACTGCTCTGCTGGTTTAAAGGGAATAGGCTTATGCTCAACTTAGAGAAGACGCACTTCATGCATTTTGTTCTGTCGGGTCGGGCATCAACACCACTTACAGTGTCTGTGGATGGAATTAATGTCTCCCAGGTCGATTCAGTAACCTTCCTCGGGTTTGAAATCGACTCTGGTTTAAAATGGGAAAACCACATAAATAAAATATGTGGCAAGTTGGGCAGTGCCTGTTTCGCGCTTGCCCGTATCGCGAGAGTGGTATCGATGGGTGAGGTGCGGGCATGCTATTTCGCAACAGTTCATTCAGTCATCCAGTATGGTGCGGAACTGTGGGGACGCGCTGCTGACTGGGAGCGTGCATTCCGGATGCAAAAGCGCGCCATTCGTGCTATTCTACGAATACCACAAGATACGTCCGCAAGGCCATATTTTAAAGAACTGGGCATACTCACATTACCTTCAATAATTATATATCAGGTAGCAGTATACGTGAGATTGAATCCAGAGCAATACTCTAGACGCGGAGACGTGCATTGTTACTACACTAGAGGTAGGGAAAAATTGTCGGCAGTGCAGAGAACTCTCGCTAAGACATCTAAGACGACTCATGTCATGGGCCCGGCAGTGTATAATAAGCTACCTATGCATATCATCAATGCCACTAGTATTGATATTTTCAAAAGTCGGCTAAAACGATGGCTTGCCGAGCAAACGTTTTATTCCTTCGACGAATTATTGAATACTAATATTTTTAATTAACTGACAGATTTACGAACATTATGAATTATTTTTGACATTAAGCTAATATAATTTTATTCACATCCAATGGGAGTGTTATCCATTTACATTTTTATACTGTTGTAACTCATCTATTATTATTTTATCTATTAATATTTAATTGAACTAATATCTACTTGTCTATGGCCTTTTGTAATTTTTCTATAATTTTCCAACATAGTTCCTCAGTAATAGAATTTAATGTAATCTTCGTTTCAACCCACTTTAAATAATTATTAATATTATGAGTAATTGTGAAATTGGTAGTACGTATTATACTTATAGTTTCATTGTTATGTCATGCACTTATATTCATATGTATTTTGACCTGTAAGTGACCCTTACCAATAAATTACTATTATGACTATTATGACTATTATACCTGTTTTTGCGCATACGTGACGCACATAGTAACATGTAATTCGAAGAGGCGACAAACAAAAACACTGTATTGTTTTTTTTTTTTCATATTTAAGATAGGCGTAGTGTTGACATTAAAAAACAATATTATATGCCCACAGACTACGCCCACAGATTACCATAGAGTATAGACATTTTTTTTTTATCCGACCATAAGGCTCACTACGTTCTTTTCCATTTCTATTTTTTGTTTTTTTTTTTTTTTATTAGGTTTGTCATTTGCTTTTTTTATTGTATACAATATGTTCTTTATTTAATATGTCTTGTGTGCGTCCAATGTATGTGCATAATAAATGGTTTTTCTTTCTTTCTTTCATTTGCCCGACTATTTTGTAGGTGTAATGAAAGGAAATAGTTTTAATTCAATATTTTATTACTTAATGAATAAACTTAACAAGTAACATCTAATTAATGTTTAACATTAATTCAGTTTTTATTTCTATATTTTATCAAGAAATAGAATAGATTATATCACAATATGTACAATGGAATGTTTTTGATTGTAGGGTAGAATAAAACGTCAATAGGGTCTCCACACTTCTTGGTTACCAGCACCATAGAGTCCATGTTTGACTTCATCGTTCGTCTCACAATTTTGAACTAGACCGCCGGCTTCTGACGCTTGTAATTCCGTGGTAATAGAGATACCACCATCTATATCGCTTATTTTAATTTCACCAGGGAAACAAGGAGCATCTAGGTTGTGTTTGTCCCCTGAGCTGCTGTGAAGATGTACATGAATTTGGTTTTGATTAACTGTTGAGTATAAATTCGGGAGGATCATTTGAGGGTTAGTATTGATGTATGGCGGGTGGGACTGTAGGCAGGCGGGATTATTATTAATGTTATTGTATTGATAGTTGTTGTAATTGTACGTGTTTGTTGACCAATTAGGGTAATAGTTAGGGTCATAACGCTGGGTGGGCATAGCCGTGGGTGCGTTGAGTTCGGTCAAGGAAGAGCCCGTGCCAGTTGGGCTGCCTTTCACGAAGCTGGTTGTACTTGGTTGGAAGCCGCCGTAGTCTGTGTGACTTAGAGGAAGTTCAGGTAATGAAACTGCAAGAGAGAAAAAGAGTATTATGTAATTAGAGTTCATTCGCTAGTAGAAACAGTGCGTTTTGCTTTTGTTTTTAAATTGGCTTATCTCACTCTACAACAGCCTTATTAAAAAAATACTTTGGTTTATTGCTTCGTTACTGTGTGAAAATAGGATTAACATACAAAACCGCACTCATAATCATCATCTCATTTCTCAACCATAGTCTATTATTGAACTTAGGTCTCTCTTAAAGACCCGAAATAGGTCATTATCCAATGGTTACCCTGCCACTTGGGTCCACCAAACCTTGGGTCGTGATTATATTATGATATGATTCAGAACCAAGAACTTCATAGGAGAACCAAAGTTACTAAAACAAGTCATTAGCTAGAATAACTTTATGATATTTCCATTATGTTCTTTGGGACTTCAATTTTCCGTACAACAGTTTATTTTACGTTTTATTCTGTATCATGTTTATTTATTAGTTTAAAGATCTATGAAAACAAAGATTATGCTGAGAAATGAACAGGACATACAACGTCATTGGCGGTCCAGTAAAGTTTTTGTTAAAATTGTTGTTAAAAGAATAATGCGATGTACTACGAGTATATTTCTAATATAAGCCAGTACCTAAACATCGTTACAAATGAATTTAATTTTCCGTGTAATAAACTGACTGGTCAACTTATTGATATTTTTGTAAGTAGAAGTTCTGTTATACAAGGTAAATTTTAATTGTTGTGTATCCAACAAAATACATAAACTACCGTTGATTTAAAAGGGCCCTGATTTGTTTTTAGACTTGTTTTTTCTTAGTAGAAAACTATTGTCGTTTTAGTAGTAACAGATAAAAAAAGTTTATGTTAAATTAGAGTATACTAGTTATCATTTATCAGAATTATCAGGTATTACGTTACATAAGTTGTTATCTACCCTGTAATAGAGTTTAGGCGATCATAGTCACAAGCAACCAAACTTCACTAGCTCTGAGGCGTTTCATTTAAACTTAATTTGATTAAATTTAAATCGAATCGAATCGATCGAATCGAATTTTGCATTACATTGCATACTAATATTTATGTATATATTTATAATTATAAAATCTATTCGACAAATGGCAACGGACTGGCAACTTACTAAAAAACATGCGTCGTTTTGATTACATACAAGATTTAAACAACCTGAAATTTGATTTTAGTGTGATAAAAACCTATTTAGATTTTAGAAATGAAGACAGAATACCATTATGTACTTATACGGGAATTAACGCGATCACGAAAAGGTATTACATACCTCTGAATTGCCTGACGTTTCGACCAGGTTGCACTGGCCGTGGTCACAGGCTGACTGGCTCAGCGGTGCACGCCCTCCGTCGTCGAGATCGTGAGGTAGAAGGTTCTTCATCCACCCGCACATTTTCGATATTTTTAATATTTTGGTTTCGCCATGTACCGTCACATACTATACTAACAGTGTCCCTATTCTCTAAGCAAACCGATGTGCCCCTATTCTGGTGTTCACCCGACTGCGCATAAAAGCGGTGTCAATTTTTTTTTTTTTTTTTAAGAGAAGGCGCTGAGTCTCGGCCCGAAGACTGTTAGGCTTTGGAAGCGATTCGTAGATGACATCTTTAGTATCGTCAAAGGAAATAAACAGGAAGTAGATCAATATTTACAACATCTCAACTCTATTCACCCCAAGATAAGGTTCACATATGAAGTGGAGGTGGATAGGTCGTTGTCATTTTTAGATGTCAAAGTAACCGCGAGATCAGATGGGTCCTTGTCGCACTGTGTGTACCGCAAGCCTACTTATACCGATAGATACCTACACGCCACGTCTCATCATCATCCCCGACACCTGCAATCTGTTATGACTTCACTAAAGAACAGAGCATACGATCTTTGTGACCCTGAACATTTGGAGCGAGAGCTGGATCATGTTCAGGAGGTACTCAAAAGTAACGGATATCAGGTGAATGGAACACGGAAGCGACCGACAATGAGACGCAAGCATCCGGAGGTGAACAGACAACCAGCCTACATGCCATATGTCAAAGGAGTAACGGATAAGATCGGCTCGGCTCCGTGTTGAAGAAATACTCCATTCCGACAGTGTACACACCAGGTATAAAAGTTCAAAACATCGTAGGCACACCAAAGGATGTCTTGCCTTTACAAACTCCAGGTGTCTACAAAATAAACTGCAGCTGCGGTAGTTCCTACATAAGCCAAACAAAGCGGACTATTGCTGAAAGGGTCAAAGAACACATCGCTGCTGTGAAGAACCGACAGATTAGCAAATCAGCGATTGCAGAACATGCACTCGAAGCGGGCAACAATCACTCCACGGAACGTCACTTTTACTCAAGAGTTGTACGTGAAGCGATTGAAATTAAAAAACACAAAACTTTCAATCGGGAAGATGGTTTCAAATTATCAACAGCGTGGAATCCAGTGATAATAAACATGCCACCTCGCTTTTATGCGCAGTCGGGTGAACACCAGAATAGGGGCACATCGGTTTGCTTAGAGAATAGGGACACTGTTAGTATAGTATGTGACGGTACATGGCGAAATCAAAATATTAAAAATATCGAAAATGTGCGGGTGGATGAAGAACCTTCTACCTCACGATCTCGACGACGGAGGGCGTGCACCGCTGAGCCAGTCAGCCTGTGACCACGGCCAGTGCAACCTGGTCGAAACGTCAGGCAATTCAGAGGTATGTAATACCTTTTCGTGATCGCGTTAATTCCCGTATAAGTACATAATTATATCATGGAACGCGAAAGTTTAAAAGTTAGTAAGACAGAATACCATTTAAATCATTTTTTTTTCGTACTCCGGTACGTATTCTGATAAATTCGTTAAACATGATCAATATTATCCATACGTATCGATTATCGATACATATTTTTTTTCATATATAAAGATTCAACAATACTTATAATACTATATAACTAGTTATACACTTATAAAGAGTTTTTAATACATCCAAATCATTAGATTTTTTATACTGAAAGTACAAAAAACAGTTGACGGAAATTATGTGAGTGTGTTCTTAAAAGCTGAATGGGTTTAGGTACCCACCTTCCTACAAAATATGTTCATCGATCCACGTGTTTGGTGAAGTCATTTAACATTCAGGACTGTAGAATGACATTTATTATAATAAGTATTATAAGTAGTTATGTGGTATTCAGTTCCTATCATGTGGTCAACCGCTCCATTAACGTGGTTATGAATGGAGGAGGTTTGCTTATCGAAATATATAATACGCATACATAGGTATATAGAATTTACAATGTTACCGTATCGAAAGAATCATACCTAGCACATAATATATGAACGCGTATTATGTACACGTTTAACATACCACATTTGTTTTCATTTCAATAACCTAAAAATGTTAACCTTTCTATACGCTTCCTATCCTAAGAACCTTCCAAATTAAAAACCTTTGAAAGGTTACCTTTGAAAGGTTGCCTTTGAAGTGGCAAACTAAAAACACTTTCAAAGGCTTTTAGTTTGCCACTTTTATAGTAACGATGCAACTCAAATAACTTGACACCATGCTTCCCGGATCATCTTTTATCGTCAGAGAAACAGAGGCTAAACACTGTTCGATCCCGCTACGTAAATATAGTTAAGAAATAGGACGCCCGTGCTGTGTGTAAATTGTTCACATGAACATCATCTTAAGCATTGGTCGTACCTACATAGTCTACATACCATCAAATATCTAACGGTCGAATCAACTGCAAGGATTTCAAGTTAGCTGTCAGCCTGTTCAGGTTAAGTTAATATTTAACAGTGAATAAGGGAAATAAATGTGGCCTACACTACTATTATTGCATGTAGTCATATACAATGTTATATATGTTTATTAGTTTTTTGTAGTATTATTGTAAATAAGTGTGTATTATATACGTTTTTATACAATAATATGGAATACAAAATAACAACGCCATAACAAATAATTAAATATATATTTGCAAGCGATAAGACATACATACATAGATTTCATTATTCTTAAATAAAAAAAAACTTTAAGGGTATGGTATGGATCTTTAACTAGAATTTATATTATAAACTATAATTATATTATACTACGTAATCTAGCATGGCGTTTTGAGTTAATTGGTCTAATTTTCCTTCCGTGTGGTCGTCCTTTGGTTGTTTATTGAATATAAAATTAACGACGTCAATAATAGAGCAATTGAACTAATATATTGTTTTATTATAAATAGACATAAGACCTGCAGGAATCAACTTTTGTTTTTACGCGGATAAGTTGACAAACAAACACACACCTCGACTGATGATAAGCGATTACTGACTATTATTTGTGCGCTGTCAATTTTATTCCTACTTCCACGGACTTTTACTTACTAGCAGAAAAAAAACAGCACTACGCGACGCACTCTGAGTCGTGCTCCCAAATAGGAACCGCCTCAGTTGATAGGCTCCGAGCGTTTCTTGTCTTTTAAAATTATTTTACACAATTTAATACGAATGCACCCTTAACATCTTTTCCGGTAGGTACTGTGACACTCAAAATATATACTACTAACTTTACCGTCGGCTTTGATCGCGTTAATGGAGATTTTTTTCAATAAATTCTTCAGAACAGCACTTTGTTTCTGGATTAAAGGCACCCTATGTTTTTTTTTACCCCTGCGACGTTAGTTTGGACCAAAATAGTTTGGGTAGGCGGACAATTACCTGGAGCTAAATGTATAGTAGGGTCAGGCTTGTAATACGGCGGCTGTAGAGATCCGTAGCTAGGGTACATGGAGGTTGTCGAAGGATAGCCCGTGTTCCACTCGCTTGCACCCAGGATGTTGCCACTGGTCTCTGAAAAACAAATTATATAAATATTAGAAACTGTTTTTATCAATAGAACATTTTGAAGTGTGTTTCGTTTAATTTGTATGGTTACTGATCCGTGATGTTATATTATAGTCAGTAACGTTCCTAATAAATGGGCTTAAATTTTTGTTTTATTTGCCTTTAGATTAGCGCATTACATAAATTATACGACTGGTGGCTGTAAAATTCCGTCGTTTACTCTTTTTTATGGTCTATGGGAAAAATCTAGCCTAAGGAGCTAGTCTAAATTTGGGGTGCACGCACACGCAGTAAATTCCTCTATAACCAATTAATCTATTCTAAAGATTGTATGCTTACTTATTTTGTAAAATAATTAAGTGGGCTTTGTTGTCAAATATGAGTAACTGGTTGGAGGCGTATTCTCCACCAATGGCACCGCAAGCCTCCAAAGAAAATTATAAACATCAAGTGAAAGACAAAGGAAAGACTTTTTAAAAGTATCGTATGTTGGCGAAATAGAGTTGGTTATCAGTACATTTTCTTACGTAACCGACAGGATGCTTTACCACAAAAAAAGATAAGCAATCAGAGGAAACTGAAAACAGGTTAGCTAGGCGAAATTTAATTACAAATTGAATTTCAGCAACTGCGAAAAACATTGTGAATATTATTTCTGTCATACAAACAAACAAAAACAAAGTCACGCTTTCCTCAGTGAAGGCGTGACTTTGTTTGTATGAGAGAAGCTGATTTCTGCAGAGACAGTAGCCTTCTTTACTATTGTACTTATACACGGGCTTCCTCTTCTGTAATTAGACGGCTTTGTCGGTTTACATTTTTCGAGGGTTGATCCTGATTCATCACTTATTCATTGCTTGTTATAGTTTTTCTATCCGTCTAATTATTTTACCAGGTTTACCAAGCCGGGTCGAAAAGAGAAATCTCTCTATTGTAATAGCATGGAAATACATCATATTTTATTAATTAAAATTTCTTCATCATCATCATTTCAGCCATAGACATTATCTGCCAAACATAGGCCTCCTTTAATGACTTTCAAGAAGACTAGTTGGAAGCGACCTGCATCTACCGACGGCCTGCGATCTTTACTAGGTCGTCTGTCCATCTTGTTGATGGACGTCCTAGGCTACGCTTTCCGGTCCGTGGTCTCCATTCGAGAACTTTTCGGCTCCGTCAACCAACCATTCTATATGCTATGTGCCCTGCCCATTGTCACTTAAATTTGCTGACCCGGCTATGTCGGGGACCTTCATTCGTCTGCGTCTCCAAGTGAGAGATCACGTTTCGGATCCATATGTCATCACTAGTGACACACACTGGTCGAAAACCTTTGTTTTTTGGCATTAAGGAATTTCGGACGAATATGCTGCGGAGTTTCATAAACGCTGCCCATCCGAGTTGGATTCGACGATGGACCTCTTTCTCGAAGTTGGACTTACCTAGTTAGACTGTTTGTCCCAGGTTGTTTTACGTCTCTCCTTAGTAGAATCGTCTTCGAACTCTGCTCCTGTACTTGGACTGACACAGGGGCGCTTCTGTACAAATACTTCAACACTTCGATGTACCACCGGTAGTCAATTCGGTGTCGCTAGAAAGCCTCACACCGCCCTTGCTTTGATGGAAACGAAGGGTTTTTCATAGTCTACAAACGCTAGACATAACGGCAACTTATACAGAAAATCGAAAAGTAAAATTATAAGGTGATAAGGCGTGTGGGTATGGTCTATGGTAGCCTTTTCGGAACCCAGTTTGTTTGGGAACCAAAGTCGTCATGACTGGGCTCGAGACTATATGACCCCGAAAACCTCTTATAAACATGGTTCAGAAGCGAGATGGGTCTATAGTTCTTCAATAAGTTGCTGTCACCCTTATTAAAGAACAGCAATCAGCAGAACAGCAAGCAGCGCTTCTGCTCCACGCCTTTGGCATTGTATCTTCAAGCAAGATGCAGTTAAAGAGCTTCTAGAGGACTTTCAGTACCTTTATTATATTCGCTTTTCGAAGCTTTGATGTGGCTATGTCCAAACCGTCGTCGCCCAGTGTCTTGGTTTTCTTAATCTCTAATCTCGTATAGGCTGATATCCGGGATA
This sequence comes from Euplagia quadripunctaria, assembly GCA_963859945.1. Taxonomy (NCBI): domain Eukaryota; kingdom Metazoa; phylum Arthropoda; class Insecta; order Lepidoptera; family Erebidae; genus Euplagia; species Euplagia quadripunctaria. Next base: position 14,443,477 of record OY982572.1, on the reverse strand, counting down.
TCATCGGTAACAGGTCGGGTCGTTTGGCTCTTGGGTCTTCAGCCGCATTACTAACAGATTTGGAAACCGAATCGTAGAGCTGTCCATAGAACCTTCCGATCTCTCTTAGCACTTCTGCTTTGACCCAAGCTATACTGCCACCTTCAATTTTCAGCTTTGTCATTTGCCTTTGCCCAATAGAAATATCTCTTGCGATCATTTTGTAGCCTTTGTTCCGATCTTTTCCAGGAAGTCAAAGCGATTTGAGGAGTCCAGTTGAAAGCTGCCGAGGTTTTAGATATGGGCTCGAGCTGGTAGGAGCGTGGACTTAAGCAAACAAGACCGTTTAATATTAACGTTTGTATTCAACGAGCCTCTTACCTACTTGTGAATCACAGCGACTTTATTAAATACCTGTATTTTGTTGATCATGATGAAGTATATCTCATTTCTTGGGATTTGATAAAAATCTGTTATCAGATCAAAACACTTAGTGGAGTTTATTAAAACGCAGTAAATCATTATTCTCTTCCTATGAAACAGTTTTTCCTCTAAAGGTATTTAATATTCTACGCATAACTAATAAAATTATAATGAATATAGTTTAACAGTCAAAATAAATTGCCTTCTTGGAATTATTTTGGTTAGCTCATTGCTATTCAAAGTGTGTAATAATCCAACTTGGTGTCAATATTTGGTGAGAAATGTGATAACTTTTAAACTTATGTGTTTCTCGAGATACGAATACATTAGAGGGGGTTGAAGCGTTAGTTTGGGTACTTACAAACCTTTGAAATACTAGATGTTTGAACCCAGTTACTCTGGCCAAAGGCTGACTGAGCACGGCCAGTGGCACACACATCGGGATTATGATTCTAGACAGGTTAAGGGTTTAATGAATCCTGTTAAGATTGAGATCAAAATATAACTTTCCATGACAATCATATCTAGGTCTAGGTATTAAATCTACTTATTTTTTTTGGCCCATATATTTTTGATTACTAATGACCATTTACGTTTTATTTCTCATCAGGTCATCATTTTTTAAATCTGGAGTAGACATAGTGCCGGATTTAAAACTTACTAGAATTATAATTACTAGATACTAGTTAGCGTAACTTGTAGTATAACCGACTGCCTATAATAAATCTTAGTATTTAATATGTATGTCATGTGCACGGAACCGGTCGCGTGCGACTTGGGATTGCCAGCTGATTCATACAATCGTGTAGATGTAATTCACAACGAAAGTGAGGTCGAACCCAAACTAAGGTTCCAATATACTATAATATACTATATATATAATATATATAGGATACCATTGTAAACGGATTATGGATGAATTAATACCAGGCATTATATAGCCTCCCAGCCAGATGGACCGATGACCTAAGGAAGGTAGCTGGGAGGGACTGGATGTGGAAGGCGGAGGACCAGGTGCTATGGCGCACATTGGGAGAGGCCTATGTCCAGCAGCAGACTAGAATAGGCTAATGGGGTAATTATGTAGGTCTTCTTTGCCTGAAGAAATAAAAAACCAAAGAAATAAAAAATAAGAGATTTGATCTGATAATAGAGACTCATTTGTGGAATTAACAATTACTGTTTGGATAGTGGCAACATAAAGTTCATATTTTTTGTTCATATAAATCTGATGAAGTTTCAAATTCATCTTCTCGAATATCTACTGACATACACTCTCAGTATTTGAGAAGATCTCATCCTAAACCCACTGATTGTCCGAAAAGGTTTCATCGATGACAACCAGCTTATTTTAGAAGTTAAAATAAATTTACAGACATAGCATGTTGTTTATAAAGAAAGTTGCTTATCATTATCTGACTCTGGCAACTCAACTCATCAGCAGAAATACAACACTGCTCTAACTGCTATATTAAGATTAACATTATTAATTATTAGTAAGGGTAGTACCTATTCACTAAGGGAAATGTCGCGGAGACACATCGCCCGACTTTCACGTGGTACGACATTGCCTTGTCCACACTATCCAGTTGTCGTTGAGATGTCACCCGAGCAGTTAATGTGGTATGTTTGCGGAACACAAAGTAACGCTTCTCATTAATCAAAAGCTGTCTGGTGACTGTCAAGGGACACGAAAGTCGCAGAGGGTCGACTTTTGGCATATCCCGCGACCCGTAGAAGTCACAGGCGACGTCGGGCGACATCGCTTGCAACGTCGCGGGAGACGTATATTTTGTGTCACGAGACAAGTACACAGGACAAATGTCCTCTATTGACACGGGGCTGTGCTGTACTGTTTCGATGAAGCCTTGATTACAAGTCGTAAAAAAAATTAATCGATTCCAGTTCAGATTATAAATAAAATACTATTATGCATATGTTAGCAATGTATGTAGTAATCTGTAGTAATAAATTAAACTATAAAATATTTTTTTTATCTACATTTTTTTAAATATTTAGTAGAAAATTAAATATTGTTTTACGAATGACTAAGATACATTTACATCACAGATTTCATACCTCTGTAGATAAGATTCCGGCAGTTGATGTCGTTTCAAAATAATTTCTTAGATATTGAAGTGATTCATGCATATGGCAACTACTAATAAATCCTGGAGAAAGTACGTTCTTTGCCGATCACTTTGACCTTGGCGTATTGCCAAACGGTGGTCGTGGGTAATTTGAATATTTTTTACATTATAATTCATTTGTGTATGTGTTCCTAATGTTGACTCGTTTATTGTAAAATAAGTAACCGAAACAGCGTAAAGTCACGAGAATTCTTGTGATCTGGGAAAAAAATATGATCCATATTAGGTACTTTTTATAAAGATCAATATTCAAAGTAGAGAAATGTATGTATTGGAATGCTTGTTTGGCCTTTACTTTGGGTCTTGTATAGTAATAAAAAATATTATTTATTGTTCTAAATAGGTTGGTGTGAAAGAAAAACGTCACGCATCTTAACCCGAATTTCAATGAATTTATTTTTTAGTTACTAAAATATGTTATTATTTTGTCTTAACAGTTGTGCGTTGGTAGCGCATCACTTGAGCACAGCTTGATGAATTGACCTTTTTTTTAATTGTGTAAATACATAAGGTTTTTTGGTGTAAGAAAAAATTGGGAAGGTGCTTAGAAAATTGGTAAATTAAAAAGAAGAAAGAAAACGCGCACACCACGCACAACCACAAAACAAATTCGATTAAATTTGGCACACAAAGAAAGATAGTAGTTAAACAAAACGGCTTTTGTGACCATTCTCTAAAGTTTTTTCACAGGTCAACAGGTAAACAAAACAATGAAACAAAGACCAATTAACATTAGTAATAATGTTATAATAACACAAGTAGTGTAATATGATTAATGTTTAAAATTTATAGTCATATAGATACTACTGACATTTGAGCTTATAACTTAAAAGGAAGAAATATATAACTACGATGATGCATAAATAAAGGGTGTTTCCAAAACGTGAATCGGTTACTTTATTATTACTGTGTATTGACTCAGTACTGATAAAGCCGAGCCTACATTACGGGGTTTTTTAGAAACTTTCAACATACACATATGGACAAAAATGTGTATTTTTTTTAAATAAAATTAGATACAGTTTAGGATTTTCATTTTTTGTAAATTTATTGGTAGGTCGCAATAGAAAATCGATGAACAAGTACGTTATTATTATATTATACGATATTAATAAATCTAGGATAAGTCGAACCGTCACAGAAATAAGAGCTAAGACGGCAGGTTTACGAAGTAATTTAGGAGTGGGCAAAACAACAATCACAAAACAATTGTTTTGCTCAGTGATAAGTAAGAAAATCAAATATAGAATAAGGTTAACAGAGAACTTATATTTCTATTGTAAAAAGTTGACCATAAAAATCTGTTTCCGTGTTTGTTTTATTCGATATTTTACACAATTTAAAATGAACTACAGTTCCTCAGATGTTTCTAAAATTTAAAAAGTAAGCAAGTAGTTAAAAAGTTTCTTCTGTTAAAGTGGTACACCCAGTCTAAATATTTCATTTATTGTTCATGTGTACGACTTGTTGTTGAATGTTTTGAGTGAAACATTGGCGACAGACTCAGTTTTATACGATTCATTATTATGTTAATTCGTACGTAAGCTTTGTATGTATATTCGTTTTATGATTGTGTACGCATTGTGTACCCGAGGAGTAGCACGTACACATTTATTTAAATTCGCGACAACAATTTTGGTGCTTTCGCAGTAATCATGTTTGTAACCATTTAAGTTTGTAAGCTTGTCTTATTGTATTGTTTCTTTGATTAGTACATATAAATCAACATGTCTGGCTCTTTGTCTGCTTGGCAGAAACAAATAATTAATTAGTATTGATCTTGTATATTGCAATTCTTGTAGAAGAATGGTTAATGTATTGGCTTCATATGGAGTTTGTATCACACCGGCACTTGAACTAACTTTTAGATTAAATCGTATTTTGGAATTGTTTGTATTCCAATTTATTGTATTCTATGAATGTCAGAGTAAAATAAAATAAAACACTGTCAGTGGTAGGACACACAGACACAAACACACACACACATACATCTACGTTTTTTGAGCGTGACGGTCACGCGAGTTCAGTGGTTTTTCCCCATACCAAAAGTGCCCAACGTTCCTAAATAAGTTTACACACACATTGGTATATTTGTACCTCCCTATCTGAGCGTGACGGTCACGCGAGTTTAGTGCTTTTTCCCCATACCAAAAGTGCATAAAGTGCCTAAAGAAGTTTTCACTTCAAAAAATATATTAAAATTCACTAATAATACACTATAATAATTTCCTAAATGCTGGATTTGATTCTTAAGAAAAAAATAGCTAAAAGGTTTGGTGACTTTATTAAAGTGAAAAGAAGAGGACTTATAATTGAAAATCCGTGAAACTGACAAAGACTTTTACCATCAGGCATCCCACAAACAGGTAGGAGTTGGCCTGCGAACAGAACTCAACCGCTGCTGCCAGGTCAGCTCAACCATCGAATTGAGCTAGAAGCTCGAAGCGACGGTAGCATCACAAGTCTGGTTTTCTGCCACCTAATTCATTAATTTTAAATTAACGTTAGCTAGGTAGTTCTTATTCCTGTACGAATATTTATGAGAGAGGCTATTTATCCTTACTTATTATACAAATTTCAAAACACCTTGTTCATTATATAACACCATTTCTATTTTATTATTACCTTTAAATTCTATATATAATATCCTTGCGATAACTTTATCTTATTTCCGGCGGGTCATAATTATTTTACAAAATGTTTTAATTTAATGCAATTCAGTTTCATTAAATTTTCCCCCTGGGGTTTTCTGTATATTCTACTTTTAACTTACATCAGTTAATTCATGTTCTATGTCCTCATTAATTCAGTTCCACATAATTTCTAGTCTACCTACTGTTTTGCACCGAGAATTGACCATGATTTGCTTGGGACACACCAGCTGATCCAACAAAAAACATCACATACCTTTTGTATGAAATTGTTTTTTTTTTGGGCTTTCAGCATCACTATATATTATAAAACAAAGTCACCCGCCGCGTCTGTCTGTCTGTCTGTTAAATTGTGGATTTTCATGCGGTCACCAATAGATAGAGTGATTCATGAGGAAGGTTTAGGTATATAATTTATTGAGTTTTTGTGTAAATTGGTTGAAATATGATGATGATTGTTGAAGATGTCTCTGCTACCCGTGCGACGCGGGGGCGGGTTGCTAGTATATTATAATTTTGTTATTCCATTCCTTTTATAATGTATTGACATTACGTTATCTTTTTCCTGATGAACTTACTTTCCTTATAACAAATTTTAAATTATCTGACAGGGAAAGTATACCCATGGCCGTCCGAGAACGATAGCTATTAAATGGCGTCGTATTGTTTCTGTGCTATATTTATGTGCAGAGCGTATTTGACCCTACAAAGAGGTTGGTAACAGCAGACTTCTGGAATGAAAGCGCCCGACTGGGAAGGTAACTCTATTGTATATACGACTGCGTTTAAACAGTAGTTTTTTTTTTTTTTTATGGTATAGGGGGCAAACGAGCAGACGGGTCACCTGATGGTAAATGACTACCGCCGCCCATGGGCACCTGCAACTCGAGAGTCACAAATGCGTTGCCGCCCTTTAATGTGGGAGTAGGAGAAGAGGGGGAGGGGGGAAGAGTGGGAAGAGGGGAGAGGGGAAGGACGGGAATAGGGGAGAGGCAAGAGTTAGAGCCTCCGGTATCCTCACTTACGCGGCGAAATGCAATGCAAGCATTGCTTCACGGCCGGTTTTCTGTGAGGCCGTGGTAAAAGTGTTAGATATTGTCACAAATGTCCTATTTTTCTGGTGAGTAGGGGTACGAGAACTTGATGATAAGGTTCGATGTTGATTCTTACGGGAGAATAAAAAGTGTAAGTGCCACGTAGTAATCTCTCATGTCACAATTATGTAGACTTGTAGAGAGTGGATCTCTGCATAATTTTTAGGGTTCCGCACCCGAAAGGTAAAAATGGAACCCTATTACTAAGACTCAACTGTCCGTCCGTCTGTCTGTCTGTCACCAGGCTGTATCTCATGTTCCGTAATAGGTAGACAGTTGAAATTTTCACAGAATGTGTATATCTATCTGTTGCCGCTATAACAACAGATAATAAAAATAAATTAAAAATTAAAGGGGGCTCCCCTACTAGAGACGTATTTTTTTGGCTAATAGTATTAAATCTTGTACGATGGTGCCGAACCCTTCATGCGCGAGTCCGACTCGCACTTGGTCGGTTTTTACTATTTCGCGATTGGATACTACCTGTATCACGACGCCTGAAGTGCCATGTCGTTATTGTACATGGTTTGTTGACAGTATGTAAATATTTGATTTGACAGTTTAACGTTTATACTCGAATTCCATTCTAACATATCCAAGTCAGATGACGCTAGTATCCGAGGGACTTTTTACGTAAAAAAGAAAAAAAAGCTTCTCTAAAACAATAAGCGTAAAAAGTTTAACTCATTGTCTATCATTGTCACATTATGACAAACTGTTCGACGCTATAGTAAATTAATTAACATTACTCTTTGTTCGCCTCCACAAACCACAAATCCATATCTTGTAATTACATAACATTTGTATAGGTACCATGTTCATATAAAATGTAAAATAAAAATGTGTATGATAAGTTGTATACCTATGTAGATAAATATGTATACCTAGGCCTATTGTTTGTTTACAGTCTATCACTTCTTTAGTGAGTAATATTATTTGTTTCAAAATTGTTTGGTATTAATTGTTTTGAAGTCACTACTTGGTAGAAAATCCCTGTTTTAACATTGAGTCATTATTGTCCTTGCCTTATTTACTTCTACAGCGTATTAAATTTAGCTTCAAGTTTAACTAAAGTTCTTGGTATGTTAGCAATCTAGAAGCTAGAAGGTGTAAAAGTTTATCTAACTTTTTATAGTTTAGTGTGTATGTAGTGTGTGACAGTGTGTAGTTACGGCCATTTTTCTATCCACCGAAATCCCTAGTATTTCAGATCTCTGTCTCTGAAGAGTGAAGACCCGGTTTATGAACATCTGTGTGTGTCACCACTACTGCAGTCCCTTTCCCTACAAATTTGTGCAGTAACATCAAAATTGTTGTATGTCTGTGTCTTGTAGCTACCTACAAGACACAGACCTACAACAATTTATAATACTACTATTAAATTCAAACAGTATAGTCACCTAGCTTCTATTTATGCAAAAGACAGTTGTACCCCGGTTATGTACACTGCACAGGATTCCCCCACTAACAAAACGTATAAACGCAATATAATTACTATGTAAATAGTCAACACTCGCATGTCTATATGGGATAATCCGTTTCGTTTCTATAAATGACTCAAGTTACATACCATTTACATAATTTACTAATAGGTACATGGCTGTCTTGTTTGGTTATACTTAAATATCTATCATTCTAGAACTTTAAATGACAAACTTCTGGAACTTTAGTATATTTTGCTTTTTGTTTATCACCTTGATACCACGGCCTCACAGAAAACTGGCATGAAACAATGCTCTTGTTGTGTTTCGCCGAGTGAGTGAGGTTACCAGAGGCCCTAACCCCCCTCTTTCCCTACTGTCACCTAAAAGGCCGGCAAGGCACTTGTGACTCTTGAGGAGTCTTGAGTTGCAGGTGTCTATGGGCGGCAGTAGTCACTTAGGTATCATCAGGTGACCCGTCTACTCTTTTGCCCCAATCTCTTACAAAAAACACAGGCACACCGTACGTCGTAGCTCTCAGTGGCAGATGACAGTTAAACTAATGTGACTTAATTATTATTATTTTTTATCTAAGCCTAAGCTGTCTTACTGCTGGGCTAAGGACGGCCTCAAATCCTTCCATATATTTTGTCCTTGGATCATATCGAACCAGCCCGCACGGTATGTGTCAAAGTCATCGCACTTCACGGCCACCCCGGCCTAGGCCATGCTTGCCATGCTTCTTCAGGCACCCCTTGCGTGGAGGCTTTTGCAAAGCGGTCCCGCTTGAGCATGGCAACCTCCTTCCCTACATCGATTATCCCGATATTTTGAATCGCAGCTTGATTTTAGAGACTTTTCGAGTTCTTTTTCATCATAACAACTTTATTAAGAAAACAGTTTTATTCTTAATTCTACTTCCTTAAGTAGAATTAAGAATCCTATCTAATCCTAAGAGTTATTATAGATTTAGCTGCGTTTACAAGATATTGAGTAAATAAATTCTAGTAATTGTATCAAAACGACTTGCGCGAGAACTTATCGTCATGGGTTTGTACTCGTGTATTGACGCAATTAAATGACCCTGGCGAATCCAGTCTTAATAAGTCTTCCTTTCTAGTCGGTCTCAATGTTTTTATATTCTATATCATTCTACGACTATAGATGAATTTGTTTCTTCATACTGACTCTAATTTTAAAGCTTTATTAGTGAACTAGCTGTGCACCGCGGTTTCACCCGCATTAATTTGAGGAAACAACCTACTAAAATATATTACATTAATTTAAGAGTATTACTTAAGATTATTACTTATTACATTACTTTAAGAAGCTATTTTAGGTACACCACGCTATGATCAGTAAGAGTGTAACACATGTCACGGGAACAGGAATCATAAAGGAACGCTGGGTAAAAGTACTGGGGTCTTATAAAATGTAGGTATATAATAAAATTATGTAGGTATTTATATATTTAGTAGTATTTTTATAGTAAGTATTTTAAAGTACTTCTGCGTACACGAAATTTTGAATTTAATTTTACCCGTTTTTGCAACATTTTTCATTGATGCTCCGCTCCTATTTGTTGTAGCGTGATGTTATATAACCTATAGCCTTCCTCAATAAATGGACTATCCAACACAAAAAGAAATTGCCAATTCCAACCAGTAGTTCCTGAGATTAGCGCGTTCAACCAAACAAACAAACAATCAAACTTCAGCTTTATAATATTACACTCTTAGTCTATTTATTTATGTGAATATGCAGTAATTATTAAGGTAATCTAAATATTTACATAACAGTATTAAGTTTAAAACATCTGTTCTTAACCCTATAATAGTAAACCACAGACTGCTCTAAACTAGATTTGTCAATCCCACTAATATCATAAATGTGAAAGTTTGGATGGATGGATGGATGGATGAATGTTTGTTACTCTTTCACGCAAAAACCACTGAACCGATTGTGATGAAACTCGGTATGTAGATAGCTGGAGACCTGGATTAACGCATCGGCTACTTTTTATCCCGATATTCCCCGCGGGGCGCTGCTAGTATCCGTATAATGGTTGTCTGTGATAAATCGCCGTGAATGATAAGACCGCCAATTGTCTACACTACATGGTTCCCCCTAAAATGGATTGTATTTGTATAAGCTGAGTTTTTTTTTTTATAATTATAAAAATTTATTTCATTGCACAATAAAAATTACATGGTTACAATTATAATGGCGCTTACATAGTGCGTAGATATATTGTGGAAATCTGGTGCCCAAACTAGACAAAAGCCTGTATTTCGGGTCACCAGGGTTCCTCCGCGCTTACTGTTTGCATTTCAGTAACATCTAACATCAATGTGTTTGTGTGTGTGGGCTTGGGTATTTGTGTGTAAGTATATGTCTGTGTGAGTGTGTGTGTGTTTGTTGTATATGATAATAGTAAGGCTGATGGAAGTCAGGCTTCTATAGTAGTTAGTTTCTCTGTGCGGTTGTAATCTAGGGTCATAAGCCACTTATTGATTTTTTTCTTGCAGGCGAGCTTGGTGAAGGGATATATATTGAGGTGTTTGTTAATATTATTGTAAAGGTATCCTCCAATAAAGCAGAAGAAACGTTTGGTAAGATGACGGCGGTCAACAGGGTTGGAGCGTCTTTTGGGTTCGAGGTCAGAGTGTATGGTATATGTCAGGAGCGAGTGCTGTTTGATGGTGGTGTGTAGGATGAACAACTGGCGTACTGTTAGTATTTTTGTCTCGTTATATACCTACTGTGGGGTAGCGAATAGGAAGGCTATAATATGAGACCTTTAGGATCGCACGTTGGGCTCTCTCTAGTTCGATGATTTTTGATTTATGCGCTCCACCCCATGTTGTTATGCAGTACGTAAGCAACAGTTGGCATAGTGCGTAATATACAGCTGTTAGTAGATTTTCATCCGCTACCCGTCTGAGGTTCTTAAACACGTATATTAATTTTCTGAGTCTTGTGGTGAGTGGCGGAGAGTTCTCTAAAACCATGGCCATGCTTCGGCACGTATGGGCCGGCTCGACGGAGTGATACCACGGCCTCACAGAAAACGGGCAGTGAAGCAATGCTTGCATTGTTTTTCGCCGAGGCCCTAACCCTTCCCCCTCTCCCACCCTTCCCCTACTCCCACCTTAAAGGCCGGCAACGCACTTGTGACTCTTGAGTTGCAGGTGCCCATGGGCGGCGGTAGTCATTTGCCACTAGGTGACCTGTCAGCTCGTTTCGGCATTAAAAATACTACTCGAGTAACTACGGTACTGTAAGTATAGGTATATATTATAGGTACCTACATACATATCTAGTTAATGTTATTAACATTCACAGAACAGTATTCTAGTCAATGATCAGGAAAATATTATTATTAATCATCAAATATAACGGTGTTATTTGTAACATATATAAAGCCGTAAAACATTTTAATCGGTGCAATAATTTTACGTAAACCACTTACGTCAATCGCATGACATCTGCGTTTGACTGACTCACGGTTAGCACGATTGTAATTAATTCACAGAAAATAATGTGCCAAGAGCCAATGACCTATTTTCCACGGATAATTATTTCGTGTGATTTTTATACAGAGTATCTAATATCAATAAGGTTTCCATAGAATAGTTAGATTTTGGATCTAAAAAAAAAAATAAGGTAATTAAAATATAAAAATTTTAAAACAACTTTGTTCACCTGACAACAAGATAATTTTTTTTTGACAAAAAATAAACCAACTTTAACGAAATTGACTGTGAAAAAATTAACTAATAAATACCTAATATATAGTACCTAATATATAGAGTAGAATAAGTTAGTGAAACAAACATGAAAATGAGTTTCTTACTTTTGAAGAAAATCGCAGACATACAAACATACATACCTACTACATAACTAAGAATCAGTTCTGTGATACATACATACGGATCGAATGCTGAACCTCTTTTGAAGTCGGCTAAAAAAGTTGCCCTGTTTTGCGATATTGCATTAATCGGTGCAATTTAGTCAAATAGTCGTCGGGTAAATAGAAATTTACGAGTTTAAATTTACGAATCTAATAATGGTCTTACACGTAATGTGAAGATAGGTTTGGACTCAAAGATTTGCATACTAAAACTAAGGCGCCCATTACATGGTAGGTTTTACTGTCAGTTTTGCCACAATCAAAACGGTGATTGACGAATAACCTATTGTCTAATGAGTTGACGGTTGCATGATGAGATTTTGATGTCGATATTATTTCATCAATCACCAACGAACATCCGTCAATCATGACTTTTGGTAATGACTGACGTTTGCATGAGCGTCTAATCGACGCCTAAGGGTCCACTCAGACTGAAATAGATTGTACTACTGGCATTCGATTTTTATCTCTATTTTAATGGAATATGGTTTATATTTTATTCACAATTAAAATTTTTGCTGCGTTGATTCTTATACTGTATGGAATGTAACTTATCGTAATTTTTAATTAGAATTACTAATAGGTAGAATTTAAATTACCAGAGTTAGTAAGGTACTGCATTTTTTTTAAATTTCTAAAGTAACTCCATCATTAAGTTTAGTAGACATAATGTATTAGGTATGTAGGAATCTCACGAGATGTGTCATTGCCGTTACCTTACATCAGTTACATGTAATATTACTTACGGCCATATGACTCTTACAGAACTTCAAGGTGTTTCTGACGGCCAATACACACATAAGCCGTTTACTTAGATCTACTTTAGCGATTTACTAACAAGAAATTAACATATAAAATTGCTTTAGTTGACCGGAAAAACCAACCTACTTTTTATATGAAAACGTAGAGATAGGTTACTTTGCGTGCAGGTTAGCTTAAATAGGACTGTACGAAGCTTTTTAGGGGTCGCTTTTTGTTACAAATTATTTGAGGCCATCGAGTTTTTGTCAAATAGAGATATGTTGGAAAATGATTTTAAAACTACAAGTCCGGTAGACACTAGATATCCTCGGATTTATTCCAAATAATAAATGGAAAAACACTAGTCTGCGAGGATGCCTAGCATTCAGCTTCACTGTCATAGATTGTCTTGAATATACATATACAACCACTACATAATCCAACTATTTTTGTAGTTTTAGTACCAAGTAGTTTTTTATGTAAGTAAATACTGCATTATGTTCCATTACTGCCTTCAGGTCACTGGCTGGACGCTTGGCACGTTTGGTTGGGTTAAAGCACCGAATCCGAGCAGAGTTAAACGTCATAGTGCTCTTATCTACGAGGTGATTGGGATCTCTTGTTATAATCACATGTGGTGCCAAACCCTGTCAAACCATCTTTTGGTTCTAATGACCCACTTTAAAAAGAGATTAGTGCGTTGAATAGCGCGCTCTTGTTCCGCCCTTTTGATCACAACGATCACAATGATCAATTTGTAAACATGATAAGTTTGTTAGCTTGTGTATTTACATAAACATGAAGTGAGAAGGAAAACACACGTATGTCCCCGTTTAAATGTTAGCTCCCAGACTGGGGAAGTACCGCCACTCTATAGAAGATTGCAGCTACAAGAACCTGCAGTTCTGTTCCTGCTTTTAGTTCCATCTCCTGTTAACTTTTAAACTTTCGCGTTCCATGATATAATTTTATATACAGGCTGTAAGAAACACCGTACCGAATACTGAAATAGTGTATTCAGACCATCATTTTGAGTCGAAAATCATTGGAACTTCTGCCGGAAAATTCATAATTTGTTTTTGTAATTTTATTTTTTTTGGTTAAAACACAATGAGTAAACAAAACATTTCACCGAAAAAAAAAACAGTCAGTCGTAGGACTGCACGTCAGAAGTGAAAACATAACTTCATAATGTATTTGCATATGCATATGCAGCATACACACACAGCTGTATAAATATATAATTAGGTTAAAAATAAAAAGTAGGTAATAACATATCTAAATGTATACATAGGGTACACTGGAAGTTCTGCGCTCCTGGCCGCTCATAAATGTTTGAATTTCAAATGTTATATTTTTTTAAATATAAGAAACTCGGCTCCGTGTTACGAATTTTCGATCAGGTCACGTGTCCTGACGCGAGTTTAACATTTTTTACCCATCCCAAAAACTGGACAACGTCACTAAAGAAGTTTTCACTTCAAATATAATAAATACCCCATACCACTGGATCTTCGTAAATCCTGCTTAAGTGCCTAACACTTGCACGGCCCTTTCATACGAATCATTCTCAAACAAATTTTGAGAGCGAAACAGTTGTGAAACAATATCGAATATAACATAATTACAGCGGAAGCAGTTTATTAATCCAAAGTGTATTCGATAATGATTTTCCCTAGTCGATGCCACTCACACACGGGCCGGCCGCACTGAACGAATCCACTTCATTTTGCGGTGCAGCCTGCACTGCTCCTAATTTTGCGCGCTCGCACATGAAATTAAAATCGGTTTAATGTATAAATGTGATATGCACTTAATTAATATTTAATTAGGTGTCTAAATAAAAGCGCTTTGCATTGGATGTTGCGGTTCACGATAATGTTGTCATGTAAAATTATGTACTTTTTACTAAATGGTTGCTTTTGATGCTTGCAGCTGTTCGTAGACGCATAATCGAATCTACGTCTCCCTAACATTAAGCTGTTCTAGTCAAGCCTTCTACATCTTGTAAAACTTTGTGGAACCAAAATCCAAAGAAAAGTAGTGTCACATACGCTTCTATCTTTAAAATTTTCGGTAAAATAAGGCAATTTTTGTAGGCACCTAGGCACCTATAAGCATTTTTATGGCGTACAATGTACCTATACAAAGTTTACATTGTTTCAAAAACTATCAGTGAATTACACAAATAATGATCCCATGTGGAGATAGAACCCACAACACCCAATGCGGTGGAAATTGGCGAGGCGAGCAAACCGCCGCGTTATCCGTTCAGCAAAATTTGTGTAAATTTATTTTTTTAAATCAAACGTACGCACAGCCCACCTTATGGTAAGCAGTCACAGGTTTGGCACGAATTGGATCAACCCACGTTGCCAACCATATCAGCTCTTCCATAGAATTCTGACAACCCATTTACAGAAAAAAAAGTTTTATTTATTTTTTGCTTTTTAGTTCTTTTCGTCGGTTTAATTTTTTGTTAAATATTGGTTGTCTGTAAAGTCGGTTTACGGAATATAATTTTACGTGATAACGTTATAAGAAAACACAATATTTTTAAAACTGTGGTTAAAAACATTAATTTTTAATTATCAAATATTATTTTTGCAAATTAAATAATTTGTTTAAATATAATCACGAATAATTAGTTATAGAAATAAACTGAAATCAAATCAATGTCAATAAACGAATGGCCGATCGTGCCTCTCTATCACTTGTTCCCCGCTCTCGCTTGCACACTCGGCTCAGGCGGAACGTGACAATTTTTCGTGCGTGCAGCCGGCGTTATCACGTCAAAAACAGTCCTACGCCAGTAGTGTTGTCTGAATAAAAATGTCTAAGGTCTGTAGGGGTATTCAATTCAAGCCGGAAACTGCTGTCTCAGCATGTGGATGAATTGGTATAATTTCTGTTCTTAAAATAATTTAATTCGAAAATGTAATTAATAGTCACTCTAATTACCGACATAGGTACACATATCATGACAAGAAATCATGCAGCGTTTTAATTATTATGTCCTAAATGGTTTCAAATGTACCTACTTATTTAAAGCCCCATAGTTTAAGTTTTGAATTGTTAGATTAGATCCATTTATATTCCCATCGATAGCTTTTTTAAGCTTTTATCGTTAATCAATCGTTAATATTATTCACCAACTATTTTAGAGAGCTGCTTACTAATTTATAGTGGAGATCACCTGGTGGTCACATTTTAAATATTTTGTTTTATATCATTGACTAGTATAATTATAAAACTGTCATTGTAAAGGCTGCGTACGTATGACAAGTGAAAATATATAAGACACCCTTGTAGCTTTTTTGTAGCCGGACATATTGATTAAGAATTTTAGCTTTCTGCACTTCTTTTACATATAAATTTTAACGTCCGCGAAATTTGCTTAAAAAGGGTATAAAGGATTCTCTTCACATCTATACACATATAATAATAATCAGAATCTCCACGGCCTCACAGAAAACCGGCAGTGAAGCAATGTTTGCATTGCTTTTTGCTGAGTGAGTGAGGTTACCGAAGGCCCTAACCCTTCCCTCCCCTTCCTCTCCTCAACCCTCTCCCCCTCTTCCACCCTTCCCCTACTCCTACCTTAAAGCCCGGCAACGCACTTGTGACTCTTGAGTTGCAGGTGCCCATGGGCGGCGGTAATCATTTACCATCAGGTGATCCATCTGCTCGTTTGCCCCTTTTACCATAAACAAAAAAAAGCTATCCAGAACTCCACGCTCTTGGTCCGATACTGATTCTGGTTCACAAGGCAAATGCAGTTACAACATGACGTCTTTGTTTTCAATGTAATGATTATATTTCAATACAGAAGAATGACAAACCTATGCTCTATAATAATAATAAGCTATACTGTTATTGACAGTGATTCAATAACACCATTAGGTACTTTGTTGTAGTGCTTAGTTTCCCTGCGTCACTGCAAGTAGATATTAATTGTCACATGGAAACTACGTCAAAACCTTTTTTTCGTTTGCATCCGAAGTTTGCATCTATTTGTTTATGGCACTCCCTGACGTTTTAGCTTAGAACAATACCTACTGAATGCACAACGAATCACAATGCTTACCACCAAAGATATCAAAGCACGAAAACATTTTTCTTATACACAATTTACATTCACAGGACTATAACGCGGTAGTTATGAAGGCTAGCTGTTAACATAGGCACGGACAGGGAGCCTAGGCCTGCCGGTGACGTGGGATAATTACCGCCCCCTCCTGCGTCCCCCACCTCATACCCACACCCCCTCAGTCGCCTACGGTAATGTCACATTAACGCCCTTACCTCGGGCCGTCCGCGTGGCGAGCTGTCAAAACATCGCGCCCCAACCGTTCAACAAAACGAATATGAAATAAATGAAAATACTGATTAAAACGATACTGAAATACAGTCGATATGTTATTCAAATACAATAGTTTGTTTGCGAAATTTAATTGTTTGGTGCCTAGAATTAATTAGTTGGTCAGTGCTGGATTTCTGGTTGCTTTAATTTCGCGTTTTAGGCAGTATAGCTTCCGACGTAGTCAAAAACGCAATGCTTGTGGGATATAATTTGTAGGTAGGCGTTGTTAAATTTAGACAAACCTGATGACATTTGTGACTAGTAAAATAAATTATAATTATTAAAAACATTTTTGTTAAAGACAAGCTTTTTACCATTAATTTATTATTGTCATCCAAACTAAATGTGTTTGCAAAATTTCACCATAATCAGTTGAGGATAATAGCTTTAAAATTCAGTTGCAAGATTTGACACGAACAAGCATACATACACACAAATATTGCAAGTAAAATAAAAGCTTGTAAAAAGGAGTTTGTATCTAATCCAGGTCTGCTTGAGTAACAGGAATAAACATTTCCAAAAAAAAAGTTAGAATAACCATTTATGTTAATCACGTGATGCAAAGCCATGGAGATCTACCGAACCTACGCATAGACAGAAAAGTGGTAAAGGGTATATTGGTGATACATGTAAGTAGGTGATATCAAGAAAAAAGTTCGTTTACTAAACGTAGGAAGGGTGTACTGCAGTGCGTAATTTATGCCTGTCAACTCATGTACTAGCGCTGTTTCTTGTATGTGCTTGTATAAGTATCCTAAAAAATATAGAAGAAAGAGATATCACTAAATTACCCTCGTAAATTAAACGGCAGCAGTGCTGGTTAATCGTAGTATTACGTAGGATTCGCCTTCCTTAAGTCTTATACACGCTTATGGTCTCTGCTTCGCTCCTAGTAGCATGGTCGTAGCATGATGTTAAAAGCTTATAATATCCCTTAACAATTGGACTATCATTGGAATTAAGATGCAAAAGATCGTACATACAAAAAATAACCAAAAAAAGGATATGTCAACACACACTATTATAGTTTACATATTGTCAAGTACAGGTTGTCGTATGCAAACAGGCTGAGCCAATCAAGGCGTTGATTAGGGATGGAGGGTGCAATTAGGCTCCTTTGATCGCGTCGCGCCTGTTCTTGCTACACACGCATTTGCCACGTAATTAGGCATTATAATCGAGGTACTTATATTAACCGATGTAGACTATGTGAAAGTTTACGTCGTACGTAAATTTTCCGGAATATTACTGGATGGTTTAGTTAAGAATGTCAACGTTTCAGTTTTTAGCTAGCTTTCCCTCGGTTTATATCTAGAAATTTAATTTTTTACAGCTACTGTTCCGTTAGTGGGAAGCGTCACGTCGTGTGATGTTATTATACTCTTTTATAACTAATTCTTCTTTTATTCTTCTTTCCTTTCTTACATTCTTAAATGTGTATTCACATTAAGATTGCTGAAATACATAAGGGCTATAAAAAAGGAGCACAATAATACACAAGAGTATATTACCTATTGTTTGTAGTAAAATTAATGGTTAATCAATATGCAACAATAATGTTTAAGTAGCTATGTTTAATAGATTTATCAGTAATTAGAAGGCAATCATATTTTATTTTAAAACGAATAACATAGGAAATAAACTCTTTCTATTTCGGATTATGAGTTCTTCGTTATGTCACAGCTAGTAAAAACGTAGAACTAAGACACTAAGGCTGCGCTTTCTGCAGAGATGAACTAGTGTCAGAGTGGTGCGAAGAAAAATTGTACTGAAAATGTGAAAACGTTGCCAGAAGTGAAAATTCTTTTTCTGTTAAATGATCTGTTAAGTAAGGAAAGTAAGTAAGCTTTAGGTGTATTACTTTATTTATATCTAAGAGTACTAAGTAAGAGGAGAGGAGCCCTAAAAACTTAACAGGGCACCGTTACTATAATGATATTTATACCTTTTAATTGACGTTGGTTTGGGAACTTGAACCGCATCAGAAGTTGGACTTGGTTCAGCGCCAATTAGTCGTCAATTAGAAAAAGGTTAATTATGTATTTTAATAAACCTAACGTTAATCGTCTTAGTGCATCGCTTTCAAAATGCATACAAGCTTACAATGTTAAAACAAGACAAAAAAAGTATCGCATAGTTGTGTGAAGCTTTATAAATCTCATTATACTGCTATAAGAATATTCTCACCCCTCGCACCGACGGAGTTTTGTTTTTGTTGGTGATCACTTACATCGTAACTTGGCGTAATTCGATACATCCTGTGCTTGACGGCGCGCGGAGGTTGGACGATAAAGGATATAACTGCCCGTGTTCCCAGCAAGGTTTAAAATCTTTTTTGACGTATAATGCATAATTAATCATTTTAGAAGTTTGTCAATCAGATACTAAAAAGGCCAAGTACTGTGCCCGCGGAAGCTCAATTTGTGGAATCGTGTTCCTACAACAATTTGTCTTTACTACAGTTTTCTCAAATGGTTTTAAGCAGTAGTAGTCTTCAAAAAGGATATAAAAAGTGTTTTTTTATGATCGACATCGCCTGCGCGATGTTGTTGTTACCTACTGAATCTTGTTTTTCGCTTTAGATGTGTATAAAATATTACAAAAATTGACTTTTACGAAAATTGACCGAATAACACAGCGTAAAATAATGGACAAATACTGCAACTTTAAAAAGTCAGGGTTATATATAAAAACATTTTAACAAAAAATTAAACCGACGAAAGAAGAAAGGAAACTGAAAACATTTTATAGCTAAAATACAATTATAATCAACAATCTTTTATTAGGTTTAAAATTTTCATTAAGATGAATTTAATAAGAACAAACATGAAATAGATGCTATAAGCCGTTGAGGAGTTCCCTCGACTGGATTTCGCATCCTTTATCTATCAAATCAACTACAGGTCTCCGTCATATTGTTGTCTCATAAGAACTACATTTGTGTGCACATTTTAACAAAATCGGTTAACAGGTTTAATGTCTACGGGTGAACAGTCATGCATCCTCTATTTTTCTACCCTTAGAGTTGAAATTTTTTATTCGAAATTTAAATGAGATTAATTAAATTTGAATTAGATGAGAGAAAAAGTTACGCAGTCATTCATAAAAACTCCTTCGTTTTTTCGTTGGTTAAAAAAGTAGAAAACAAGCATATTGCACACCTAAAGGTAAACCGTCCGCTTCCTATAAACAGTCGCTTTACGTCATATTGTGTATACTTGCAAATTGCCAACTCTATTCTGCCTATAACCCATGGAGCTGCCACAACCCTACTCTACTATCATGTTGCCAAGTCAATCCTTTCCCAAAACCATGGAGTTATGACAACGATATTGTAAAGTCTATTGCTACCCAAATTTAATTTTTCTCTGGAAATCGTTTTTTGCATTTCACTTTTGGGCGCCCCCTTGCCACCTAGCGCCTGGAGCTACCGCTCCATTCACCCCAGGGCCGGCGCTGGATGGTTATGAATATTAAAAGCCATCCTATAGTTAGATTTGATACATATCCAAATCTTTGCAACATTTCACATCTTTGGTAGAAAGTAAGGATCAGCTTTATCCTTAAATATTTAATAAGATATTAAAAAAAAACTTAGAAAAAACTGTTTTTTTAAATGCAGTGAACCACATAAGCTAGTTCTTAAATCAACCACAAGTTGCACTGTTATGGTGAAAACTACATTTTCAAACCCCACATCAGTGAGAGGACGAAAATGCCAGCGGTATTGACAAATAATCATTAGCCGGATAACGGACATCCGGTCTAAACTTACGGCGGACGGACGACCGGACATCCGGCCTTATTTATTCATCTTACAAATAGCATTTCTTGTTGAGGGTTGCAAATGCGAGGCAATTTGTTCTGATTTTGTCAAGTATTTATGTAAGTGGAAAACCGTCAGTGCAAAGCCGCTTCAGGATTTTCAGAATTATCATTTTAATTGTGGGTCATCGTAACTAGTAGTTTTTTTAGCTTACAATATGTTTTAGCTATCAATTAACATTTTTAGAGTTCCAAGTGCGAATGAAAAAACCGAACCCTTATAGGATTAATCGTGCTTCTGTCACACTATTTGCTCCGAATCCACGGGACCGATTAAGTTCACATTTAGTACTCCTATTAATTTCTGACTTAACTTAAATAAATGAATTTTGAATATATCACCTTCACTTTGGGGGCTAAATAAGAAAATTTTAAAAAAAGCTAACTTTACCGTGTGACATATCAAATCAGGGCTTGTTTAAGCTGTTGTTCAATAAAATATAAAAAATACAGAAAATAGTTAGATATTTACTTATTGGTACATTGGTACAAGTAAATTTATAAGTCAACCGTCTTAAAAGAACATATTAATATATAAATATAACGTCTTAATATTGGACATACAGACTTACATTTCCTATTGGAATGTATGGGAGAATATGCTCTTCAACTACTAAGTTAAGTTTGTTCTTGGGATAAAATATTGGTACAATTCACTGAGTTATTATTACTAGCGTAATTAAGTTAGTAATTTATCAAATTAGCAACATTATGGTCAATTCACCTTCGATTTGACTCCGTACTAGAAGATAATACCAGACACTGGCAGATTGCTTAAACCTGACATAACTCAATCAATCAATCAATATACTTTTCATTTCAATTGGTATTACAGTAATCAAGAGGCTTGCTCAAGGTCAGAAGACGCAGTTTACGGTTTTAATAAATTATGATTAAAGAAAACATTGTGTTTGATCTTAGATCAAATTGATGGAAGTGCTTGATCTATAGATATGGGTGCAATACATAAACCGAGCTTACTAGTATCTGTGTCTTCATAAAAAAAGATACAATGTTACAGAAAAGTGTGGTCAAATTTGCAAAATAGAATTTCTGTATCAAAAATCACGAATTTTCCGAGTCCGATCGAGTATGATCCTAAAATATGACCACACCTTTTAAAAAAAATCAACGCACGCACACCTTGACAATAATAGATTTTATTTGGAACTGACAAACAGTTGCAAAATAGGAGTTCTATTTCAAAAATCACGAATTTGCCGAGTCCGATCGAGTGTGATCCTAAAATATGAACACTCTTTTTTAAAAAAATTTCAATGCATGCACGCCTTGACAATAATAGATTTTATTTGCAACTGTCAAACAGTCGCAAAAAGGAGTTCTGTATCAAAAATCACGAATTTTCCGAGTCCGATCGAGTATGATCCTAAAATACGACCACTCTTTTTAAAAAAAAATTCAACGCATGCACGCCTTGACAATAATAGATCTTATTTGCAACTGACAAACAGTTGCAAAATAGAAGTTCTGTATCAAAAATCACGAATTTTCCCAGTCCGATCGACTATGATCCTAAAATATGAGCACACCTTTCTTCTTTTATAGAAATAAAATGTATCATGATATTCTTTATACCGGTACGTCGTTGCGATGTACTACTCTCGGTAATCGGAATTACAAATTTTGATATTTAAACTATGGACATGTAAAAGAAATCAAAAGTATTGCAACAAATATAATCACAAAATCCAAGTACCTGTATTTTCACACTAATATTTTCAAACAGAAGCCTAGTTTTATAAAGAAATTGTTTTAGTAAAAATGAAATATAAATAAGATACAAACGGTAACATTGTCCGGTTCAATGCGTTCGATTCTTAAGACACGTTCACTGTGGGTAATGTAAGTTGTCGAGATTAGATGTGTGGCCATGAAACGCGAGAGCGATTTCGATTATCAATTTTGAGATTATAGTTTCAAATTAGCTCCTTTTTAGTTTGGTAACATTTTAAATGGTTAGGTCATCCACATACAGACATTAATAGACACTAAAAAAACGATACAAAAAGGAATTTAAATACAAAAAAAAAACGCGTGAGGTGTCTTTGGAACACCGGGTTGGAACGAAGTTCCTTTTCTTAAATAAATATAAATCAACTCACGGTCAGCACTTTTCATTGCGCTAACACTTTTTTCCGCCTAGCCACAGATCACTGAGTAGTTACTACGTAACAGATAAATCACTCCCTAGAAAAATATCGATACCTACCGTTTTAATTACCTACTCTTTCTGAGCGCCGACTGCTGCATGCGAAAATGAACTTAAATGTTTGTAAGCACGATTATTATTGCCTCCCAATAGGGCATGGCCGCGTGGCCGTAAGTGTGTGTAATTTTATTTTTATATAAAGATTAATAAACTTGTTCCCTTTTCTAAAATTTCGATTATTAAACGGTGTAGTGGAAAATATTCTTCTTACAAAAAGTTTTAATACATAATTTGAGGGAAACAAGGACAAATAGGGTTAAGAGGATAATTTCTTTAAATTTCATAAATAGTGCTGCCGGGCTTTTTTTCCTCTTACTTTATCTACATTCAAATATTGCACTTATTTTATTATCATGTCAATTTTCAATGTGAATTTTACAGTATTTAAAGAATATATCAATACGATCTCAAATTACGTTTTTTATACCTTAAAATAAGAGCGTGTGCGTGCGATGCAGCTATCGGCAACCAACTGCGCGTGACTGCGTATAAGGTCCGCCGGTGGACAAGCGCCCGGTAGGTATTTAGCGCACGCAAGTACATCGAGTGATATAGGCCTGGCCTAGCGTTAATAAAAATTAATAACGTTTTTTAACTAATTTAAATATAGTTTTCTTTTTAAAAAACTTAGATTTTATTTACTACCCTAGTGTTGCGTGCAAAGTAGTAGATCTTATGGCCCTACTGAAGGTATTGTTACACGGAATGGATCCGGCCGATTGACGATCGTTGATACAGCCGGCCGATCGCGTAACATTATCCGTCGTACACGCGATACGCAGGCTAGCGTTACCTATCTCGGGCACATACCTCTACACACATCTATACACTACAGAATCAGATCAGCGCAGGCGCACACTCCGCGCAAACCCATTTACACTTATAGACATTTTTATTGACATATTTATTACCGTTCGATTCCCCCGACTTGAGAAACTGTTAAATAAAGGACCTATAATAAAAAAATAATGTTTAGTAATATCACAAATTACCTCACCACTGATGAAATACTATCCATTACAGTTAAGTAAAACGCATCTAACAAAGCGAGATCCACAAAAGGAAATTGGCATCACTGAAATCAGCAGTTTCTAAGCGGCTACTCCACTAGTGTTCTATGAGCTTTGTGCATTGCCCGTGCTCTTTCACTGAGATAATCAAATCATTACCGCCTGACAAAACAACGGCTCACTTATTTAGAGCTAAATGCAAATAAAATAAAGTGTTCCTAGTCTCTACCCGTTAACCGGAACATTCGATAGCAATGTTACGTAGCCGTATTTTAAATTATAGTCAAAACTCAACATGATGTTTTAAAGCGAAACGCAAATTACCATCATTTTTAAAATGTTTCTTTGTAACAAACTCAAACACATTACCGACAGAAGGCAGCCAGGCAACACGTAGAACAATAATTGATTGTATTGAGCCTGGCCGACACCTCAAAAATGTATTGGTAAGTATGAGGAGCGAATATTAATTTTGCGTCCCGCTCGCACCTCTAAAATTTTACACGAAGAAACGAGAAAGGAGCGCGGACGGTGCTATCCGATATGCGTTTTCCTCTGAAGGATAAAAGTACGTGATTCGGTGTGTTTTTTTCGTGGGTGGAATTATTTGTAAGGCTTCGTTATGTGTTGCTCATTACTGTACAAGCGCGTATCCTGCCGGCAGCGACCGCAAATGCGAGACATTACGGCTCGCCAGAGCCACCTGAGCTTCGAGATGATGCTTCAACAGCTCCTACAGTTAATGCTTCATACGTGCCAAGACACCGACATAATACTTAAAAGAGTTTTGTAAAACGAAAGGTTTTATCGCCAGCCAGGTGTAAAAACCTTAGCCATATTTGCCATTTTCAAATACACATATTAATATTTATAGAAAATAAGAAGCGGGAATCTTTTTCTGTAAATAAGATTCAGAGTCTTTGTCTGTATCATACCGTATCTATATCATATATTATGAAATATTATGTTACTAGTAGGTACAGCTTATCTGCACGGCTGATCTGCCGTAGTACTAAACTGATCTATCCATGTATTTAATTTCGTAAGTGGTCAATGCCACTCAACTTATATACATATTTAGCCTCCCTTTGTGTGTGTTACCACATTTAGTGTTGTTCTGTGAGGTGAAGCTTCGGGCCCTTTTTACCATTGCACCGCTATACCGCTACCGACGTCAAAGGGTTAACAGTTTAAAACCAAAATGATTGCGTGCTGTGCACTTTGACAGCAAGTGCCTTGTGCGGATGCTACAATCGTCGATCGACCTTCCCTTCACTGAAATAGAGGGTCAAAGTGGATACAAAATATGTTTATAAGGTCGGTGATCGCATGCATGAGAGCCCTGTGGTTAAAAATGATCTACGATAGACTCTTTTCACCTGGCGAGCCCTAGCCTTGCTACTTTAGTGGTACAAATAAACAAAATATTAAATCTATACAGCTGTTTGAAGTCGTACCTTCTTTTCAAATGAAATTAACCATACGATGTCAACAGTATGTTCTAAGGTAATGTTCAGACATATTGGTACGTGAACTTATTTGAACGGTGTCATCTGTGGCTGCGGTGGCGGTAAGTTTGGGGCGGGCGGGCGCTCACCGAGCCCCGACCGCAGACCGAACAATAAATACTTATCGTGATATTCCGAGTACGAGATTTTTGACTACTCTATAATTAAATAGGAAAGAAATTCGGTCTAACATAAGATTCTGGGAAGTTAAAGTTTTAATATTGTTTCTATATAAACATGAAAGACAGTCCGCAATAAATTAATTGATTTCCACGGATTAAGATATTAAGACGATATCTCCGGCTGGAAGTTTTTCAGTAGAAAGTTAGATTATAGATCTTTATCTTAAAATGTTTACCCCAAAAACATATAAAATGAATATTTCTCTATAAGAATAGCGGAATGCTGTAACCTTTTATCTGGAATTTTCTTTTCTTTAGTACAATTATCGATAACAGTTTTAAATCGATATTCTTTATATTCTCAATTGTATGCATCGAAGCTTCCTTGTATAGATTGGTTTAGGCGCAGAACGTCCGATTCGCAAAACGTCCGGTGAAAAAAAAGGTCTTATTCGTAAATCGTCCTATTCGCGAAACGTCCGATTCGCATAATGTCCTATTCTCAAATTGTCCGATTCGCAAAATGAAGTTAGTAGATTATCTCCAGTTCAACTTGTCCTATTTAAGAAAAAACGGACTGTTGTGCAAAACATTCAAAAGTATTTAGTTCTTCATTTATTTAAGTATTTTAATAGATATTACCACTTGTGTCACTTATAATAAGCTAGCTTTTTAATGAAATGTCATGTCATGCTAATGATGTTAAAAATGAAAGGTGTTTTTTTTCTCTTTGTTGCAAGCACTCGGCTTTACCAACCAAAATAACAATCGGATCTTTGCGGTTTCCGCTTTTCCACTGCACTTTACAAGTACATTTTAAATGCGCGATAATCGACACATCGGAAAATAGTGGCGGATTTTAATGAGTCACACTCGAAATTAGATGAATAATAGAGCTGCTTGTCTCGAAAAGGTCGATGGAATCATTCGCTACTTAACTGTTTAGAGGTTTTGTTTTGCTTTTTGTACGAAAGCGGCTAGTGTTGGGCGTTACAGATCGTGATCTCGATAGTATCGACATTTCTAAGCAATTAATAAACTTAAAGTAATAAATCTAGTATGTAGACAATAACGATATTCATAAATTAAAGCTTATTAAAAAGCAAGACCTTTTTTACGATTTGAAGACATTCAAAATGTCAAAAAAATTCAAAATAGAAAAAAATTTACGCTAATGGTTTGGACTTAAATTAGTTTTATTTTTAATTACGTAATACAGTAGTTACAAAATTACTAATTACTTCAAAATCGATGATTAGCAGTAAAGAATGGTCACAATTAAAACAATAGCAAAAAAATGCAATAAAAGTACACATTCTTCAGAGCTCTTGTAAACTCTAATTCACTTATGAACCAGAAAACATGAATAAATTGCGGACTAAAAAGGATAATAATTATAAAATTAATGTATCGATAATACCCGACACGCACGATGTTAGCTGTCCAGCCTATCCAGGAGCTGTGGTTTGTGGCCACTGAGCTTAATTCCAGCCACACCGCCACGCCCACAGTACATTTTAATAGTTTTAATGCTCAAGAAGCTATCTTCAGTAGCTGTACAATTACCTTTGATAGCTGATAAACATAGAACAACCGCTTCGACTTTTCGAATGAATATTTTTTTGTAACGGCTAGTTATGGAATACTAGAAATGAAGACGTTACATCGTACGTGATTCATTTTCGTAGAACTTTTGGGCTCGTGTGAGGTCAGTGGGGCTTAAATTATCTTTTTAAATAGAAGGTTTAGTTGTCCGGGTGGCTTTGTAGTTGGAGTTTTTTGGTCAGGTCGTAGGAATCGATTTCCGTTTTAAATTTCATTCTTAAATAATCATCATCACTACATATTATAAAACAAAGTCCCCCGCCGCGTCTGTCTGTCTGTTCGCGATAAACTGAAAAACTACTGAACGGATTTTCATGCGGTTTTCACTGATAGACAGAGTGATTCATGAGGAAGGTTTAGGTGTATAATTTGTACGCATGCGAAGCCGCGGCGGGTTGCTAATAGTTAATAAAACTAAAAACACGCTTTAATGCCGAACGAAGATGCCATGTTATAATTGTCATCCAAGCTAAGCAAACATATACATAGAAAGTTTTATTTCGATACGACAATTAGAAGTAGGTTAAAATTAATTTCCATGATTTGTTTACATAGTTACAAGTCTCACATGCCAGCATTTTTTTTAAAGAGTACTAGCAAAATGGGTTACACATTAGTAGTATTCTTGTTAACTCCTCCAGCTAAACTAAATCCTTGCACTGGGTGGGGTTCGAACCCGAAACCACTTGATAGCAAGTCCGAGGCCTTCGCCATTACACTAGTACTGGGTTGCCAGTATTTATATGGACAGGTAGAAGTTCTAATGATAATATAATGTATATATGTAGTTCTAGTTAATGTGTGTGTTAATATACTGCAATGTATGTATTGTTTTGTTTCTACTCTGCCATGGTTTTGTTCTCAGCATCTAAAAGGGGTTACGTTGAAAAGACTATAAGAATCAAACTGGCTTAAGTCACAATGTGTTTCGTCACGTGGAGCTTGTTGCTATGGGTCTGGTTATATGTGGCTTTTGCCTATGGCTTCGCTCACGTAAAAAGGTCTCTAGTAGCGAAAGCCAAGAATTTTACATAAAGTCTTTAGATTCCCTTAAACCAGCTCAGTAACTAAATCCATTCTTAGGTAACGTGTCCTGTCTATAAACTAGCTTACTGCTAATTTCAGACCTCTAGTACAAAAAAAAACGAACTTTCATAGAAACTGTGGTAAAATCCATATTTAGCTGACGTCTTCTACCACTAAGGGAGGTAGCCCTGCAAAATTTCAGGGCTCTTGAACAAAAAACCACAGACTTTTATATAAACTTGCGAGGGCCCTAGACGCCCTAAATCCGGCCCTGTCGCAAATTAGTTTCTTAGCTGACGTCTTCTACTCATATTCTACTTCCCTGCCAAATTTCATCTTCATAGGTCAAGTCGTTTTCCAGATTTCGTGACTAGTCAGTAGAGTACTAGTCACTAGTGAGTTTCTTTGCCAGTATTCTTCTCATAAGGCTCTACGCATTTTGGAATCTGGAAGTTATAGATCGACACAAGCAGGCAGTAGATTTTGGTGTTTTCACCTAATTTACCTCGACAATCCAGTACATGCTGTGGCGTCTATTTGCGTCGATCTATGATTTTTTAACAGTAGCTTCAATTTAACGTTCATAAATGTCACTAAGTGTCTTAATTGAATAAATGAATTTGAATTTGAATTTGAATTTGAATTTGATGAATGATTGATTAGAGAAAAAGTCATTGAAACCCGGTAGTCCTTGTTTGCCAACCAAACAGCTGTAGGCCTCGCTGAAAGCTGTATTATACTGTACTGTGACTTGCCCGAGTCCATTTGTATCTTATAAATAATAGCACCTTATAAATAAATAACACCGAGATTCGGTCCCGTGTTAAAAAAAAAATGCAGTGTTAATTTTTTAAATTTATCTCTCGTCCAATAACATTAGAAGGTTGTTGTAAAATATGGCATGATAAAGCTTTGTATAGGACACAGCTTGCAACGCGTGTTGCTTTCTAACACATCATCACGGTACAATAGCATGATATGATGTACAGTGTCGGACTGCAGCAATGGGCGCGTAGGCGGCTAATCCGTTGCCGCTTATTACATCCCACAGTAGCACACCGATTGAAACCGCAACCATGGGCCCCTGATTTCTGCAGCCCCATCGATCTATAGTTTCGTTATCAAATTTTCACACGGACCCTCGCTCTAGCACCAAGATTGACTTTATTTGAGTAAGTGTAACCGCAGAACTACGCGCCGACCTGGCTAACGTTCGATAACCGACGGTGTTGACTCCGCTTTACGATACATAGCCGTATCGCTATCATTTTTCAATTGTATCTCTAGTGAATTAAAGGTATTGGAGTGTAAAACAGTGAAAAGTATCGTTATAATGTGATAGGTTGTCGGTCGGTAGCCAATCACGGCTCCTGAGATATTGATCATCGAAATTGATCAATCAAATCGAAATTCTTACCGGAAATAAGGCGCGATGTAATATTACGTTGTTCTTTGAATTGAATGTTTTCAAAAAATTGCTTTTGTTATCTGTAATAACTTAGTAAAAGTGTGAAAAGTTTTGTAGTGGTATTATAATTCACACTAATGTTAATGCATAGAAATAAAGTTATCCAACTTAAGCGTTTTATAACAATTCACATTTTATTTTTTTATTGTTTTTGTTCAATATTAATGTACCGTTTACACCTAGTGTTATTATTTTCATTAGAACAATGGTTGTTATTATGGGAAACGTTGATGTATGCAGTGACAGCTTAATAAATCTTTGAATTGTTGGCAAAATATTTTTTATTAATTGCCGAATACATTAAGTTAATTTAACATTTGGTTGTATGACTATCTCTTTGTCATCCTTAAAAGAATTACTCGGTATGTTACAAAATAATCCTAATTAATAAAAACGAAAGTGTTGTAGCATAATTGATTGATGGCCAATTGATAATCAAAAATCCTAATTCGGTGACCAAGTTTGCAATTAAATTGCAATTAAATAGCGTCTGAGTGCACAGCGTGTGGACTGCCACACGCTGTGCACTCAGACGCTATTTAATTATAAGATGTCCTTACCTCTCGTCCCGTCTATAAAATTCACTATAAAATAGGTGATAGCACGAGATTTAGCCACTCAAGTCCAGTCTTATTATTAAGCGGGTTTGAGTATTTATTTGTCGATAGGTAACTACTTACAATCGGACAGGCCGTAGACTTGTTTGCCACCGACGTGGTATTAAAAAAGCCAGACAAGTGCGAGTCTGACTCGCGTATCGAGGGTTCCGTAAGCAAACTTGTATGTAGATAGTACGTCCATCTTGGGAATCAATTCTCCATGATTTTTGACAGACTTTTTCGAAAGACAAATTTAACGTTGCAGTTCTAAAAATACTCTCCCATACATTGATTTACGACAAAGTCAACTTTCCAACCGCAAAATATAAGTTTGTAATTTTTTTGTGTGATTTAACAACAAATTAAGGATTTTCGGATTTTTCCTTTACTTGTGTTTTCAGACCTTGCTTTTTACCACATAGGTTACCACCTTATAGGTTTTGATTTACCTGAGAAATGTTTAAATTTGTTAAAATCAAAGGCTTAATGGCCTTATCTTTTGATTGCATTGACTTAAAAGCTTGATTTTTTTACAGCTTCAAGGGACCGCATACATAAGTATTTGGCATTCATTTCAACTTGATGCGTTCACGGGTTCCTGAGAAAAAGGATCTTGAAAGACAGACAGACGGACAACAATGTGACAAGGGTTCCTTTTTTTCCTTTTGAAGAACGGAACCCTAAAAACAATTAGACATTGGTGAAATAACTGTAAAACATTCTGATAACCCTATTTAAAGTAGCGCGATGAAAAGTAATTTCAATCAAAACTGCTGATTTTTTATCGCCATTCTTTCATACAAGTAAATGTAAAGGACTTTCTGAACAGGTGATAAGTAAACTATGTCTTATTCGCCTTTTGGGAAACTAAAACTATCAAGCAAAACTATAATGTCAAAGCAATATCTATTGTTAAATTTAGACAATGTATTGATTGTGGAGTAATTACTAAGCGTTGGGAGCTGCTGAAATTGATAGTATTCGACGTAGAAGTGATTACGTGGTGTGCATCGCCAATAGCAGCCGTCAGTGAATGGACCGCCACTCTGATTACTTTGGACTCAAATGGTGATAGACAAGCGCGCAATGTAACACTACATAAATACTAGAGGCGTCACCCACCGCGTTAAATTGTACTGCCTACTTAGTGTTGTGTTTGTGGTGGTGCATCTTTGGAGTAGCAAGTTTTTATGGTCCACTCACCATTCGACGGCCAATGTGTTAGTTTGTTTGCTACTTGGTTATTGGAAAACTGTATTTACATTAATACAGAAGGAATAATCTTTATAAAAGTCGGTTAAAAATCGATATTTTTAGCCAACTTTTACAAAGGTTTATTTCTTTATAGGTCCTATAAAGTATTGGATATAACAATAGTTAATGAAAGTTACCTATGTGATTTAGACGCATTTAAGTCGTGTTTATTGCATTGTATTTTTTAAAGGATAATTTTTGTTTCAAAAGTCACCCTATGCCAGGTGTTGATTACGTTAATGTTGGTTTTAATAAATCGAATCCCAAAATTTAGGCGAAGGGTTTTTTGTTCTAAGCGTTTTGGAGTGGAATGAGTCTGATGCCAAATTTTCATGTCACTTAGTGCTACTTTGAGGTTACAACAACTAGTATAATAATATAAATAGTTTAGGACATATTATACAGTAGTCTTTAGACCAAAACTATGCCTAGACTGTACTATAGGAGGCAATATACTAAACTACATTGCTTTTTGGTAAATACACATTTAATATGCATAGAAAGTTTCAGATCAATGAAAATATTTATGTGGAGGTACCTACAATTTTTGCATTAAGTTTTAGCTTATGTTTACTTGCGATCGTGAGGTCTTGTTTTTGAACCCCGGGCTGAACAAATTGTGGTTTTGTTATTAAACTTTTATTAGTAAAATACAGCAAATCATATAGGGAATATACATCTGCCTACCTGTATAAAAATATAATTATGTTTTTAAATTAAACATTTTGACACCAAAGTCAAACGTGTCTAGCAGTTTTCTAAGTCTATGCAGCACGATGCTATGCCGCCAACGTAATGACATTGTACCGACGCTTTTTTCTCGGGATCGCATTTGATGTTATTGTTATTATTTTTCTCTCTAACCCATCTAGAGGGCGATGGCATTTGACTCAGCTAGAAAAAAAACTGAAATATTTCGTTCCGAAAAGCGGATATGCAGATTGGCATAAAGAAACAAAATCCCATACTACACACAAATAAAATAAATGGTTTTCAAATGCACTATAATTAATAATTATAAATGGTTTTGTAAAATGGTAAATAAATAAAAAAAACCAAACGTTGGATTATGTTTATCATGTTCTCCTTACGCACTGGCCACCTATATCAGTATTATGTAACTTGAAAAAAGAAGATTTTAATCGTCTTTTATTTCCGAGTTTCATTTGTTTTTTTTTTCGGTGCGTGATAATTTTATAGTTGTGTATTGTGAGAAAATTACAATTTTTTGTTGTATTTGACAATTTCCAGTTTTTTTGTTTATTTTTTCACAAAAATTCACTGGCGTGGTGTTACTTACAGACCATTGAAAAGATTGAAGTGATAATGCCGGATCTCAGTGTAGCTCAAGTGTCTAAAGCTGTAATTTTAATCGAACACGTGGTACACTGGGGTACACTTACAATGAAGTGGCTCAAATGTTGCGAGTTTCCAAGTTTGTTATTTTTCGTAATATGAAACTATACCGGCAGACAGGAGAATAAACGAGACGCAGAGGGCAAGGTAGAAAAAAGTAGCCACAGGTAGGGACGATAGATTTATTGGAAGCAGCGTGTTAAGAAATCGTACTTCATTGTCTTCTGAGGTCAGAGCTAGGCTCCAGGAAGTTTGAGATGTGACAGTTAGCACTAAAACCATAAGAAGAAGACTTAAATCAGCTGGAATAACTTGCTCACCCGCTCTCAGCGTGATTGGAATGACAATGACTGGCGAAGAGTGTTGTTCGCTGACGAGTCCAGGTTTTGCCTCAAGTCAGATGATGGAAGGGTCAAAGTGTGAAGACGACCAGGGGAAAGATACGCTCAGTGTAACATTGTTGGAAGAGAACCTTACGGCGGTGGGTCAGTGATGGTATGGGGCGGCATTTGCTTAGGAGCACGTACGGAGCTACACATCGTGGAAAATAGGACTCTGTCAGCTGCACGATTCAAAACGGACATCTTAGAACAAAATCTGATGCCTTTTGTTCCATACATAGGAGATCATTTTCTTTTAATGCATGATAATGCCCCACACTGCTGCCATAGTTTTGGGATACCTTCAAGAGGTCGACATCGAAGTTTTGGAATGGCCAGGCCGCTCACTAGATCTAAACCCGATAGAGCATGTCTGAGATAAATTGGGAAGACAAATTATATAAATAATGTCAGCGGTAACCAACTTAAGACAACTGAAAAGGGCGTTGGTAGAAAAATGGGACCAAGTGCCACAAAGTTTTATTGACGATTTAATAAAAAGTATGCCTATAATCATCATAAAAGAATTTTACAAATAAAAGTTGATTTATTTTGATGTAACTGTATGTTTTACTGATGCTATTAATTATATCTTAAATTGTTATTTTTAAATTTAATTATTATTATTAATTTCAACCGTTTATAGTGCATTCAATGTTAGCCTATAATTAACTGTTACACTAGCTCAGTTGATAAATCGTAAATAAAGTGAAGATAAAGTGTAAATAATTGTTGGGTAACCTAAAAAAAAAAAAAAAACAAAACAATTATTTGGTTTTTATATGTAAAACAACTATGCCATAGGTTTCTAAGTATGTTATAGGTATATTAGGTCTTAGTTCTTATTCTCGTAATACAGATATCATCGTAAATCAAGTCTAAGGTATCCATGAACTTGATCCTCTATATTTTTTTCGAATTGTTTTGACTTTATTGTTTATAAAAATAAGATTGTTAAGAAGAATTTTTCAATACGGTTCAGAAATTTGTTGATATTTAGGTTAACTAATTTAACAATAATTATGTACCTACTAGTATTTACTTACCATAATTAGTGCAAATTTATATTTCAATGAAATTTAGGGGTACCCCACGTTTCATTCAAATACAAATTTGCACTGCCTTCAAATTTGCAAGCATATATAAATAACCGCCCTCAAATACCCAAATTAGAGTATTTTACGTACTCATGAATTATTTAAAGAAAATTATATTCACATTACATCGATATATCAATTGCATAAATTCGATATCGAACCATTCGCATGAGATGCCAGCAGGTTGTCTTGAAACTTCTAAATCATCATCATCATCATCATTATTTCAGCCATAAGACGTCCACTGTTGGCCATAGGCCTCCCTTAATGACTTCTAAATATGTCCCTCTTATTAAGACTTTCACTCATAGTATAGTCTTCGTACCTAATAGCTTAATCAACTTTTATTTTTACGATGAGATATTACATTATTTTTATGTCAGATGGTCCCTAAAATTATAAAGAAATTCTGTAGGGTTTATCACAGAGAAGTTTTATCTTAACTTAATTTACGTACATGTACCTAATACATTGTACTGTGCACTTTTTAAAATCCAAAACGATGCTAATATGAACAAAAGTTACAACGAAAATTGCATATTGTAAAAGGGGCTGATCAAATTGCGTTACGTCACTAACGCATTGCCAATAACGTGAACATAGGTTAGGGTACGCGTGGAGCTTGCAAGGTGTTCCATCAGTCCACATAATTGGCATGTTCCGATTATGCCTCCCCGCCCCGCGCACCGTCTACGGTACGTCATCACTGGCGACCGCATTGTTTGTAAGCCTGCCTGATCGAGGTATAGTTGTTTAAAATATGAATAGTTTCGGTTAGAAGCCAAACTTACTTTAAACTCTTTAAAGGTATGAACTTTTAATCAAAAGTGTAAAGTTTACTTGAATGGCCAAATATGTGTATTAGGCGTCAAGTTGAAAGTGAATATCATCTTCTTTTGTTAATTTTCTGTTAAAGTTGTGTGCTTAGTGGTGCAGTCTCGCAATGTGATGTAAAGAAAAAAAGTGCTGCAATCAGGATGTAGTACTATTTTTTTTGCATAATCTTACATTTAAATAAAAAAAGAATGTTGGTATTATAAAATTTCAATGTTGACGTTTGATATTCATTACGTAGGTGCTTTCCTTGTGTGGGTCTCAAATTTTTATATCATTCAGAATATGAATTACAACAAAACAAAATTATTATATAAACATTATAATTATAATAATATTGCTTGTGTTATTTATAAATATTTGAGGACATATCTACTTATGTTAAGTATTCAGAAAGATTACCTACCCATTTTTATTTTTTGCAATATCTTTCAACTAGCCGTCCCCGTAGCTGCAGTTTCACCTGCGTTTATCGTCACTGCTCCGCTCTTATTGGTCGTAGCATGATTCCTGAGATTAGCGCGTTCAACCGAACATACAAACAAACAAACTCTTCAGCTTTATAATATTAGTATAGATATCACCGTTATGTGATAGTAAAGTAAGTAATATTACGTCATGTAGTTCTACGAAGAGACAACAATACAAGAAGATTTAAACAGTAGAGTTTCTCCTGTAAATCCTTTTTTCCCAGAAGAACATCATTTGCAAAACATAACCTTGTTTACCAAATCCTTTAAAGATGTAAAATATAAAAAAATAAAAATTAAAGTAAATGTAAACAGCAAATATCAAAAAAAAACTGATTCACGCAAATGTCATTAAATAACAACCTTGAATCGTCGGATGATTGAACCGGAGTATTACAAAGAAATCTTAGACAGGAAATTTATGATTACGGATGAAACATAAATCGTTTTAGTTAGGCGCAATTTTGTACCGTTCAACAACTTAGCGAGAAATCAGTAGTTTAACGATTGGTTATCGATGCACTGCAAGTTTGCCGATAAGACCGTTATAACTGTTAAATAAAAAAACGAGATTTTGAAAACTATAACCCATCAGTTTACAAAATCTCGTTTTTTTGCGAAGCAACTGAATAAACTAGACAGAAGATTTAAATCATTGATTAAAAAGCCTCAAAGTACAGGGTATAAATAAGAATAAATAATATGTTGGTTTTTCTTTAATTCGGGCAATTTTTTTTGTTTTCATTGTCATTTCATCACACATCTACATAAAGAAAAACCTAGAATGAAATAGCAAGTAAATCATTCATTTTCCAGTAGGTAAAACGATGTTAAGTCTGCAACAAGCATTAGAGTTGACATGGGCTGTCGGCACCGGCTAATAACGTGCGTAATGGCGGCTCGTCATTAGGCGGCGCGCGCGCAGATTGCCGCGCAGCGCTGATGAAACCCGCTGGGATTGCCTTGTAAACTCCCCGGAGCTTGCGTGCCTTTACAATGTGTAGACTGGACAGTTTACTTAGAAGAATTATATGTATATCTTCATTTCAGCAACACAACATATTGTATATATATTTTAAAGAAAGGCTATTAGTAAAACCTGAGCGTCCGTATCTAACAACTATTTTATTCTTAATTACTTCAATATACATTTGCAAAAACAGGAATCTAATATTTTGTGGTTTACAGAAATTCCAATGTAATTGCAGTAATAGATTAACGTATTCATCGAATTCATTTATTATACAACTTCGGGAGCAATTAGTAGAAAAATCTACAAATCGTTTCGCGTAACAAAATGATAAACGAAGACAAGAAAAAGTAGCTTTGTTTTTTTTTGCGCCGGGTCTGTTAGATACGGTGGTCCATGGAGCTTGTCGGCAAATAAGGCGGCAGTCAGTTAGAGGTTCGTGATTCTGAGTGCTGCCGTAATGAGCACGGATATTAATAAATTTAACGCAGACTCCAGGACACTTTACAGTTATTTAGGGCATAATTACGTCAAGAAAATTAGCTATCTGTCTGCCTGTTGTTTAGATTATTTACGGGCGAATTGAAAACTAAGGTGCTTATTACCTTTTGGGTTAAAAATAGGACAGTTTGACAGATGTTTTGTTATGTTAATTGTAATGTGGGCAAACTCGGCAACTCGAAACATTTAAGTAGAGCATTTGAACATTTACTAAACTTAGAATACTGCATAGATGGCACATCTTTTGTGACGTCGTTATCACAATTAGGGGAAGTGAGTAATCCCTTATTTGCTGTATCGGCATATCAAAACACATTAAAACACTAGCGAAACCTTTAAATCTGTAAATCTAGTTATATCTTTCGAGAACAAAATAATAATTCTTTCAATAGTGATAGTACCGAACGGTTTCATTTTTAATTAGTGCTTATTATCTTTGCACCTCTTATAGCAGTTCTACATCACCCCAAAGTTGATTGGTAGAGAATGCCCTATACATTAAGTCCGCCTTTGCAAAAGTGCATAAAGTTTTTATATAAATAAAAAAAAACTGTCAGTCGTAGGACTGTACGTCAGACGTGAAAACATAGGAAGTTTTTCCTTCAATAATCACAGAGTTACATTATACGACATACGTGCGTATAGCACACGAAGGCGTCTTTTTCTGTTAGCACTTATTGGGCCTGAAATACAAGTATTTATACCACAGGACTATTCATCCTAAAGTATTAGCACTATAGCGGGACACGTAGCATAGCGGCATTATCACTTATTGGGCATCGTGTTATCGCGTCGAGATTGTTTCACGTAAGTGATTTATGGACGCTTTGTGTCTATTTGTAAATGTAGTGATGTATACTGATATTTAAATCCCAGGCAATGTAATCGTTAGTATTTATATCATAATCGGATTGTATACTAGTGTAGGTCACAAGCAAGATCAATCTTTATAATAGTTGAATTGCCCTCAGAAAAATCCAACTCTAGGTCAAAGGCATTTTATTTAAGATAAGAGAATAAAATAAACCTAAATTTTTACAGTAACGCTAGAATGACTACAGTTTTCGTTACGATAATTGTTACAACAAAAGTATAAATAATAAATCACAAAAATAGGCCGTTAGTAAGGTGTTATATTTACTATTCGTCACTGCTAAACCGCCGCCATTATTGCAGGTAAATTCCGAATGATCTAAGGCGTTGGTCCGGTTATGGTAAAAAGAACTGTGTCATGAACTAAAATAGTACATACCTCCAGTGGGAAGATTTGCGTTAGTCTTATACTCTCGCTCCTCATGTGACAGCGACCTCATACTCCTCACAGGCGAGCTCTTGTACTCGATGTCGCGAAGTGCCAGGGAAGCACTGTCACATAAGAGTGACCGCTGAAGGCCGAACCTACTGATTTGGTGTGGTGAAACATTTGTACCTGTGGAAGAAAATTAACGGTAAACTATTTAAGTTTATAATTTTTTTATTTTATAGGGGGCAAACGAGCAGACGGGTCACCTGATGGTAAGTGACTACCGTCGCCCAAGGACACCTGCAACTCAAGAGTCACAAGTGCGTTGCCGGCCTTTGAGATAGGAGTACGCTCTTTTCTTGAAGTCTTGTTTACGGACGGTAAAATTTTCGTTGAAAATTCAACGAAATTTTACCGTCCGTCCGTAAGCAAAACGAATCGTTTCTTGATTATAGGAAACGGGTAGAAGTGATCTGTGGTGCGGAAAGCGCAGCGTAGGACGTCAACCAATAAGGTGGAGAGATCTTATAAAGATCGCAGGTCGACCGTGGATGCAGTACGCTTCTAACTGAAAGTCATTGAAGGAGGCCTATGCACAGTATACAACAAGGTGCAGAGAGCAGGCGATAGTGATCTTTGGTATCAACAAAATAAGTGTTTACAATTGACACCGTAAGAAACACATGGGTACAATAATTAAATTTAATTTTCGAATCGAACAAAGTACTTGGTTTCCGCTATTCAATTTTCAATTAAAGCGCAATGTGTCAATCACCTTGTTACGTAAATAGGTGGTCTTTTTTGATCTGTGGGTCCCAAAATTGGCGGACCTTCTGTCGGTTCGGACCTTTATTTGAAAAGGTACCGCCCCAATTATTATTCGGGATTTTGTTGTGTTTGAAAAAACTGGATAATTAGTTTATGAGTACACAATGCAGCTATTTTCATACAAATAAAATGCACTCGGTTAGGCAATTTATTTATTTTTTACGTTCATAAGGCAAAGGAATGGGACTACTATATCGATAAGTGGGTAATTTTGTTCAAAAAGTATTTTATTGTATTCGTATAGATATGTTTAAGAAGTCGAATTATTCTTAATATTGAATATCCTCTTATTATTCTCTCAGTATCGTTAGTATTTTGATGTCAATACTTTCAAACATTCAAACAAAAAAAAAAAACGCAAACGCAAATTATTTTTGTATTAGTAAGTATCACCGGTACGAATAAATTGCATTTTCTCGATAGTCGATACTTGTCCATATAATGTTGGGCACAACGCAATTAGCGAGGGTCAACTGAGAAGCGGCTTACGCCAGCCCACCTACAAATTAAGTCTATTAACTCAAACTTTTAAGTCCCCTAGCACGAGATATCTTCCTTTCTTGTTCCGCTGAGTTTTGAGGCTTATTCGTTAAGTACTGGCCTTTTGTAGTCTACTCTTTGCTTTGTTTGATATATTCTCTGCTGTAAATGGGATTTTAGAAAGTTGATAAAGATCTGTTGCTGAATTAAGGAATATGCTGTGATGAATATTGTTAGCACTTTATTCAAATAACACTCTTATGTAAATATTTGAGAGTGTCCTCTAAGTTTAGATACATATTAGTAAGAAACATATGCGCTATAGAGTGTAATGACGGTGTTAAGAAATAATTTCAAAGCCAAATTCAAATTAGTACATCATGTTTAATTTATTTATTAACTAGCAACCCGCCCCGGCTTCGTACGGGTACAAATTATTCACCTAAACCTTCCTCATAAATCACTCTGTCTATTTGTCAAAACTGTATGAAAATCCGTTCAGTAGTTTTTCAGTTTACCGCGTACAAACAGACAGACGCAGCGGGGGACTTTGTTTTGTAATATGTAGTGATGATTTTTGGAATAGTCAATCCAATGCATAAGGCTCTACGCATTCTGGAAACTGGAAGTTATAGATTTTGACAATCCAGTACATGCTGTGGCGTCTGTTTGCGTCGATCTATGATTTTTAACAGTAGCTTCAATTTAACGTTCATAAATGTCACTTAGTGTCTTAATTGAATAAATAATTTTGAATTTGAATTTGAATTCAAGGTATATCTAGCTCTATGAGATTCGGAACTCTATAGATCTGAAACTTGCTAAAAGTTGACATTAAGTAAATGGATTTTTACTAAAACATTTTCATAGTTGTAATGACTTAAATAGTGAAGGAAAATTTTAAATTCGGATTCTCATTCTCTGACTCCATATGATGAAGTTGATATTTAATAAATGCACATTACGAAATATTGAAACATGTCCCTGAGCAGGTTGACTGCCATAGCGCGTCATGCCGGCTGCAGGCACAAAGGTCCACCCAGTTGCACAGTGCGTGAGTGCAACTTATTACTGATATAATTTCACTATTGTTTGCCGCCGGCTTCACTCCATATGGCGTAACGTGTTTTTTTTAACCAGCCAATTTCGTCGATATAGCCGAACCTTCGGAATTTCGAACTTCTTTCAAGATATAAACTGAGGAAGTTTTGCGTGACTGACAGCCGGAAGACGATTATTTATGATATTAATTAGTAAATTTATTGTGGGGCTGATATAATATGGGGGTATTAAATGAAAGTTTAA
Source organism: Euplagia quadripunctaria (assembly GCA_963859945.1). Taxonomy (NCBI): domain Eukaryota; kingdom Metazoa; phylum Arthropoda; class Insecta; order Lepidoptera; family Erebidae; genus Euplagia; species Euplagia quadripunctaria. Next base: position 14,402,631 of record OY982572.1, on the reverse strand, counting down.
TGTCACTGTTCGTGAAATAAAGAAGCACTAATGTTTGATAGTTTTATAACTTCGTACTAATAAAAGATCTTTAAATATCAATTCATGTACCATTTTTTTTACAATTGCAGTTTTGAGGAAAATACTGCAATAATTTTTATTTATAACTCATTGGTTGCCTTGTTGATTCCGTGGCACGTGGGTCTTTAAATGTTACCTATCGAAATGTCAGCCACATTTCGATAGGTAACATTTTAGCAGCTTAAAAACAGTTTAGCCGGCCTTGCTAAACACGTAGGATTTAGTATATAAAAACTCATTTTTCGTGTTATAAACAAATTCGATATTTCTTCGCTGCACAACCCATTGCATTGATTTAGTTAATATCAAGTATTTTTAGTACCTATATGTCAGACAGCAGAGTGTACATTTAGCAAACGAAAGTTTCTTGATACATTTTAATTTACAGACCATTGTAACACTAAAACCTTCTGTCAAATATTAGACATTATATATTTTTTATCGTGTAAGTAAAGTAAGGGAAAGAACATTTGAAACTTATTTTCTATCTGCACAGCTAGTCATAAGCCTATCCCGAATCAGGTTATATGTATCTAGCAACATTTGGTATTGACTGTAGACCTATCAGTACCATTACGAATATTGGAGAGATCACACAGGATAATATATACTTATAAGCCTTCTTGTTCTAATAGACTAGGTACCATTAATGATGGGGTGTATAATGTATTGTAGAAACCAGAAATAAGAAAATAGTATCAGTTTTTTTATCTAAAACTTTCCTTGTATCGTAAAATGAATAGGTAATTTGACTATCTGATGATTTCGATTATTGGGTTATGATTTTCACCAATGGGGTGCTAGTTTTTTCATGGTATCGGTTATCAAAAGTACTTTTTTATTATGACAAGTGCACAAAACCCTAAGGAATTGGAGGTGGCAATGAGATCTTGCCACATGTGATTTGCATTGCTGGATGTTAAGTTAAATTAGTCTCTTTTTGTCACAAACCAAAACAGTCCTATAAATGTATATTGATCGATAGTTATAATATGAAAAGCCTTGACAAACATAAGAAGTTATATAATAAGACATTCTGTGCGACTGATTTATTTATACGTAATACGCAATTACTATATTCCTTGCCCACATGTCCAAACGAATAGTTGAATGACTGTACCGAAGGCCCAATTTAGTACTTTCTACGATAAAAGATGCCGTTGACACATACCTTGTGTCATACCTAGATATATTCTGTATTAGAGAGGATTGTTTACACCGACACTGCCACGGTTCAAGTTAGTTACAAGTGGAACGGACCTTTTTATTTTACATCCTGTAAAAAAGGAAACTTACCACCAATAAAAAGGTACAACCACGACCTTCGGAATGAGCATCCTACAAAACAACTGAACAATAAAGTAGGTAAAGATAAAACATACGATCGCCATGTTATCACCGCGAGTGTCGTGGGAAGAAATTGGTTATCTACCAATTGCCATATCTCGGTCGACCGCCGCATCGTACATATGAAAATTACACGATAATAATAGAAACAGTTAATATAAATAATATATATTTTAATTGTTTATGTCCCTGATGCGGTTTGCGTCCCGCTACGTCGAAATAACAAATTGGACTCACGACATGCAGATCGAATTATGTTTCATATTAGTTTTTTAATTAATTGGTAACTTAATTTTGTATTTCGTTGTATAAATATTGTTTGTAATTAATGTGTCACTAGCAATATGTTTTATGCCGTAAATTTGAATTTAATTATTAGTCGTTGAAGTTGTTTTAATTTAAACTATTGTACTATATACTCTATAGTTTTAGACTAATTATAATAGTTGGGTATTTTTAAAATAAGGTAGTAATCAAGTAGGATGTATATTTGATAATATAGATATGTCTCGCTTGATATTAAATAGTCTTTTAAATCTATGGACTCTTGTCACATTAGGAATGTCATGTCTTTTTAGTTTTTGAAAAACTCTATCGTAATTGTTTTAAAATCATAATATTGTCTTAGAAAAATAGTGTAATGAACATTAAGAAGTCTTTAAGAAACACTATACGGATATACCACAATACAAATGTCAAATTCGTTCCTTAGTTATGAAACTTTAACCATTTTGTAGTAATTTAAGATTATTCAACTTTTAATTATCTGTTTCTTTAAAGAGTTCGCATTTCAACTTCAAAGAGAATTTTAATAACACAGAATTTTCCTATTAAACTATTAATATTATTTTTAAATCATTTGATTCGCTCCTCAAAACGTGATTTGCTTAAATATATTTTTAAAGAAAGTTGACTTGGTGTAATAAATTGAAGTTAAGTCGCTGAGTTGATTGTACCTTGTTCGTAGAGAGCAACAGGTGCTTTCATAGTCTGTCTGTTTGATCTTAGAATGCATGTCAAAAATGGCTTTCTATAATATTCATCTATACACGATGCAAAGTAATAACTATCGATTTTAATCTGTAAATCCTTGATAACAAAAAGACTTCACATACTGAACATGGCTTAGAGTAAGGTGAAAATGCAAGAAACAAAAAAATTCAAAACTAAAACGCACTTAAAACGCAATAATTGAAATAGACATCATTTTTACAGCTATGGAATAATTTGTAAGACTATCAATAAACCTGCTTTTCGTATTTTTTAATAAGCACTCATAGAGGAATGAAGAGGTGTATTAAGCACTCATATTTTACCACATTTTTTCAGTTTTATGCAACAGGCCCAGGTGCGGCCATATTGCCTTGCACGTTTCCAGACTCAATTTAGCTGAGAATTTTTCATGCGAAACAAACTCATAACAATCTGCTCGACTCTTTAATCGAATGGACCAGGACCAGGAGTATAGATTATGTACTTAGATAGATGTACTCTTTATTATTTTTTTTTATTAAAAAATAATACTTGTAATGTATTCTTGTATTCTTGTTAAGTTCGTGAGAGAGCCATGCTTCGGCACGTATGGGCCGGCTCGACCGGAGTTATACCACGGCCTTACAGAAAACCGGCAGTGAAGCAATGGTTTCATTGTTTTTCGCCCAGTTACCGGAGTTAAGCTCACTCATGTTACCGGAGGCCCTAACCGTTCCCTTATTTACATTTATTTTATATTCCCTTATTTATATATAATATTTTACATATAAATATAACTAAACTAGTTTGTGTTTGTACATTCGGCGATTTTTCAGTCATACGTCGGTAATGTAATGGCTAAGGCTCCAATACACTGTCGTCAGCCCATTGCTAACAAAAAATTGCATACATGGAGAAATTAACAGAATTTCTATTGTTACTAGTTGCTTACCATGTAACTAATAATCTTCTGTAGTAAGTAGCAATAACCATTATTTTGATATGATTAATGATTTCATTGAGTGATTTGATGAATAATAATGATTGCACAGAAATCACAATGGTTTAGCTCAAGTCGCCAACTGCCACCTATTCGATTGTTTTGAGTTGGTTCATTTTGCGCACGTGATATATGTTTTAAAAAGATCGAAAGTTTTCTTTTTATATTTCGACCAATAAATTAAGTGCTTTTCTTTTTGTTCCCTATAGGACAGGTTATAATTAATACTTTTTAATCACTCTTTGTGATTTCGTGCAATTATTTGCGTTTTCGATGTAGTCAGACTGTTACCTCTGTTTCTTTTACTTATTTAAAAAACTTTTACTATTTTTTACTATTTTTACTACTTTTACTATTTTATAAAGATGCTTATAGCTTCAACCTATGCAAGCGTCACTCTGCTAAAGTCAAAAGTCAAGTGATAGTTGGTAATACTTACTAGTTTTAGAGCGGGGCTCTCGGGGCCCATCAACGGTGACTTTGATGGCTTTTTGGTATGTTGTTACTTGAGGTGGACTCGTCGATACGGTGATTGTCAAGGAAAAGCTCTTCCCTGAAACAATACATCTCAATTAGACATGGAAAAAAGGACCACCAATGATTCATTACAAGCCATTAGGCTACCGTATATTGCAAGTAAAATTTTTACATATCTAATAAATGTGGTATATTATCCTTCCTCTAAAGGATAAAAAAATCCTATTGTTTTAATGTCTAACAGACAATCTGTTCAAAAACTTTTTGTTAGAACTTGTAATCTTTCAGGACCACCTTAAGGACAGCTGAACTAAATTCTCCAGGCTCTTCATTTTCGAGAACGAACGAACGTCACGGACACTGTTTCTATCAGTTTATTTTAAAATCATAAAAAAATCCATTAAAGGGAATTTAAAAGTAGATGGCTAAGCTTTTATTGCCTTATTTTTGTCACAATCTAAGGTATGGCAGTAAATCTAAAAGCACAGACATTCAATAAGCATTTGTAACCGATAGTATATGTTATGCACACTGCCCTGCAATTATTATATATGAACTATTGCCACTAAATCAATTAAAAGCAGAATAAATCCTTTCATGGTAATTTTTAAATCATATTAATCAACTTATTAGCCTTTATGTAGTAGATAATCACGTTCGAATGCTATATATGTATGTGTGTGAGAATGAACCTAACTGCCGTGGACCGCGATGGGTTGAAAATAGCGAGCTTTTTGGGCGTCCGATTTGCGGTCGACAGTAATGAATGCACCGATAAATACCGAATAAAATTACAGTTAAAATGAGTGGATTAACATGTCTAATGCAGATAATTCGTGTGTAGAGCACTACATTTGGAATAAATGACTGATTTGATGTTCCACGTGCTAGATTAGTTTTGTGTTTTATTATTTGTTCTGGTTTTTTGGACATGTTGTGACATAACGTTTCTGGAATTCATACTTTTTAGGCGGTAAAAAAGCAAAAGTGGTCGATTTCTCGGTAAATGATTCGCCCTTGTCTTTAAAGAGCCAGATAATGAGTTCTAAAGAAGCAACTATCTAGAAGCAAAGACATTTATTTAAAACTATAAGTATTATTTCTTTTCTTTAATTACCATGCCACACCATACCATTTTTTTCATTTGAATACAGATCAAAACTCTACACATAATATAAGCCACTGCCACTTTTGTTTGGTACCCAAACTACTTATTTCTGAACTTTAATAGGAACATGTCATACTGTGCCAGTACTGATAACGCTTAAACATTCAGTAACTTCCTGTTATTTCAAGTCAAGACACGTTCAATGACAAATAATATTTGTACATCAAATTACATGAAAATTACATTTAAAATTAGCTGAAGAGGAAACACTAAAGAGTTTAAAGGATATAGATATTAGTATTGTGTGCGTCATACAATGGCCCCTAAGTGATAACTGATAACATTTCGCAAACCTAGATCTAAAGGTTTTTTGAGTTATGCACACCATCGAATTTCGTATTTCAATACCTACCAACCAATATGACAAATTTAAAAATATCACCAATACTCAACGCTAGACGCTAAATTCACCAACACGGGCATTTAAAAGCATAAATCTACACAGGCAGTAATTAGTCTTTGGTTTTTTCTGAAAAAAGTGTTTTTTTTAGTTGATACCTGTTCAAATCTAGGTGTGCGATTTGTAGAAGACTGTCACGTGGCCATTGTCACACTGACTGGTGATGCTTAGAGCCAGAAAAAATGACCCTGCTTTTCAGCCTCGTTCAAATGTTTTGAAAATTCTTTACAATTCTACGTTAACAATAATCCTTCTCCGTCATATTTACCTTGTTTGGGAGAGATATTAATCTACTCTTTTGCAATTGTCGTACCTTCTGTACGTAATACTGGAGAGGCAGTGCCAAGAGCTCGTTGAAGAACGACGAATTTTATGTACGTCTTTGGAGAGTACGTCCGTGATCGTATTGTGTATTGCCTTCACACCTACTGCGGAATAGTGGCATTGACGCTGATAGATACATATAGAATGATGTCGTACCAAACGTTGAAGGAACCAAATATCTAAGTTAAACAGAAAAAAGTGGACCGTTCCTAGTAACTAGAATATGAGTATGTTTTGAGTAATTTTTCTCTTATCAAGCTGCAAAGTAGGGCGTGCCTTTGGACCAGCCACATTGGCGGTCTCAGCTTTTGATCTTGGGAAATATTTTGTTTTGCGGCCCAGAACAAATCAAAAAATATAATTAAACCTTACTTTAATAAACTTAAATACATGGGTTTAAAACATACAAAAGCTTGGCAGTTGACCAGCCATTTTAAAAACTTTTACAGCATGAATTTTACACGGCACTTCTAAATTAATAAATATGTGTGCTAAAGGATCCTAGCATGTCCCAAAAGCATAGACCCTTGAAGCACTTTTTTTTTCTACGCCGAGGACTAAGCAAACATACCTAAGTTGTCGTTCACTGACAGGTAAAATTTTCATATCATGCCTTTATTCATCAATAAATTCGTATTATTTCATGTTGATACAAACATGAATCAAACACATGGTAGTAAGATTTTTCAATTGGAAGACACATTTGATTGATGTTAGTAAGTTGTCAAATGAGTTAATTTTCTTGCTGCCATAAAGAATCTCCATTCAAATGTCAGGCAATAGGATTAGGATTGAATCAAACAGAGCCCAATTTCAAATCTTCTCTTAGTAGAAAGACTAGACTCCGAGAAAAGCGGAACGACAGGCCAGTCTTTTCTTTGCAAGATATTAGCGAGAAGCAATAAAAGAAAAAGTTGAACGGCATTCCCCATTGGGTCTACACGAGGAATTTTTCCAATTTATTTATCGTCATTTTACATCAGCGTAAAGTGTAAGAATTTGAAGTGTAGTACATTTTTGAGCACAACTTTGCTTAGATCGTGCAACCTGAATAGTTGTGTAGTGATGTCGAGCTTAGGCCTCAATACGGAAACAAATCATCATAAAACATTGCCCGCTAAGCTTTAAAGGCGTGTCTTGAACGAGGTGAAATATTGCTTCTAAAATTGCCATTACAGTTAATGCATTCCTCATGATCACTCATCAACAGTTTAGGACCTAACACAATACGAGCCGAGTCATAAAACATAACATTGTATTTCAACGACCGTCTCCAGAAGGTGTTGAGAGAGACGCGCGAAATATTCAATTATTATGCGCGGGCGCAGGTGGGCCGCAAGGGTGCAAGGGAGGGAAATGGCCGCCATCTTGATTTATGATCAAGCGTAAATCCTAAGTGACATTTGTGACTGGAGACGACTCGCAACACCGTCACACCTTATGTACATGACTACGACACGATTTTCTCGGAAATATTTTGCGGTTCTTTATACAGTATTTTGCGAATATAGCTAACTCTTAACTAGTTTGGTTTTGAAACAGCAATGGATTGCAAACAACATTTTTCGTCGCTTCAGTGATTGCATCCGATCATAAGTTCTCAATATTGTATGGAACGCCCAATATGCATAAAATATAAAATGTTATGGACTCGTCGGGCCATGTGAACTGTCATATTGTCAAAGCTCTCACATCTTTGAGAAATTTAAGACACAATACAATGTGAGTACTAGTTATTTAAAAGTAAATTATATTAAAGTATTTTACGGTTTGATCCGATTTTTAGCTAAAATTTGTTGTTTAACTTTTCCTTTCTCTTTCTATAAAACAACTCTTACAGTAGAACAAAATCCCTTTTTTTAAAAGGATGTTTTCAGTTATATAATTTAAGGGCGAATACTTCACCTAATAAGTTTTCGTGGCAGAGTCCTCATAAAAAGTAGAGTTACTTAGCCCGATGACTGAACGTGTAATATATTGAATCAATTAGGCCATTATAGTTTTAGGAAAAAAACTGTGATTCGTAATATAACAACATCACAATTAATACTGTTTTGTTTTTGTTGAGTTGCCGATATTTAGACACGTTTGGAGAACTGATGCAAATGGTGGCAGATCGATTTTTCTGCTCATAATATCCACTAACATCCACATAGGTTTTTCTGTTTAACAGCGTAGAAGTATCGACACCTCGATAAACAAAATCATGGTAAATATTCTGTTTAGTGTACTAATACTACTGTAAGTTAGTTTAAATATTTTTAAAAACATTTAGAAACTGAGAATATGCCTCGGAGCTCGTGCCTCGGAGAGCACGTTAAACCGACAGTCCCGAGTGCCATACAAACTTTTGTGGCATTCGTTACGGGCAGTTGGAGCCCTAAAAAAATTCGACAACCTGGTCTAACTACAGAACTTCGATATCGCCTAGTACTTGGGTTGTGGAGGTCTGATGGCAGTCGCTTCACGTAAAATATCAAAGTTCGGCCGTATCGTAGTTAGATTGAAAGCCGACCCCAATCCAATAATCCAGACAATTTTCCCATCTTTAATTGCCAAAGTGCCCGGTTGGCGGCAATACGCTTGCCCCCAATTATGTGAGACCAAATTATAATTTCGGTGCTTTATACGCCTCTGCCTTTGTTTACCCCTTTGGGGATACAGGTGCGAGTGTTTGTGCGTATGTATTAATAATTATTTACATTTTTTCATTTAGTACATACATAAAAAACGCATGAAACAATCTCCTCCAACTTTGACGCCGCGTCGATTCAAAAAGTACATTTGAACGGGAGATGAGAGCGTAATACGATGATGACCATACAAAATGATTTGGTCACACTCTGGTCACGGCGTTTACGTGCGTCGGTCACTCGGCCCGCTCCTAATTATGTGTTCAATTTAATGACAAGTACTCTCTCTTTCGACATAACGCATTACGATCAAATTACTGATGTCGAAATGTCAAAAATATTTAAATGCATTTCAAGTCATTAGATGATGGTAATTGGATTTACTTTCAAAATTTTTATTACCTCATTAGATGATAAATCAAGATTGTGCAAAGTATTTTTAGGTAGATTTCGAAGAAAGTCTACCTATCGGTTTTGTACCAGTTGTCAAGTTTTCCAAAAGTTTCTTCACAGGAGGTCTAGTTATGACCCCTAGACCCCAAAACAACCGCCAGTTAAAAAGTTTATATATATATATATATATATATATATATATATGTATATGTATGGATGTATGTATGTATGTACCTCAAATTTACCGGCACCATAGAGGTCGCAATTATGCACCGATTGCTTTCAAACTTGGACGAACAATCAACAGGGCAAAAATTAAGGTTAAGTTCGTGAATGGGGGATATTCTCCCAAAGGGGGAATATCCTCCTTTGAAAAGGGGGCTGGGGGGCAGATTTTCAAAAAAATTAAAAAAACACGAAATCTACCTCTGCGGGCTTGCTGCGGGCCCGGATTTTTTTTTGGTCAAGTAAGTCAAATACATCATTAACTAAGGTACAAGGTAGTTTAGTAGTGTGGCTATGGCTAAATAGCCGAGTGGTATTATTGGCATCTTACGCCGGGTGATTCGAGTTCTATACCTCGGTTGTGCACCTCGGACTTTTCAAAGTTCAAGAGCTTGTTAGAAATTAATTACCATTTCCTTTGACGGTAGGAAAACGACAGGACATGACACACGAAGGCACATAACGGAAGGAAATCGGCATAACTCAAAGTTCTTCGTGATGTGTTCAATGGTTTATATAGTCTATCAATCTCATTAAGCTTGACACCTTTCATACGGAGTGGAGCTCATGCCCAGATGTGGGACAGTTATAAAAACAGGGCGCATATCGTTATACTATCTACGGATTTGTATATACCACCCAGCCGTGGAATATACAATCAAAACTATAAGAGAACTATCTCTCATCGTTTTGGTTGAGGGGCTCACGGCTAGGTGGAATTTACGTTGAAATGAAATATGGTTATACGTTTCAAATAATGTCAAAACAAGATACTTAAAACACTACAAGTAATAAATACACAAAATTTTGAATCAGATGACAAAAAGAATACAAAATATTGAGACATGCCACCGAACCAGTCCGCGCCTGTCGAGTCTAATCACATCGCATTATTGATGCACTGTTTTGATGACCCCGTCGTAACTAATGGTAGTTCACATACGATGGTGTAGTATTACATTACATTAATAATAATAATATTCTAGTTAATGTTTGTGAGTATAGGCGAAAAGGACGTGGTTAGATTTGTGTTACTTACCATACTACCTGCTATAAACCCCCATGGGTCATCACCTCACCTGAGTTAATGGTGAAGTGGTATGTCAGAATCGAACCGACTAAAACCACACGGTGTTCCGTCACAAATGGCCCTATTGTAGGGGACCCGCATATACCCTAAGGTATATTGATTGTACCTATATAATTGTTTTCTGTAAGGTCAAAGTATTTAAATTAAATTTAAAAAAAGTGTTTAAAAAAATGTGTATTGATTAACCCTAGTTAGTTTATCTTTAGTAGTTCTTTATGAGTGTAAAGAGTAAAGTGGAGTAAGTGATAGGAGTGTTTCACTGAAAAAAGGCTAGGGACATTTTCACAGACCACGGCGGTGGTTCACCTTCAACCAAATAATGAAGCCAGGTTTCATCAAATGTAACAATCGAGTTCACGTAGTTAGATCAGTCGTCTTCAAAAGCTTTTAACATATCATGAGACTAAGTCAGACGCTCCTCCCTTAGCGCATCAGTCATTAAGTGTGGTACCCAGAGTGGACAAAGTTTCCGTACTTTCAAGTGGTCGTGAAGAATCGGATGAATAGTTACTGCACTTAACTTGAGGGTTTACTCGATGTGTCAATATGTCACACGTCGGTCTTCCTCTAATAGTTTTCGTACAGTCTCAACTTAATGTTCTTATCGGTAATCACTTCTAACGGCCTGCTGGACCTTACATCTTCCTCAAGGTTAAAATTGCCGTGATTGAATTGAATATCACCTTTCTATGGTCCTTAGAGATGGACGAGATTTCTTTAATGCACTACTCACTTCCTCGAGACATTATTTTCGAGTAAAACCACGCTTAAAGTTCTACACAATAATTAAACGAATGTCATAACGAGAGACCGCAATTTCATTTAGAAAATTTATTTAAAAATCGAACAAACATTCCTTGCTTCCAATTTGTTTTTTTTTTTTATAATACTTAAAGTTTATTGATATGACTTCAAATCACAATATTATGATCGATTTTCTGATCTTTGATCGGTTTTGTCATATGAAACTAGATAGTTTGCATATGGTAAAACATATGTAGCGCCTTTATTATTTTGCGTGGTTATTTTAACAGCAGTACTAACAATCTCTAAGCTAAGCCACGGGCGGACGGAATGACATACAAACGGACGTACGGACTATAAGGATATAGTATTTAGAAAGAACTATGGAACCCTAAACGACTGAGGCCAAACGCGCTATACTTGTTTTTGCTGGCATAACAGATATCAATTACAAAACATTTCAATTTCAGTAGTCAAATACGGATTTTTTATAAGGTTTAAATAAATTGAAAACTTGTAAAGACCTTTCCATAAAGCTATTAATTTAAATGAAATTATTTAATTCTATACTAGATATTTAATTGAGATATATCTAACTGATTGGTGTTCGGAATAATTACATACAAAATGAACTTTCATTTGTACATATATATATTATGTAATATTAAAGAATTTATTATTTTTAGAAAAAATACTGATGCCGAAGAAACTAATTGGCAACTTGAGGGGAAATAACAAATATTGGAGTACCAAATATCGAAACTGGAGTGTGAGAGCTACAAATTCAATTTTATTTTATTCTATCGAGGTCTGTGCATAATCACACTAATTCCAGTAGTTGTTGACCTACTACGTTGGTTTTATTCCTGCAATGGAGTACTCAGGAAGATAAAGGGGGAGAAGGAGAATGGTAAAGGGGGGCTGAAGTAGCAGATGTGGGGTTGCTAGTGTTTGCAGACAGGCAGTTCGTGTGCTTGTTTGAAAACTTAATTATCTAAAAATAAATCTTATCATGACTTGGCATTTCAGTCTAAGCAATCTGTTTTAGACTCTTAAAAATGTCATCAAATCCAATTAAATTATGTACATTATATAAATTAAAACTGTCACAGTATTAAATATGTCAAGTTTTAAAAGTGGTTTTTCCAGAAACATGTATATCTGTGTAATGTATGAGCTCCATTTCCACATATTTGATGATTAATTATTTTGCATTAAAGTGAAAAAACCCACACCATTCGGGTTTTCCAAGAGAAATCGAAATACGTTTAGAACTAAGAACTATGTACATATTGTACAAATGTATTAAATAATTTATCAAATACGTAAGTATATTTTTGCAAGATTCAAGTTAAGCCACTGACAATCACGTCTCTCAATAACGCTCCTAAACTCTAGCATCGCAACAGTTGAAGGCTATGCATATATTAATTCCATATAATAACCTATTAGTCACGCATCCAGATAGAAATAACATATTTAAAAAAAGATTATTCCAGTTCTCTAAATCACTGTACTTTCGATGTGATGGGAAGTTATCTTAATTATATGAAGCAAATCAAAGATATTACCCGAAGATATAGGTATACAGAAAAGGAATGAAGGCGAAGGACATGTTAACTTTGATGGGATACAAACAGATTAATAAATGTTTGAAAGAGGAAGGACACAGTAGATCCATCATCGGAGAATGTTGCAGCTTACAAAAGTCTACTGTCAACCAGTAGTACTAGGCACTGCTATTTTGTTCTTTATATACTGCTGTTTTCTTTTACTTTAAATTTTCTTTGTACTACGTAATGGTAAACCCTTGGAGCAAAAAGTACATGGTATGGTAAGAGGTATAGTTAGTTGCATGAATACATACATACATACACTTACGGTTGTATCCCGTAAGGGTAGGCAGAGTCGCATTTAACACCCACATTTTGGCAACTGTAGTTTGGTCTCACTCATGTAATTAGGGGCAATAAAAGATTTTTTTTTTGGTAAACGAGCAGACGGGTCACCTGATGGTAAATGACTAAAGCTGCCCTTGGGCACCTGCAACACAAAAGTCATAAGTGCGTTGCCAGCCTTTAAGGTGGGAGCAGGGGTAGGGGGGAATTTTTCGCGGTACGAAAATATATTTTCCCTCGCCAGTACGGAAGACTTCTTGCTATATCCTATAGTGATATAATCTAATCAATCGTGTGCATGTGTGAAAGTGACATTACTTATACGGATGAACTGGGTAACAGTGTAAGCTAACTAGCTAGAGCATTTTGAGTTACAGTTTATCTGTAACTCAAAATGGCTGTTGCCGGTAACACCGAGCCCTCTTACATTGTCTAAATAATTATAATAATATTAAGTCAACTATATCCTTGTTAGAATATAACGCAAAACGTAAAATTCTTAGAAATATTAGTTGCGTAGGATGAGAGGTTAAGCCTTGTTTTGTAATACGGACTTAACATGCGATAACATTTGCTTCTTGTATTATTAGTATTTGATTAATAGGCTACTATCATTGAGATTTTGGTCTTCAATTATATAGACCTTGACCATCTCTAGGTTCGAAGAAAATAGTATGATGAATATTAGAATTAATAAAGGTAAGCAAGTAACTTTGGTTGAAAAGGAAAACGAATAAATTCGTAGAACATATGTTGAATCATTTTGGCATAATTGCATTAATATGTAGAATAATCGTTGTTGGCTTTAAAACATTTTGTTGCAATAATTTATAGTTATAGTAATGTATCGGGATATCCATGGTTGGCGTACCTATGAATATTTTTAAGTATCACAGAGCTATCAAAATGACGATTAAAAAATGTATTACATAAATTACGATAACCATAATGTGTTCACCAATCGATTCGATCGGTTTTACTAAAGTCTACGCAGTTAATGTTAATTTTTGCGAGTTAAATAATAATGTCGAGTTCAGAAGCTCATTGGATCGGATATCGAATATTTACATTACTATGGCAATATCGAAGTACCCAAAACTGTGTGATGGAAGACTTTTTAAATTCATAAAATATTCCTGTTTTTTCGTATGGAGCATTTTACACAGTCATTGTTTTACTATATCCTATAGTGATATAATCTAATCAATCGTGTGCAGGGAGCCAAAAACTATTATCTAAATGAACAAATATTAAGTGTAGCTTTTTTTAAAAACATGTAAATTGTTTATTGCAGACTCATTTATAAATATTAAATGATTTTTGAAGTTGTGCGTCCAAGTAGTACATTTGTTTTGGGTTGAAATACCATGGGCACATATTGGTTAATAGTGTAACAGATGACTTACAATATTAATAATAATAACTCTCTCGCAATAAATGCAAAAAGGTTTAAAAGAAGTACGAAGTCACACGAATAAGGTAATAAGAACCTTATCACGCAAGTAAAGGTACGAGATTAATTGTCTTACAGTGTATGAGTTTCCTACGTCACAGTTTCAGACGTCACAGTTTGAGACGTATGCATGTGGCCCTACCGATTGGTATAAATATTGAGCTTACAGCGAAGTAAGCTGAGCCTTCCGTGAGCAAATTTTTGTTTCTCATATTTGAGATTTAAATTTATAAAAACAGAAGATAAGGAAGATACTACTCAGCCTGTGACTACGGCCAGTGCAACCTGGTCGAAATATCAGGCAAATCAAAGGTATGTAATACCTATTAAATACGTGAATTCCCGTCAACATTATAAGATTATTACTGCTTCAACAGTAATAAAAAAAATAACAAATAGTTCATTAAATTTCCTTCTCTATCACCTTCTACATTCCGCAATTTGTAGTTGAACTATCCTAAATGGCAATGTTACTGTAAGTGCTCACGTGAGTATTTTGGGAAAGCCAGACCAATTTCAGGATCGACAGTCAGTGGCAGGCGCCGAAATACACATGTTAGTCAACCCGTTTATACTACTAATCCCACTTATATTATAAATGTGAAAGTTTGGATGGATGGATGGATGTTTGTTTGTTACTCTTTCACGCAAAAACCACTGAACCGATTGCGATGAAACTTGGTATGTATATAGCTGGAGACTTGGATTAACGCATAGGTTACTTTTTATCCTCATATTCCCACGGGATCGGGACTCACGTGGGTTAAACCGCGGTACGCTGCTATATTATAAACGTGAAAGTTTGTGAGGATGTACATATATATGTATAGATATATGGATGTTTGTTACTCTTTCACGAAAAACTACTGAACCGATTGCGATGAAACTTGGTATTTAGGTAGCTGGAGACCTTTTTATCCCGATATTCAACCGGAATCAGGACTTACGTAGGTGAAACCGTGGGGCGCAGCTAGTCTTAAATAAATATGGATGCTGTGAGTATAAATGCCAATACATGTATGTATATGTAAATGTATATTTAGTACATAATATACCTCTGGCCAGTCACAGTGTTGATGGCGTGTTAAACGATCTCTGTGATTTTACTGCCCCTCGAACATTGTAGATGCATGAGGGCTGGTAATGGCGGCGGGCTGCGCCGGCGCAACTAACACAATGGAACACTAAAGTGCCAACGTCGTTTACTGCCGGCTGCGGTTTGGAAATTAAAATCCAACTTGCTGATCCGACTTTTCAGATGAAAGTGTGTTAGGTTGTGGGAGTATATTCATATAATAACTGCTTAAGATTAAAAATAGCTAGTGTGGTCAGGTCTCCGTCAGTCGATCAAGTAAACGCTACAGGTACCTACCACTTAGTGTACTGTCTAGCATATAGATAAATTTTGAGTAGCTGCACCCTTAGAGTCTAAAATTTGAGATGCAAATTTGCTGATTTTTTAAGTGCAGGCAGTGCATGCAGGGTTTAAAACCCTTTCCCTTTTGAAGCCTGGAGTATTAAGCTCTGCAGGTACTATTTAAAACATTTTAACATTGACTTAATATTTTCACTAATCAAGGAGGAAACCAGACTAGTTAAAGGAGTTATCAGTAGTTTTAGAAATATATGACCTAGGTTACGTTAGTCTTTCTTTAAAAAATCTTAGAATGACGTATTTACCCAGTTCAATTATGAGGTTATATTATTTTAACTCATGACGTCTGATTCGAGAATCAAATCCATATTCGTGATTTACATTCAGCCCATGAAGTGACGTCTTAATTCCTTGTCCATAAACGATTGTAGGTACTTATTTAAGTATATTCAAGTTGCGGTTGTTCATCGAATTCTTCTATATGTAGAAAACCCCACACCTTGGAATGAAAAAATATTTTTGATGTATCTACTTATTGCCACACACACACACACACACACACACAGTCACAGACAACGTGTTTGGCCTTTTTATTAAAGGTTACGACCTTCGACCTTACCACACAGCACACTTTGCCACCTATGCCATCTACGTAGTGGAAAGACACTAAGTATGTTGATACTTGGTGGTGATTGCACCATCACCAATTCGCTAAAGCCTTTTCTGTACTCATCGCTCACTGGAACTGGTTACTGAAATACAGCTCCCACTCACTGGAACCGACAATATTCAGTTCCGATTAAGTAGACCAACTGACAACTGACATTGGTACTCTCCGAAAGTGTATTGGAAGAAGAAATATACTCATCAGTGGCAAGTCAATAGGCGTGTACCATCTTCGTCTTCATCGTCACTTTCCATCAGGTGAGTTGGAAGACAAACGCCTATTCCAATAAAAAAATAAATCGATCCAGTAAAATATACCACATTGGCCTTTCGGCCACTGGCCCCCATAGCGTCATAGGCATTAATATCTAGCCTGGTTGTAAGATCTATCCTTTTTGTTGAATATTTTGCAATACGTAGCGTGTAAAAAAAAAAAATCTGCAAACAACTGCTTTATTCGGAGTCTGTTCCGTAGTCACATGATAAAAACTCCCGGACTGCTTTCATATTCTCTCTTACCCTTTTAATTTAATGAGTCAAAAGGAGTTCCTTTATGTAAGTGTAAGATTTTTCTTTCTTACGAAGTAATGGAGCAGTTGATATATTCTTAGCCAAGAGAAAGTTTATAATATCCCATTTGCTCGACGATAGACACGCGTTGATTTTATGTTCAATAGTTAGAGAAAACTTCCATTTTCCCCCCATTACTTTTGTTATATCTGTAGTAAAAGTGGCTTGGGGAGCTGGAGATCAAACATGTCTAAATTTTCACTCAGGATGCTTTTATATGTAATAAGAAGATAAGCAGTTGTTGTCTTATACATACTCTCGTTTAGTATAATTTCTCGTAGATTTACGGTAGGTTGGGGGTATGTTACACAGGTTTGTTACACAATTAGGTATTAGTATTTCAGTTTTTTTTTTTCAAACTCGGCCGTATGATTCCAAACTAGGCAGATCCTGTACTATGGTAACCAGACTGCTGATGAACATACTTATATATTTCTAAATACATACATATTGTAGATAAATTACACCCAGACACAGAACAAATTATCGTGCTCATCACACAATTATTTGTCCTGGGTGGGAATCGAACCCACGACCTTTGGCTTAGCAGCCAGGGTCACTAACCACTAGACCAACAGGGCCGGCAAAATAAAATTTTAATTTTTTCATCATCTTCGCATCGCAGTAAGCAAAAGGTACGTGTAAGTATGCGTGTTCAGGTACATATCTACTTGATCACGCTATACAGTTCATTAGGCTACTGAAGGAGACGGAAACACATCATCTTTGTATACATATAATAGTGCTCTGTACTGTGCCGATGTATAGTGGTCTATTGTGAAATCAAAATTGTTCCTGTGTGGTCCTACCACGCGAGCGAAGACGCGGGCAAAAGTCAGCATATTGTATAGAGTAGAGTACCACAATTGTATACATATGTTCTTTATATTTAACCTTAATTAGATGTAACGATATATGACGATAATATCATTAATAAATTGACATGTTTATTTATGTTTTTTTACAAATTGCTATGTCTATAACTGGTCATGAGTTATTTATGCTACTTCCTGTAATTTTCCTGTAGTTAGCGATAACTTAGATATATGACGTCACGATGTTTGCACCTTTGGTCGTTATATGTATTAAACCAGTTTTACATTTCCATACATTAAGAAGTTGAGTAACAACTTTTTATGTTAGTTTTTTTTTCTTCATTGTTGTGACTTGTAAAATTTTATTTTTTTCTATCCATGACCACGGTCAGCGCAATACGCAATCGCCTCGCAGTATGCAAAAGTTCAAGTTGAAGTTGAGTTGAGTGTGATGAAACGTAAGATTTTACATCCCACTAATATTATAAATGTGAAAGTTTGGATGGATGGATGGATGGATGGATGTTTGTTACTCTTTCACGCAAAAACCAGTGAACCGATTGCGATGAAATTTGGTATGTAGATAGCTGGAGACCTGGATAACGCATAGCCTACTTTTTATCCCGATATTCCCACGGGATCGGGACTTACGCGGGTGAAACCGCGGGGTGCTGCTTCTACAATAAAATGAAATACTTGATAACTATTACAATGAGGAACAATTATATTGCATATGTTATTGTTTAGTATTAATATCTACATTATATGTATACATTGTCTTTATACGATTTTGTCAGAACTTGCCAAATCATCTGCAATGTGGTGTGATCCAATATAAACCAATCGAGGTCCAGAAAAGTTATCTATTGAAACGCGTAATGTAATCCTTACTTATATATTATAAATGCGAAAGTAACTCTGTATGTCTGTCTGTCGCCCTTTCACGCCAAAATTACTGAACCGATTTAAATGAAATTTGGTACACAGATAGTCGAGGGCCTGAGAAAGGACATCAGGACAGGCTACTTTTTAATGCGAAAAAAGGGGTGTAAGGGGTTGAAAGGTGGGGAGGAAAAGTTGTATGGAAGTATCCTCATATTTAGAGCTAGAAGCTTGAAACCTGTTTTTTAGGCTGTTGATTCGATATAAATACACTATTCTACGCGGATGAAGTCGCTGGCACAGTTAGTGCGTGATAAATTACATTATACGTGGGTCATGTTTAAAGTTTTTAGAATAGGCCAGTAAGAAAAGCAGCCGATGAAATATTTATTTAAATTTCGAATTAGGCACTCTTTGAGAATCTGTAGATGTTTAATGATTTAGTTTTGGCATTTGTTTTTAAAAATTGGCGTCAATTTAAAAAGTGTCTGTCGTGCATTGAAATGGATTTGACTAGAAACAATTTTCGCTCAATGATTTATTACGACTTTTGTTGCGGTCTTACTCAACAACAATGTTACGATAGACTTCGATTGGCATTTCATTATGAAGCCCCATCTCGTACCACTGTTTACAACTGGTTTAATGAGTTTAAACGTGGTTGAAGCAAACTCACTGATGATTCTCAGTGCGGCTAATGATAGAAGCTGATAGAAGTTTTATATATCAACAGATTCGGGCAGCTTTAGGCATTGGTATGAGTAAAGTACCAAAAGTCTTACATGAACATTTATGAACATTTAGGCGTCAGAAAGCTTTGTACTAAATGGATACCTCATAATTTGACGGAAGATCAAAAACGCCGTCGTTTGGATTTGTGCCACTCAATGCTTGAAAAGTATGACGGAGGTGACTCGAATGCTGTATATGATATCGTCACAGGTGATGAAAGCTGGATATTTTGTTAGGAAATCGAAACCAAAAGACAATCAATTACCGACAAAAGTAAAGAAGGGCAGAAGTCAAAGGAAAAAGATTAGTGCCTTATTCTTTGGACGGATGGGTCATTTCGCAACAATCATTCTAGTCTAGAAGATAGAAGGACTGTTAAAAAGATTGGTATGTTAGTCATTGTCTACCAGTTGTCTTGGAAAATGTTAGACAGCAGTGCCCAAGAAGCAGGATCCTTCTCCACCATGACAACGCTCCAGCTCACTCCGCCAGACGGACTATCAAATATTTGTCTATCGAAGGTGAGGAGCTAGTGAGTCATCCTCCTTACAGTCCCGACCTGGTACCTTGTGACTTGTGAATTTTATGAACCCTGAAGATGCCGTAGCTGCATTTGAAAAAGGCGTGGAAGAGATCCCTAAAGAAGATTGGGCTTACTGCTTCAGTCAACGGTTCCATCGCATCGCAAGGACGGAGACTACTTCGAAAAGGAATAAAAATATTAACAGGCATCTATATCATTTTGTTTTTTATTTTCTAAAAACTTTCAGCGTCAGCCCCGTATCTGAACAATATACTTTATGGATAATATAATTATAACTGGAGATGCGCGCCCAGCAACAACACTGTATGTGGCGTATGTACTGATCATAATGACTTTCATTAAATGACAAATGCACTTAGGACTTGTTGACCTGTTGCAATCAATTTCGCTATCGCAAATGTAAAGTCTTCTTTAGGTGAACGTGTTATAGAACTAGGGGTAAACATTTTTTCGTGTTTTCTATTTTCATATTCTCGCAGATTGCTAACAAATTGTCGGCTAATAGACACTACGGTAATAGGTTAACGGCAAATACAGGTTTTCACATTCGTGATTTAGAAAATGCGCGTTCCCTCACCGCAAAACATTATTTTGTTTATGAAGGGGACTCGTGGAACGGGGTCTTAATCGCGTGATCGTTTAGTTTCTTTTATTCGATTATATATGTATATGTTATATACATATTTATATAAACATTTCTAATATACACGCATGTTTACTCTTACTGATGACTAACTACCTATCAGAACATCATATTAACTACCTGGGACTATTATACACAGGGGCAGTTAAAAAACAGCTCAACGTAACTGTTACCAGCAGCGTTGCAGTACATTATTATTTTGAACTATTATTTCCAGCCTTAGGAGTTTTTTCTGAAACACCTAAAGACGTAATTATTCGTTTTTTTTACAGTATAATCCCTTTGAACTTAACATTATTTACATATTGCACACCTAGATCTAAACGGGTATTAACTCAAAAAAGGCACTTTTTTCAGAAAAGGCGAAAAAACTAATTACTGTGTTCCTGTGCACGCAGGAGTTTTGGGTTTTATATGCAGCTAGAACAAAGATAATCATGTTTTGGGGCTGAAAATTGGATTTTTTGTAGTTATTGATTAATAATGCATGTATTTTTTTTGACTGGCCCGTTGGTCTAGTGGTTAGTGACCCTGACCGCTATGCTTATAGGTCGTGGGTTCGATTCCCACCTGAGTCTGGGTGTTCTTTGTATCCGTTGTTTCCATGTTTGTAAAAGTCCCCCGCGACCCAGGAGTAATTCCTAATGCTGGAGTCCTTTTAAAAAAAAAAAAAAACACACTATTTTGAGTTGAGCCCGTGTTGGTGAAATTAGTCGAGTAGTAATGATAGTTTGAAATCTGGTTTATTGGTAGGTGTGTATTAAGATAAGGAATTCGATGGTGTCCATAACTCAAAAATCTTTAGATCTAGGTGTGCGGTATATCGAATATGTGCTGACATATCCCTTTGTCGCACATACAATGACACAAAGTAACATCCTGACTTAAAACCAACACTCGATGTGGTAGAAGGGGGTCTGTAGGGTCACGTAAAATGTGTCTTTGGGTCCATATATGATTACTATCCATAACACATAGTAATAAACAGATTAGTTAACAGTTAAAAATAGCATAAAAGGTTTTTTCAGAGTTGACTAGTGATACAAAAATTCAGTCCAAAAATATCGTAAATTAAAATAGCATTAAAATTAATTATAACGAGGACAGGCTTAGTAAAAAAATAACATTACAGATGTCTGCGAGATTGTATTCAATCACTATTCAATTCAAAAGCTTGTGGCAAAACCCAATTATTATTGTAGTACGGGTTTAATACGCTTAGAAAAAGAAAAGATAACTTTTTGTTCCTAATAATAAGATCCTTAATCGATAACATGATAAAAACGAACATAGAATATAAAGTATCTAAACAACTTTTTTTTCTTTTGCATTTAATTAGTGGTGGTGTCTTGGTTACAAACCACGATTATTTGTACTAGACCACAATCGCTGCTACCATGACCTACTGCACCTACTTTGTGTGATAGTGATAATCATTTCATAATTTTAGAAATATTTAAGTATTTTTATCAGTAGTCTGGTTACCATAGTACAGGTTCTGCCTAGTTTGGCATCAGACGGCCGTGAGTGAGATGTGTGAAGTTATTATTAATATATTAATTGTTATAACTATGTACTTGCATCCTGTCATCAACAACCGAATTCACCGAGAGATTTATTTGCCAGATCTGTTGAGGCTTTTTAACATGCATAAATATTGCTTTTTATTTTATTTGTTTATTTAATTTTATTATAACGGTTATATAAATTACAATAATTAAAGACATGTATACATCAATACAAAAAAAAACCATAAATGAAAACAAAGATGCAGCGGAAGGTCAAGTGGTTGCGGGTTCGAACCCCACCCAGTGCACTACTGACGTGAACCCACTCCTAACACAAGCGTTAGAAAAAGATAGTTAAATATAAATCAAAACAAATACTTATATATGTATTATAAACACGTACAAAAACAAAACAAAAATCATCTGTCGTACTCACAGAATCGCAAGCAAAATAACATTATATTCGGCCATCCATCCGCAAACAAATCACAATCAGGATTGGCATGCAAGAGAGCATTGAGTGCAGAAGAGTTTCCTAAATCTGCATTACTCGTACTTTATGCAAGTATATTTATAATGAAAACAATGGTCTCAGTAATCTTACACATTAGAAGTATTTTGTAAGGTACACAAATGAGGTTCGGTCAATACTGTGCGGTTCCAAAGTCGAAGTCTTTTGTCTACAATATTCCAAGTATATCTAAAAATGGAAGGAATTATGATAAAATAACTTGGGATATATTACACAGTGCTATCTAAGCCGAGCTTGTACTATGGCATTCCCGACGTGGCAGTCGACTGTACTACCACTGCGATACTGAGGTGTCTCACTAATTATTATTTTCATACTGCTTTTGGCTTTACTCGCGTAAATTTTTTTTTTCTATCCCTCAGGGATAGTAGTTTTTTTCTGGATAAATGTTATCCTATATCCTTGTCTGGACCGAACTGAACTTGTATGCAAAATCTTAAGATGATCGGATGAGTAGCTAAGAAGTGAAAGTGTAATAAACAGACTCACTGTCCCATTTATAAAAATAGTATTTCATCATACCCGGGCAGAATGCAGATTATCTGGTTAATTAGGGGTTATGACAAGATTGGGTAAAATAAAGAATGAATATACATAACGGTACAACGATCGATTACTTTCTAGACGAATAGGTTCGGTGTGGAGCCGACAAAGCCCATTGCCTGGTCCGTACTCTGTACAATGTGTCCGCAATGTCTATGAGTAGTTTTTATAAGCCATTAGGGGTCATCGGAAAAAACGTAGATGCTCATATAAAATTTTTACATATGACCCCCGTCAGGTAGCATAAAGTAGCAAAAGCTCGAGCTATCTCCCTAAAGAAGAAAAGTGAAACAAGTTTTGAGATGAAAATATGCAGTTTTCCCAACTCATTACTATGTGCTGGTAAATCGATAAGCATGGGCACTTATTTATCGATTCCAATAATAGCCTCATCTGACTCGGACAGTGATTATATAAATATTTAAACAGCTACACGATAAGAATGAAAACCGGTTGTGTGAAGTCATATACAGCGCGCCCGCGCAGGTTGTCGTCACGGATCTATGATGCGTCATACATACTTGAGTTTCCCAACTTTTTTGATGACGTCTTAAGGGTTTTTCATATGTTTTGTTGCGCTATTTTTGCTAGAAGTTTTTTATTTTCAAGGCCGTTCGTTTCTTGTGAATAGGATATCAATATTCTTTCTTAAGAAACAGTTTTTATATAAATTTTAAAGCATTGGTAGATTGTTAATGTATTTTGTAAAGTAATTAAAGCAGACGGTAGTACCCAGCCGCTCTTTGTGGAAGTATTTATGAGAGGTCTGTGTTCAGCAGTTGACGTCCCGGGAGGGCTGAGATGAGCGTGGAAGTAGCTTGATTAAAAGTCTTCAAACATGTCGCTGTTGCTATGGTTTTTTTGCTATATTTAGCGATTTAACTTGAATAGTTGTAATAGACGCTGATGAATTAATAATTCTATATTAATGGAAGATTTATTTATCTTCGAATCCGAATGTACAAAGAAATTTTCATGTGACATTTCGTCCAGCATCTCCGTCACCATTCCAACTGCGAAGCGTAGGGATCGTGGAAAACTCTCATTTATTACGAAAAGAGATTTGCTGTGTCTCACGTTTATATTACGTTAAGGACTTGTATATTATTTTCATGTTAATAAATAAGGTGATAGAATTTGTTCAGATTTTAATTGTTATTAGTTAATGTGCGCGGCTTCGTTCGCGCTAAGGTAGATATTGTCACTCAATCTATCCCTTGATAACAATACATTTATTCTCCATGAAAGGTGTATATGCATAAATTCATGATGATCGATTAAGTAATTGAGGCGTGAAAGCGTTACAAACAAACTCACTTTCGCATTTATAATATTGGTTAGGATTATTTGCTGCTTTAAAGACGTTATTTCAAAGTTATTAGTATTATTATTATTTTATTTATTAATCATTTATTTCAGACCAAAAGTCCATAAAATGTTAGTAACAATGATCTTAACCTATTGTTAGTAATTTAATATAAATAAATAAAACTAATTATACTTTACAGTCTACATCGCGTGCAGTCTAATCCAATGGCCCAACATTGGACTGTCCCATTTATCACAGAATACGCTCAAGATGCTGTGTGAACTGCCACGCATTCTGCGGAGGAGGGAAGCGCAACGTTTGCGTATGATGGCATGGAAACCATCAACTCTGGCCTCCGCAAACATGCCTGATGCACTACAAAAACGTGGCAGTCCATTCAACATTCTGAACGCATTGTTGTATTGAACACGCAGGGCGCTGTATGCCCTCTGCGTATAGCCGACCCACAGAGCGCATGTGTAAAAGGACTGGCAATAGGCTCTAAAGAGAGTAATTTTAACGTCCCTTGTACACCGCGCAAATCTGCGGATCAGCATATTACATCGGACAGCCAGCGCCCTGCGCTCCCGTTCAATGTCCATGTTGTCATTGAGATCCTCGGTGACCCAGTGACCCAGGTACTTGTAATGAGAGACTCTAGTCAATGGTGTATTACAAATAGTAACTTGTGGCACATTCGAGTAACATTTGGTGCCCGCCTTAAAGACAAGTAACTCACTCTTTTTGGCATTTTGGTATTGATGTGCATAGTATTACGTAACAGAGTATACATACTGATTTTTTAAAAAGACGTAAATTATATTTTATGTTTTGTGATAAAACCGAACATATTAAATAAAAAAACATTTTGAAAGGGCAAGAGTGAGAGAAAAGTAAATATTTCAACAAAACTTCTAATTTAAACGAAAAGAAAAACGGCAAAGGAAGGCAATAAACACTTCTCTGCACAATTTTGTGATTGAAACTATTTATTTGAATAGTACGTACAAATCAAATTTTGTTAGTGAATTTCAAATGGTTTTTCTAGCCAGACAACTACCTAATTCAATCATTAAATTGTATCATATACCTACCTATATCTTTTTCTTATTTTTAATTTTCAATATATAACGGAACATTTATTTTATTTAAGGCATAGACAAGGATGACAGAAAAAAAGAAAAACTCACCCCTTCCACTCCTGCCAACGAACCTCAAATCATTGAACTTAGCAACCCTATTCTTCATCACCGCCGAATTGTTCCTCAGTTCAGCGGAACAGTTCTCGTCGTTGCCAGCCCTCACCGTCACCATCGTGCCGTCGAGCACTTCGCCAAGTGCTACAACCTTAAACCCTCCGGGCAACGTCTTGTTTGATCTCCAGTGTGTTGGCAGCTTTGAACACATGTAGTCTGGGCTGCCGGTTGTCACTGTCGACAAAGGAATTTGAACTGTAAAATTACAAACTGCAAGTTCATTGTGGTTTCGAATATCTATCATCGATAGATTGGTGATGAGGTCATTCAAAGTTATCTAAGTTGTTTATCTTTCTTCGTTTACGGCCAAGGTTGTAAGGTTAATTCAACTTAACAACGACTTGTATTTGAGTAGAGTTTAAATAATGGACTGTTATTTTTAAAGTACAACAATATATTTAGAGTTGGTTTCTGTCAGCTCGTAGTAGTATTAGTTCCTAAAATTACAAAAAAATGGAATAAATACATTGTATAATTTATTCTTTATTAACTGGTTTAGTTTGTAATTACTTTTTTCATTTCTGTCTGCATAATTATTGATATCAGTAGTGACGTACATCCGCACCATACCTCACTAAATTAATACAATGTCTTAAGATTAATTTATTTAAAGTTTTGAGATAAAAAAAATCTAAATAAGAAAACTGTAATTTTATCAAACGTATACAAAGATAATTTTAAATTTTATTTAATTAGTTTTAGACACAAGTGCCCATTCATTCTTAATTTTGGTTTCATGATCAAGAATACTTCGCGATGTAACTAGTAGTTTTTTAGGGAATTTATGGACGGAATAAAAAATGTAAACAACATCTCCGTGTTTACGTTACGGTATTGAAGAGAGGCGCAAGCGAATGAAACCCCGCCACCTTCTCGGGAAAAGAATTAACATAGTAACTATTCGTTGGTGATTCATCCGTACACCGAAACGGCCATAACTATTTATTAAATATTATTATTATATATGTAAGTCTCAACATATTGAATATACTGCAAGAAATGATACGACGCGACCGCGACGGTTAATTTTAAATCGTTTCAGGTTATCATACGGTTGGGCTGCGTCTAATTGGTAACGCCTCGTGGATAAAAATAACTGAATCAACGAGGAAAACTAAGTTATTCATGTAACCAGGGATTTTATATACCTAATAAGAGATTTTAAAAGTTATGACAGTTTCAATAATATATTGTGATAGACAGAATGTTGCTCTGATACTTATTGTGATTAGAAGTGGTTTGCTTCATGATGTCTAATTATCGAATGTACGATTATTCTAGCGTCAGATTTGCCATAATATATTTCGCTTTTTTTTTTCTTGCGGAAACCCCCACCTGAGCTAATGGTGAAGTGGTATGTCGGAATCGAACCGACTAAAACCACACGGTGTTTCATCATAAGTGGACCTGGGAATACCCTAAGAAGGAAGCCTCCGGGAACCCCAGCAGACCTTGGCCGCCTCTTGGTCAGTAGGCGGTCACACCATAGAGTACGGGGGCCTTGCCCCCGTCCGGTTTAGAGAGGCGCACGCGGAACACGTCGCGCCACCTTCTCAGGAATGCTTCTGCTAGGGTAACGGACAGCCCTACCCATTACCCCCAGGCCAGCGCTCATGGAGGCCGGAGATCGTATATACCCCTGCATATAGGAATAATTAGGGAATTATGAATAAAAATTAGGTAAGAGTGTTGTTCTAAGGAGGCGTAACTACATAACTTTTTTTATTTTCAATTGTTTCTTAATATAGCAACCACGAGTCTTGAATTGGTTTACTTAAGAGATGTTATATTTTTATAGGTACAAGTAATTTTAGCAAATAAGTTCAGAGCCCGCCCATAAACACCAGTAGTTGTTCTTGTGTGTCGCCAATGCAAGAAATATGCTATTTTTAAACAATTTTATAATTTAGCATAAACACACCCACGTAATAGACCGTAATCATCTTCTAATGTAAACATAATCCTCAAATTAGGATGCGGTTATACCGTTCACACTGCTGACCGTCTCAAAAAATCACAGTATAACGGGTCGGGGAATCATAAAAACATTAATGGTGTAAATGCGGTTTCACTATTTACGGAAGCCAATGGCATATAGGAATTATGGAGCCGCAGACTGCGGGTTAGGTGCGGTCAAAGATTTTGTAAAGGGTGTTTCTACGATACAGCCGTAGTTTGGATGTTTCATTACTGTGTAAAACACTGATACACGTATTATATCATCGCGTTTTTTTTCACGAGTGTTTATCGATTTCTCGGCATCGGTTTAACCGATTTAAATTGTATTTGAACTGTAGGTATTCGATTAAGTTTGATCCTAATGTGGTTCTGGATATATGGTTTTTCTATGAAATAATTTTAAATTCTATAAAAGTATGTCATCTGGTGTTCTAGTTATATAAAGTCAAATAAACTTGTACTCGTACTCGTACTCGAACTCTCGAAACTATAAGAAATAGCGACGTAAAACCAGTTATTTATTTTATATTAGCATTATTCAAATTATTTCAGGTCTGGATACTTTTTTTAAGACTGCGCTACTAGAGTAGTCTGGTTAAGATGTCAGCCCTTGTCGCTTAGATAATTCTTTATTACAATATTAACATTTGCGGTCAGTGAGAATAAAATACCATATCGCTAATCATCAAGCGAGACTGTTTGATAACTTAATTAGAGGGTAGAATAGAATAGAATAAACTTTATTGTCCACCAGTAAATATTGCTTAAAGTAAGTTTACAAAATTGATAGGTACAAAGCCTTATCGTTAAAAGCAATTTCTTCCAGGCAACCTTGGGATGAAAAAATAATGACCAGTAATATAATAATTTAATGAGTAGTTTTGGTGTGGGAAACTAAACATCACACAACACTTCTTCAACACATTCATTAAACACACACATATACACACACACGCTCATAAACACTCCCACACACACACACACACACACACACACACACACACACACGCGCTACACACACACACACACACACACACACACACACACACACATACACACACGCACACGCGCTACACACACAGATATATAATATTTGTTGTTGTCTAAAATCTTGTTTTTGTAGTACACGCAAATGTATGTATTGTTATGGAAGAGCGGAGTCTCCTAACACAGGCATTATTTGCTTAAAAGGAGGCTTCAATCACAAATATTGTAACACCAAACTGTGTAATGCAAATAAATTACTACTATTATTAAATAAAAAAAAATTATTATTATTATTAAACATGTTAGACTTAAAACTAGTAAATGATACCTATAAACATATACAATATAATCAGATAGATTAGAGGGTAGGTAATTCATTGATAAAATAATTATTCAGGTTTTATTATTCTTATAACTCCAGATCTTGATAGGCTTCTAGGCTCATCATCTTTAGCTGGACGTAACAGCTTCATTTATCCGGTTGTATTACACATTTTAGATTATTATAATTATTATAAAGTATCAAAGCAAATAAAGCTGCTAATTTTAAAATGACCTAATGCAAAATAACCGATGTAGAATTAACTAAGATACTTAAGATACCTACCTACTAAATAATACAGATTTAATTTAAAGCAAATTACATATAAACAAAAAATAAATTATAAACAACAGAAAGCCTTTGGATTTGTTCCGAATCTCATAAGTATAGACTAGTATAGTCTTATCTCGTTTCATTAAATGTAAATTTTATTCAATCGATAAAAATCATTTTATTTTTACATTTTAAATTTCTGCGCATAAATTGATTAAAATGACCTGCTTAGACCTGCCTGTTGCTCAGTTATCATGACTTTATGACGGCAGTAAAAGTGTGAATTATTGCAATTTTTGCAATTGTCAATTTTTGTGAAATTTAAAATGAGTTACTTTCCTTATGATTGGTAATTAATATATAAAGATACATCCTACACCAATGTTTGAACATTCCGTAATTTGGCAAGTGAAAAATCGTGGTTTATGGCAAAAAATTTGCCTATCATGAAAGAGCTTATTCGTAGATTTTTACTTTTTGCTTTTATAAAAACCGTTGTCCATGATAATATTTAAGGACAGGAGGAATAAAATATTCTGAAATTTAAAACAAAATTTACGATTTACTTAGTTTTTTACTGACGTGATGACGCAATGTGATATTTGCAGCATGGCTCTCCCACGTATGTTGATTTCAATAACTTAACGAATAAATATGACAAGTATCTGTATTCAGACAGATGTCAATGCTTTGTGCTTGTTCAAGTTATTTACATTGACATGTGTATATGGTAGTGGAATGAACTGAGTCATTAGAAATAAGGGGTTTCCTAATTCACACTTTTGGTTATGATAATTATAACATTCACGGCTGACGACTGGTTTTCTTAGTACACCTTTATTAGCTCCTCTTGTAACGATGTAAATATATCTTGGAAGTAAATTTTAGCCTACTTCTAATTGTCGTATCGAAATGAAACTCTGTATATATATATGTAGTTTGGATGACAATACTATAATTTGGCATCTGGAGTTGATCTGATGATGGAGCCAGGACGTGGGTAGGGGAACTCTTCAGTGACTATGAGTAAATAGTTCGAGTTTGGGTTTTGACGAGTCAATTAGATTGGGCTTAGTGACGATGGTCTGATGGCCCTACGCACCCTAATATCAGGGTAATAAGCTATATGTAAGCACTTTCCGGGAATATATTTAGGCAAAATTAATTTTTCACTTTAAATTTTGCCAGTTACAAGTGTCCCATATTAAAGAATATTGTTTACATTTGGAAAGATTTAAATCTTAATACTTGATTCAACTATTGGTTACATTTTCTTAGACTGTCTTTTTATGTAAAAGCACTATATTTATAAGTTTTAATAGCCATTATATATTAATTATCAATTATTTAAAATTTAATCACGTAAAAAAACGTAAAACCTTTAAATAACATAAGTACCTACGATGGGTGTCGTAAAGTTCCTACGCAGCATCACTATTCTACGCATAACTGATAACTAGGGCCCGAATTAATATGTAAATACATATTTTTAATTGACACATTTCGATCTTAATGTTGTTTTCTTCATAGATTATGGTATTTTGATTGGGAAAATTTAGTTTCTACTTTCCACATTTTAAACATAATTCCATATTTCGTATAACAAAATAATAATAATCCAAATTTTAATAACATTTAATTAATTGCATGTTGTGTGGACCAATAGACGGCAAACTAAAACTAGACGTACCCTACTCGCTTACTGATTTAAGTAAATTTAAATTTTAAGTATGCTCCAATTACATCCTGTGATGTTGAAAGATCTTTTGGACAGTACAAGTCAATTTTGAAATTTAAAAAAAAATTCTTACTGTAATCCAAATACCTAATGTAAACTTTACAGGAACTGAGTAAATGTGTATTTATACTTTGAAGTTTTGTAATAAAAAGTGTTTTTTTTTAATATTGGTCTATTTTTTCACTACATATTTATCCCATATTTTAGATTTTTCAGGCCATATTATATATACATATTTTATAATTTTTATTACATATTTATCCGAGCCCTACTGAAACCGTTTCGGAAAGACCAGCAGCGTGGAAATGAAATGAAATTTATTCGCTAGAAATTTGGTTTACAAAGATGTCACATTAGTAGTGGAAATAGAGCCTTTTGCTCATGTAATACTTTGATCTATTCTTTTGCCAATTCATTATGAAAACATGGGCTTCCTGAACTAAGTAATTATGGCAATTTTAAAGTACCACATACCAGACCTGGCTTTCTTATTTTCTTCTATTTTCAATATACGAATATAGATGCACAACACTAGTACTAATAAAGATCGCTGTATGAGATTTTAATTGATTCATTGACAGCGGAATGATTGCTCAGAAGGTGAAGTGGTTTAAACAACCTTGTCAACAACGACAAAACGATTTATTTGATTTATAGACAATTATTCTCATTGTACGTCTGTTATTTATTCATTATTGAATCTTAGAATTACAAAAGTTAATCACAGAGTTACAAGAGTCATCTGTTTATTAACGTGTTATCTACACTACATTGCATCACTACATATTATAAAACAAAGTCCCCCGCTGCGTTTGACTCTCTTTCTGTTCGCGATAAACTCAAAAATTACTGAACGGATTTTCATGCGGTTTTCACTAATAGACAGAGTGATTCATGAGGAAGATTTAGGTGTATAATTTGTTAAGATTTTGTGTAAATTGATTGAAATATATTGATAATTGTTGAAGATGTCTCTGCTACCCGTGCGAAGCCGGGGCGGGTTGCTAGTGTTTTATAAATTTGGGCTTGCTTTTACAAACTATCCAACACAAAAACAATTTTATATCGCAAGTGTAACACCTAACATGCCAGCTGGTATTCCTGTCCTAGTGGCCTCTCCTGTCAGAGGTAATATAAAACAATCGGGTAAGACCCCGGCCTTTGCGAGCTACTGCAGTCTCAGTCCCTTTCCCTAACCATTTTTCTTTATAAAAAATTACCTTCTTCCTTCTTTCCCGTCTTAAAACGACCACCTTCTCAAGGCCGGCCGCCTGCCTGACTCCAACCCTGTGTCAGACAGGCGGCCGGCCATAAAAAAAAAACCAGCAAAGCCCTTTGCAATGTTACCCATTGCGACGACCTTAATGAAAAATGTTGCACTTAAGATTTATTTTATCAAACAAATCAACTGTTTAGTTCAATAATATTAATATAGATATATGAGTATTATGGATAAGTACAAATTCAACATTTTAGACCATTTATTATCATTACCTATTATAAAACAAAGTCCCCCCCCCCCCGTGTCTGTCTGTCTGTCTGTCTATCTATCTGTCTGTTCGAGATAAACTGAAAAACTACTGAACAGATTTTCATGCGGTTTTCACTAATAGATAGAGTGATTTATGAGGAAGGTTTAGGTGTATAATTTGTACCTGTGCGAAGCGGGGGCGGGTTGCTAGTATAAATTAAATTCGTTAGACACACTAAGAGAGAGACGGTAAATCCCTCCGGTTTTACCGTGGCAGTATGGTAAGGCTTTTCTAATCAACACACAGCTAAGTAAACAAACACCACTCAACAAGTTTACCAAACGCACCTCAGATACATCGTGTGTGAATTTGAATAAATGTTTTATTCAAGATGAATTAACACAACAAAAATATTGAATACGAAGTCTGTTTGGTTTATTTTTAGAACGCTGTGTTTTTATTTATTATAGTATAGTTGAAAATTAATTTAATGCGCCAATGGACGCCAGTGACCTTGGGCGAGATATAGTTGAAACTATTATCATATCACGCATTGGAACGTTTATTAGACGTATAAATCGGGGCTTAACCGCGGTAATATTTGTTTATCTGACGCTTCGATACAATTGTACTAATCGTGGTCACAGGTGGACCAATGAGAGAAACGACGAGACGCCTCCGAGAGTTGTGAGTTTTAGTAACTACCCGCACTTGGTTTTCATTCAGATATGTCATTATGACAGGTAATTGGAACCATAGATTTATCAATACAATCCAGAAACTAAACGCCAGTTAACAGTTTAGTTGTTTCAAAATGAGCCAAGGTCTACCAGTGAAGCGATCAAAAAGTGCAGAAAAGATTTTGATCGCTAGTTTTTCCATCAATCCTGCACAGCTATTGACACTTGATATCCTGTCAAAGTAGTATTGATGCCGATTGGTGCAACGAAATGCTTGTCAGAACTGTTCACTACTGTCAGCAGCAAGGGACCGAATACGGGACTCCGCGTGCTGGTGCTTCACCCTGAAAACGGGATCAAAACGGGGATTTCCTGAACAGCACACGGGTCAAATTTCTGTATCATCCTCCTTGCAGCCCTGATTTGGCAGCTTTGGTGCAAGCATTTAGGAGCGATCTATGTTTAACAGTGAACTCCCATGGTTGTGTTGCCATCAATATCTTAGATCATTTTAAGATGAGGATATCATTATTTTTTAGTGTCATTGATATTGTCAATCTATTTGTAACCGTGAATGTCCAAAGCTCACCAAGCTAGCTGGTGAATTCATTATTTATTCTTTTCGTTACTATTTCGGCCATTCACCAGTGAATGTTGTCATACACCACGACGACTTGGTGTATCTTCATTATGATTGATGGAATATGAAAATATGATTTAGAAAAGTTACTAGGGTAGGTCAATTGAACAGAAATGACTAGGTTCAGGTTAGGTTAGAAATGCGACCACAACGACAGAACCGAATTCTATTGTAAAATCTCAATTTTTTATCAAACATTAGTGAACCCTCCGTAAAACGTTGCAGAACAAAACAGTCTAATGTGAATATAAAGGAGAAAAGTATATGGCATTCTCGCTTTTTGAAGAAATACTGGTAGGTGTTAACATTCGCGTATATTGTAAATCACTGAATCCAAAATTTACAGAATCGCCATGGTGTAGTGTATTTTCGATTCAAATAAATAAATGAAAATAAATCATCATCCTCCTCGCCTTTTCCCAACTAAGTTGGGGTCGGCTTTCAGTATAACTACGATACGGCCGAACTTTAATATTTTACGTGGAGCGACTGCCATTAGCCCTCCACAACCCAAGTACTAGGCGATATCGAAGTTCTGTAGTAAGACCATGTTGTCGGACTTTTTTTAGGGCTCCAACTACCTGTAACGAATGCCACAGATGTTTGTATGGCACCCGGGACCGGCGGTTTAACGTGCTCTCCGATTCACGGAGGGGTCTCAATGTGTTGAGAACGGTCACCCATCTTAGACTGACCTGGCTAGTTTTACTTAACTTTGTAATGTGCTAACTTACTTGGTTGCCACTTAGCCACGTGCCCCTCTAAATGAAAATAAATGAAATGAAAAATTTCGGACTTACATCATCGCAATTGATGATTGTCGACCTGCACCGGTGCATCTTAACATTCACTAATATCGGACATTCACAGTAACATATTGATCTGATCATTTGAAATGGCAAATTCCTTTAGGCTGCATCGAAATGAATCACTGTAAGTTTTTAATTTATTTCCAGTGTAGTCAGAACTCAGTCAGTGCTGATTTTGATTCAGATAGGTTAAGGTCAGGTTTAATTATAATTACAAGAATTTGCCTCTGTTTGCTATGCAAAAACCGACATTTTGTCAAAAGTTATTAAACTAGAAATTGACACAACTTAGTAGAGAATAATAAAAAGCGAAAGATTTTGTTATAGCATTAATTTAATTTTTTGTTCAGTAATATACAATAGTGGAATTCCTCCCCTCCACTGTCAACTGTTACTAATCTCAATCATTTAAGAACTGCTAAATGTAAAATATTTTTTCAAATGGATGCGGTACAGTGGTTCTGAATAGACAAACTCACAAAACTCGTACTCTAGCTATTAGTTTCTTTTATTTTTTTCTTTTTTTTAAATGGCAACTCCCGCATTAGAAATATTCTCCTGTGTCACGGGGACTTCACAAACATTCAAACAATAGACAGCTATGTGTGGATCACAAAATTTTTTGTCCCTTGTGGGATTTGAACCCACAACACTAGCGCGGCGTAGTGGCGAGGGCGAGGTGACCACTTAAACCATTGCACCATCCGAGCAGTCGGTTTGGAGTGTGGGTTTGTTTTAAATCTACATTATATGTACTTACTTATAAGTAAATAAATGAGAATATTTGCTATCTGAAACAACAATTCAAATATCAATATTATTCAATTTTCTCCTGGAGCCGCGTTGATGTCTTTTCTTTGAGCACCAGTTTATCTATGTATGATATCTTTGATTGGATTAGTCCGTATGTTTTCAATTCATAGTAAATTACTTTAGATATGTGAAATAATTTTTCTTTTGTTTACGAGTTACAGCCGTAGCGTATTAAGATTTATAATTTAAAATTAACAAGATTATGTATTTGTATATACTAGAGATCCTGGATCCGATGCCTCGGTTATGCAAATTGTTTTTATTGTTTGGGTTCTTTTATTACGAAATTCTCATCACCAGGCCTTCCTAATGACAAACAGGCGATATGGCACGCATTTCCATAATCTTACGGCTCTAAATTTTGACTGTGAAAATATTTACTTTAAACTTACATATCTGATTACTTAAAATTTACATATCTGAATTTCTAAAGTATTTTTGTTATTTTTGAATACTTTAACAGAATTTTGAGAATAAAGATCGTTTTAAGTCTTTGCTCAATAGTTTAGTTCTTACTGCTGGAATGATGATGACGATAGACTTAGGTACGAGTGTTTATACCACAAGAGAACACTAGGCCTTATTAGTGCAATCTTAGCAAAAGAAAAAGAGTAGTCTCTTAATGTACCTTAAACAGCCACAATAATTTTCATTATTCAATGTATATTTTTATTAACCTCGTTACAAACAGAATATTTCATTCGATTTTGTGTAATCAGTGAAGTAACACAATACGTGGCTTTTATGTTCCTTTTGTAACTTTTATGATGTTTAATCATAAATTGACAACCGGTTTTACGAAAGGTAGGAATGATTTGTTCAATTTTAATTAGTGCTAGAGATCCCTTGGTGGTCAGAGTTCGAACATAACTCATTAAATTGTAAATGTTTTGACATATTTCATTGTCCTACTAGCTTCGCAACACGGTTTTACTTGCCTAAGTCCTGGAGCCATGGGAAAATTGGGATAAAATGTAACCTATGTGTTAATCCAGGTCTCCAGCTATCTACATACCAATTTCATTGCAATCGGTTTAGTAGTTTTTGCGTGAAAGAGTAACAAACATCCACACATCCATACATCCTCACAAACTTTCACGTTCATAATATTAGTAGGATTTGTATTATAAATGAAACTTTAATTTTCAGTCTAACTTGAACTGTCATTGTAAAGACTTTTCGTATTATGACAGGTCAATACACAAACCTATATACTGAACACGTGTAGATTGATGTAGGCGATTTTACATAATTTTAAGTTTATGACACTAAGTGTCTTCCTACAAAACCGTGTTTAACACATATTTAGGTAGACGCTGCCTAACTCGATGCGTGTTCTATATAATATGGTAACCCTAGGAAACGTTCCGTTACGTGAAGAACTGATTTTGAGAAACAAAAACATTTTATTATGAAAAAGTTTTAAGTTTCTACGTTGAATAACCATATTCAATATAGAACACGCATCGAGTTAAGCAGCGTCTAACTAAACATGTGTTAAACATGGTTTTGAAGTAAAAATTTCATATTCTCCCGTAACACGAAATTTGAAAAAAAAAGAGAAAAAGGTATTCAGTTATAATTTTATTATTTATTTTAGATAGAATTTATTTATAATTATAAATATTTAATTAACAATTCGTCAATCAAAATTGTCTAGTTACCTTGTAGTCACAAGATACTATCACTAATATATCTAAGTTTAACTAAAAACTCCATTTTTGCGCAAACACACATTTTTTGCTAAAATTACATAATTATATATTCTGCAATAGTATTTGTGGCTATAACCGAAAATTGACAGTAATTTAATTTTTTTAAACATCTCAAGTAACACGGCACGAGAACATTATAATTTACATGTTCCTATTAAAAGATTGAGAGATTTAATAAAATAAAGACTAAAAGATAAGTGTTTAAAACCTAAGACATGAAATGTATGTGTTATTGTTTAGAAAGGTCTATTGTAAGTTTACCTAGATCAGGGTACTCCTGTAGGGTTTCTTCGATGATGGACTGCAACCACCACGGTTCCATATCAGCTAACTCACGGCGCCGTCGGCCCCGGGACTCGTATGGCAAATGCATTTTACACCATCACACAACACTGCTGCTCCGCCTAGTTTGGCGAACCCAACCGGTCCCACTTAACCGTCAATGGACACGTCACAGTACGATGTTATCGAAGGTCAACTAATTCGGCAAGTTAGGGCTTGAATTCCAACACTTCCGTAATTTTTACGATGACAGTACCTCGA
The DNA here is from genome assembly GCA_963859945.1 of Euplagia quadripunctaria. Classification (NCBI taxonomy): domain Eukaryota; kingdom Metazoa; phylum Arthropoda; class Insecta; order Lepidoptera; family Erebidae; genus Euplagia; species Euplagia quadripunctaria. Next base: position 14,365,121 of record OY982572.1, on the reverse strand, counting down.
TGTTTAGTTTTGGCCTCTGTCCAATACGTTTTATTATTTTACGTTTGTGTTTGTACGAATTTAAAACAAACAAACCTAAGTGTTTTCTTCACTTACGAATGTGAAGGTTTATAGATCTACCGTATCAGTGAGTATTTTGTTAGCGTTGACACGTTAATTATTATGATTAGGTGATCTTTGGGTTCTAATACTTTATTCAGTCTCCTTGTACGGTATAAGTCTCTATGTTACTGTTATTATATTAAAATAAACAAATACGTCAGTTCACACAACTATTGTCCATGCATGTGTGTCACAATCGTGAATATTTTTGTAGTTATTTCCTCAAGTTGGCGCTCATTCTAGTTTGTAACTCCACGAACTCTTTTCAACTTCACTTTCGTCATTTTAGATGAATCACAGTGCAGGTCCCAAAAGTTTCACTGGGGCCCATCCCATTAAACATCAAACGTACCGGTACAATTTCTAAGAACACCTGTAAGTCACACGAGATATGTCAACATCAGCTGAGATTTTAATTGGTGATATTTCCCGCGCAAGTCGGTTCTATTGTAAGATTTGATTTGGAACGGTGCGTGTGTACGTAATGAGATCGTCGCCGGTCACAGGTATTTACCGCGTCGCGTTGCGTTGTGTCGGATGAGTCAGCGTGGCCGTGCGCGCTCGTGAGGCCGCGTGTTCGCTGCTCGCGCGACTCTCTACTACTGAACCGCCGCCATTCTGTCACTCGCTGCCTCCATTCTCTGCGGTCAATCTGTGGTTTGGCCACGCTTCATTTGTTGGGAAAATGTGCGCTATTCTCCTCTTATTCGCGCCTATCTGTTTCACTATGCGTGTGAGTGAGATGCGCTCAAGTTTTATCCCATTAAACATTTTTGTTTAGTTCCATTGTTGAAAGGGAAATATTATGAGCTTTTTCATTTTAAAGTGTGGTTGCGTATCTCCCTCTTTCAGTCCGCTAGCTGCGGTTAGTACGAAGAGAGAGATGTCTATTGACCTTTTTGTATTAAAACTTAAAATTTGTCAAACTAAACCATGATTTGTTTAGTTGTTTGAATAATGTGACATTGTGAAATTGAATTACAAAGTAGTAATCACATTAGTCGGTAATATCACTCCAAATTATGAGCCTAATGAGGTTTGATTGGAGCCAAATAGCATGTAATTTGACACGTTGGGCTTTTAAACTAAATACTCATTAATTAGTTATTGACTGCATTTGTTCAGTTATTAGTGTAATGTTACAGTGAGGGAAGTTTTTCTGCGTGTTTGGTCTCAAGATTGCAGTGGGCGTACTCACGGCTGGGCGGGGCGACCCCGCCTACTGTCGCGAAGACGGCGCTCGCGGGAGGAAAAATCGAGCTCGACGCCACTATCGCGCTACTGCCGAGTCGATGAAGCAACTGAAACACGTGCTGCACTTGTTGCATACACACATATGACGTAGACACTGTAATCTATTCTGATGACTCTGTAATTGTTATGTTTGTGTAGTTCTTCGTCTTGTTATCAGTTAGCTTAACTGCAAGGAAAGTGCAGTGATCCTTAGATTTCTATATATATATATTATATAATGTAATAAATATTTACATATAAAATATATATCTACGACGCAAGCAAACGACGTCTGCTCGTTTGCTCCCTATAATGTATCACCTGATGGTATGTGACTACCGTCGCCCATGGTTCTCTTATCGACTCATGGTCTTTCCAGAAGCACAGCTTAGTTGGGTCTAGATAGCGATGTGTGATACCTAGGTCTCAGGATAAGTGTTATTATTATTTCGAGTATAATTACTTATGTGATAGTTGTTTTAGGTCTATAGGTATAGCAATAAAACTTCACTGCCTATTTTTCAACGTCATTTATTTATTGTTTTCAATCTCGGAGATGTCAAATCTATACTATAATATATAATGTTATAAAGCTGAAGAGTTTGTTTGTTTCAAAATACGTGAATTTCTGAGACAAAAAAAGTTATTTAGTCGGTTGGTTTCTTCAAAAAAATTAATACTTAAAGCTGAAGCACTTCCAACAGGGAAAAGCGCTGAAAACAGTAAAATTTATTGACTCATTAAATCATTGTAGGGCCATTCTCATTTCCAAGAGTTTCATCAAACGTCACGCCTCTTCACTACATAGTATAAAACAAAGACGCTTCCTGCTGTCCGTCTGCCCTATGTATGCTTAGATTTTTAAAACTACGCAACGGAATTTGATGCGGTTTTTTTTTAATAGATAAAGTGATTCAAGAGGAGTTTAGATGTATAATACATGCATAACATAGTAGAGAAACACTGATAACTTTAGAGGTTTCTAATGTGATGTCGTAAATAGACACATTTTTTTTTGCGTTTACATTGCAAACGCTGGCTGAACCCTACGAGATAGATCAAAATAATGTACCACAGTATTGTACACCTTAAAAAGGTCTACAAAAAAGTTCGCGATGGTATATGTCTATCTCTTAGGGATAACCCACAATAACCATTTTTTATCCTTTACTTTTTACGAGAAATAATGGCTTATTTACGAAGCGATTTTAAGCAATACAGCATTAATCCTTATTCAATTAAGTACCTTAAATACATTGTGCATTTAATATAGATCAAAATGGCTCTTTCCAGCATGTAATTTCAATGAATATTTTCGAAGATATTACAGATTTAAAATGCAGAGACATAGCAGTTGCGGCGGTACCGGCCAGAGGGTTATATGTCGCTCTTTCAACTTATGGTTACTGCTCTGAAGAAAACATGTTTGTATTGTCTTATGACAAAAAACCTGTGAACGTTGTATATAAAGACATTCTGTAGTATATTTAGTATCATCATTGCACCCGTGCGAAGCCGGGGCGGGTCGCTAGTTATTTATAAACTATGAACAAGATCATCTCCATTCATAAGTTGTCCAACAAAAGAACCACGTGACGTAATGATATAACCGTCACTCGTGTCATCCCAATAACCGCAGAGCGGCGAATTTTTGCTTCCCGTTGTAAGGAGCGGCCAAGTGACCGCAGCGAAGGGCCGCAATCGGCTATCAGATCAATTAGTTGCTTGTGGACTGTTTATTGCGCAATATAGGTTTATGAATGATGATTATTGTAAAGTAGAAGTAGAAATTCCCTAAGCTTGTTTGTTACAAGAATACGAAACTTAATCACAAATTGATATTAACATTATTTACATTCAATAATTAGTATCTATTAAAAATTGAAAAATATGCTATTTAAATTCAAATTCAAAGTCAGTTATTCAATTAAGACACTAAGTAATATTTATGAACGTTAAATTGAAACTACTGTTAAAAATCATAGATCGACGCAAACAGACGCCACAGCATGTACTGGATTGTCGAGATAAATCAGGTGAAACCACCAAAATCTACTGCCTGCTTGTGTCGATCTATAACTTCCAGTTTCCAAAATGCGTAGAGCCTTATGAGAAGAATACTGACAAAGAAACTCATGGCCACTCTTTTTAAAAGTCGGATCTTCAGGTACAATAGTATTAGTGTTACATGAAAGGTAAACAGGATGCAAGCTGTTGCCACCTGAATTTATCTAGTCTTACGGTTAGTATCTTCTTCAAATTCACTCTTACTGAAGGATAGGGTCACCACGCCTATATAAACCACCTCTCCGATCAGGTCTTATGTAAGACATCTGAGATTTTGTTTCCTTTTCACTTCGTTTTGTCTTCAGTGAGTTGGCCCTAACTTTAAAAACAATTCTCAATTTCAACTGACATACTGAAGCGATTAATTTAAAAAATATGGTAGTTATTAGTAATTTTTATTGAAAATATTTTTTTATTTTCAATCGTATGATGTATGACGTCAATGGTTAGATAAATTAAATATATTGACATAACAGGAAAGTGCACAATAGTGCGGTTAAACCACAGTATATAGTGGTTTTGTGATTCAGTTTGTCATTCACAGTCAGCCATACCTAAGAAAGGCCTCTTTAATACTTATTACGCTAGAAAAAAAAACAAGAAAATGCTGTCCAGTGGTAAAAACATCACTTGTGAACAGTTGGAATGCCTTTTTATTTATTTATATTATTTGAAATATATTTAAAGCTTTTCTGATCATTTAGGATTCAATTTGATCTTAGTAGCTTGACTATAGGTTAAAAAAAAGTGTGTGTGTAATTCACACACGGCAGAAGTGAAACTTCTAAATTAATTAACCAACGATTTTTAATACGCAACTGCACAAAAATGATACACGTGAATGAAACCAGACCAGGCTAGCATACTAAGACCATAGAAAACACTGTACCTATACTTGTATTCTATCTCATTCTCTCGCAGGCTAAATCCTATTTATAAATGTTTGTCTCTTTTTAGTGTAAGGTTTTCGTTTCATCGAATTTCAAATCACAACGATTCTAAAGAAGTTTCCCTTAAAGAAAAGTTTTTTTTTGTTTGTTTGTTCTTCTGTATTAATTAAATTAATTATATAACTGATGACGTTTATCCGTCAAATTTGGAAGACATATACACACATATATACTTTTCATTAGGTACTTGATTAACATATAGTAAAACAACTAGTAAAGAATAATACACAGACAAATATTACTAGGTTAATTTTTAGTAGTGGGAAGGAGACGAGAGTCCTGAGAGCACAGAGATGTCCTTTGGCATTTGTGCAAAGGACAGACTAGTCCCTGGCTATTAGATAATTACTAGAGATCTCAGAGATATAAGGTTGAATTTCGAGGTAACTGCTGGTCGCCTGTAGTTTCTTGTATCCATATTCGCATATTTTTTTTAAATAATAAAAATTAAAGATTAATTTTTTTAGCTTTCTGCACTTCGTCTACATACAAACTTTATGTATTCCAAATTCACATAAGTGAGCGAAATTTGATTAAAAATCTGTGGACTGTATTGCTGGTCTGCAATATATTATTATTATTTTTTTAATTAAAACGCGTACAAAGAAATCTCTTCACGAACTAATATATCAAATAGAAGATGACCAAAATAATCTATCTATAAATGTTACAGCTTGCAATTTTTATTGTATCCATTTATCACTAGCTTGAAAATTTATGGACATAGGAAACTCGTGTCCTTCCTATATTAATTACAACAAAAAAAAAGGTGTACAAACCAACAAAAGCCGTATAATGGAAAAGGTAAACTTATCTTAATAAATTGTAGGGTGTTTAATTTTGGGCACGCCACAATTGTGTCGGTAAGACCCATCATGGACGATTGGCTCGAGAGGCAGCACGGTAGCCTCTCCTACCGGCTGACGCATATGCTGACCGGTCACGGCTGTTTCGGCAAGTACCTGCGTCGCATAGGCCGGGAGCCAACGTCTGCTTGTCATCACTGCGAAGGCTGTCGCAAGGATACTGCGCTTCACACTTTAGTGGATTGCTCAGCGTGGACGCCACAATGCCGTGACCTTGCTGCGGCTATTGGAGTGGGAAGCCTCTCACTGGAGGCTATGGTTCTGTCCGTGGTCCAACGAATGATCTCCGGCCTCCATGAGCGCTGGCCTGGGGGTAACGGGTGAGGCTGCCTGTTGCTCTAGCAGAAGCAGGCCTAAGACGGTGGCGCGCCGCGTTCCGCGCGCACCACTCTAACCCGGAAGAGGGGCAAAGCCCTCCGCACGAAAGAGCGTGGCTACCTTTTGTTTAAGAGGCGGCCAAGGTCTGCCGGGGTTCTCAGGGACTTCCTTCCTAGGGTATACCCGAGTCCCTTGCAATAGGCTCATTCATGACGGAACACCGTGTGGTTTTAGTCAATTCAATTCCGACATACCACTTCACTGGCACTCCCGGTGGGGTGATGACCCGGGGGGGTTTCCACACGATAACAAAGGGTGTTTAATTTAGTCAGTGTAATCATCTTATGATCGTAAATTTTTTTCTTCTCGCGTATTTTGTGGTAGCCTATTCAATGAATTTAAAAGCTTAAAATTCACTGTGAAATCAATCGGTTTGTCTGCCTATTGGGCTAGTGCAAATAATTTTAGGAAGAAAAAAATTTATAACAGCATTAAAACTGTTAGAAAGAGAAGAAAATATAACGAAGCCAAAAAGAAAAATACCTAAATTAAAGTCGATCCGAGTTACGTGGGTGAAATGGGGTGAACTTTTAGGGTTGGAACATAGTTTTTCACGATTTCGAGCAAAACTAAACCTATAGAAAACATAAATCAAAACTTTCGACATAAATCGAGAAAGCTTCTAGGTTTTTCATTTTTATCTCCCACAAAAGTTTAGTTTTTTTTCACCAAATTTAGTGGAAGCTTACCTTTTATGTCCCTAACATAGTTTATTTTAATATTACCAAAAGAGAGGCAGTATTTTCAGCCGAAAACCCCACGTTTTGGAAACAGTTAAAAAAAGTGGTATTTTGTTTTATTAAAAAAAATTATCATGGAAAATTATACCAAAAAATTTGAATATATAAAAATGAATCCCTATTTCCCTTGCTCAGGGCATCACGTGAACGGCTGGACCGCTTTCGCTAATAATTTTTTTTGTGTTTATTATTGTCAGGAGAAGGTTTTTATGAAAGGAAAAATAAAGAAAATTGCGTGGAAAATTAGATAATTGGGTGAAACCGCGGGGCGCAGATAGTATTTCGTAATTCAGAAATGTATTTTTCTATCTTTGTAATAAAATCGACACTATTTATTAGAATTTTCAGTCCAAATTCTTGCAAAATGAAAGACGTAATATTATATACTAACAATTAATAGAAATCGTTGAAGTCACCGGGATGGGGTTTACAAAAAAACATGGACACATAGTTAATTTTCCAAGCATTATTTTTGAAGTTACATGTACTTCTTTTAGCGCGTTATGGAAAAATGATGAGAGTAAATTTTTAATGCGCGCAAACGCGCGCGTCTTAAAAATCACGAAAAACCGACAGACAGTTAACAGCTAGTCAACATTTTAGTTTTTTAAAAAAGTTACCAACTTCACGATAGTGACAAAAATGGCTTTTACATATTACTTTGAGTACGTTTGTAGAATTTGAGGTTAGTTGACGGTATGTATTATTTATTATGATATTTAAATAAACTTTATTTAACTAGATAAAAGTATAACTTTGTACGTGCGTACATAAGTACACACACACTTTTTTTCCTTGTTTTGACTATTCTATAGCTATCTGCACCTGCATATATCCATAAAGAAAAACCCCTTTGAAAAGATTACAAACTCACATTTTAGTATTTAATATAACCCTGTTCATTTAATTCCAAAGCTTAGAGCAACACACGCTTGAACATCATATCTATTTAAAATCGTCAGTTCATTACGTCAGACGTAGGTGCATTGTTTTTCAGTCAATGAGATTAGTGCCCACGAGAGAGTTCATTAACAATATAAACCGATTAGTTGGGCGGGCCGGCTGTCAGACGCATCCCTAATAACAGGGTACTCAGGCCGACATTTTTGTGGCCCAACACAAAAGCATAGACAACGTTAGGTAGGTTTTTAATGCAAAAGCGTTTGGGTCTTTGAAGTAGGTATTATACAAGAATTAGATATTTCAAAGGTTAATTCATATTTTTAGGTAAACGCTAGCCATTATCCGTGGCTTAACCGTTTACAGATATTCTTACATCTCCTTTCATTGTTGTAGTTAGATAAAATATAATATATTTTTCTAAAATAGTAATATTACTCTTGTATAGAACTATCAACGTTAGGCATAACCTACTCGGCTTCCCACTCCTGTTATGAGGGGGTTTAAGTCATAGTCCACTGGGCTTTGTACGACTTGGTAAACAACAAAGTTATTTTGAATAAGTTCTATTCCTTTAAAAAAAATATATTTAAAAAGTTTTGTCTTTACAGGAAAACGATATAATTAAATAATGTAGCTACACTGAAAAAACTACCAAACGCAAAACTTAAAACCCAATGAGAGATTATCTAATACCTTTAAATGAGCAATTCTTGTTCTCTTTAAATATGTATATATAAAATCTAAATCTCGGAAACGGCTCCAACGATTTTGATGAAATTTTGTATACAGGTACAGTTTTGCATTTTAAGTTCAACTGCATAGGTGTATCCTGTAAAAACGTATTAAAAAAAAATCGATTTTACAAAAAGCTATAGAGCGAAGCTCGGTCTCCCAGGTACTATCTAATTATAATGGCAATACTGACATAAATTGTTGCTTCTCTATCATCTGTTAATTATAAGTATAAAAAAAGTTTGTGTTTTATAGAGATTGTATCAGAATATTTCTGGTGGAATGTTATTTTCTTAGCTAATTCTTTTTTGTTGAATAATTTTTACAATGTTTGACTACACACACGCCATTTTACACAAATACGTATTTACGTATTGCACTTGTCAAACGCACTGAGAGTCGATTAAGTAAATTTTTATTGATTTGAATTGGTGCCACGTTCATGTGACAGACCGGGTAACCTAGGCATATACATAATCAAAGCCTTAAGCATTGAACGAATGTAAATAGCCGCCTTTTCCTAGTTGTGACCGCTGGCTTTGTCACCACTGAGGATAAATGGGAAAAATAATACTGACTGTCACCAGTGGTGACGTATAATACGTACTTTTCTAGTTGTAGTAACTGGCTTTGTCACCACTGGTGATAAATAAGAAAAAACATCCACATTATCGCCAGTTGGGACGTACGACACAATTTTTTTGTTTTTAAATTGACCAGTCGTCATTTATTACCACTGGTGTCTAATGAGAAAAAAGCATCCCTACTATAGCCAGTGGGGACGGTTCTGGGCCAAAACCATTTCCAAATGGCGATAGTTAGATAGTTGTGGTCGTAGTTCTAACCTAACCTAAACCTAGCCATTTCTCTTCAAGTGACCTACCCTACTAATGAAGATTTTACAAAATAACGATTGAGATGTTTTTCTCTCATTTTTCACCAGTGGTAACAAAGCCAGTTGCTACAACTGGGAAAGTTTGTGTTATACGTCACCACTAGTGATAGTCGGGATTATTTTTCTCATTTATCCTCAATGGTGACAAAGCCAGTGGTCACAACTGGGAGTAGACTTAAATAGCGCAATGGGTTAAAGTGGTTGCCTCGAGTGTTGGTGGTTCGATTCAAACACGGGACAAAAATTTGCGTATTCCACAATTAGTTGTCCCGAGTCTAGGTGTTGTCCGTTGTTTGAATGTTTGTAAAGTCTCTCGGTACCCAGATCACGTAATACTTAGCGCGGTAGTTGTCTTTAAAAAAAACATAATGCGGTGCAGGAAAATATCTGAGAAAACCCACATTTCTGAGAGTATTCCATTATGTTCTCTAAGGCTTGTGAAGTCTGAATGTGAAATTCTATAGGAGTAGATCAAGACCCTATAAATTTTAAAAGGACGGTAGGTAATCTTACCTACAGTCCTTTTAAATAAAATCACCAACTAACTAACATGTCATCTGACATGTTGGTTAGTTGGTGGTTCTAACAAAAGTATATTGATTTCTATAATTCATACCAATGGGCTGCAGAGTATATTTATTTCTCTAGTTATAACTTTCCATTCTTAAAACTCTTTACATCTGTAACCGTTAGTTAAGCTAAGTTTAAAGACTATTTTAACATTGCGATCCAACTTTTGGGACTTAATATATCATGGCACTTGAAGTAATACAATAGGTAGGCTTCAAGTATGAATCATTGCTTCTTTATAAGGATCTAATGCTTTGTATATCCTTCATACTTTATCGTTATGAATCATTATATAATTTACCGTAATGATAATTTATATAATGATTCATAATTTAATTGTTATTAATATTTCATCACTTTTTATTCCTTTGTTAACTCATAAAGTCGAAATGAACAAAAGCACGTATCTGTAAACGGCAAGGATAATGCATCTGTTTAAGTAATCACGTCACCAAGTGCTACTAAATCCACACATGGGATTTCGATACTGGTTGCACCTTAAACATGAAATATTGTAAAATCTCCGCAACCCGCGGTTAGTCCAAGTTTCTAAATATGAAAGTGATTTCTGTTCAAAAGAAAAGAGGAAGCCATAACGAAGAAAACATTTTTTTTCAAGATTATTCAACACCGTCCCGCCCTCTTTTGGCTTTGCACATACGCATTTTACTAGCGGTGCAGTAAAATTAGTAATGGAACTTTCTTAAATTAAATATTTTTCAAAATCGAATCAGTAGTTCCCGAGATTCAACCCTACATCCAATCGTAGATATATACTTTATCTCTTCATAATATTAATAAGCATAGATTATATTTTTTAGGTAGATATATAGGTAATCAATAAAGACCACAACCGCCAAGTCAGTTGATTTGACATTGCCAAAATATTGTGTACCTATATGTTAATACAATTAGGTTGTACTAATTTTTGTTGGTTTGTTTTAGGTGGGGGAGGGAGAGGTACGTATCACATATCCACCAGACATTTACTGTTCCACAACAAATCTTCACCGACCATTCTGGCAGTCCTGGATACTGGATGTCCACTGTGACCTGAACCAGGCATGGGTTGTAGGCCTGTTCATGACATGCATGAAAAGGCCTAAAATAATGAGTGGTTTAGACAACAAATTAGTTGCTTAGTAACACGACGAGGGAATAAACATATACTTCACGCTAGCAGGTATATTAAGTTTACGGAATAAACCTAATTCTAATAAATCATGCCAACCACGGTTGTAAGAGACGCGATTTACTTTTGTTTTTCAAAAAAACGTTTTTATGCACAATGTGTTGGCAAGAAGTAAGCGGGGAATGCACGAGCTCAGCAGTAAGACGCTCCAAAAAGAAATGCCATTTGGAAACCCAGGGGTATTCCGCACGCTCTTCAGCGGCCATCTTTTTTCTAATGATTTTTGTGATAATTTTTAGAAATAAAAACGAACTTATCTGTGTTCTCGGCGTAATAATACACCGCACACACTCGTCGCTAACAAGGCTAATTAGACATTAATTACATGAATCAACCTTCCTTGAGGAACAATATACCTACCTATTGTACCTAAGTAACCAGCTTATTTGTGTAACGCTAAATTTCCCTAATAAAATTAAACATTATCAATAGTGTAACTTTATCCTTATGGCTAGAGATATTCAACTGCAGTTGCCAACTGAAAAACTCCTTGTTGTGTTATGTCCAAAGATTATTAATGTGCCACTGAAATTTCAATTTATACGCATACTAGCTGCGCCCCGCGGTTTCACCCGCGCAAGTCCCTCGTTAAGTTTTCTTTTTTGTGCAAACTTCACATAAACCATCTACTAAATAGTCCGAACAAACCGTAAACATTTGGTTTGGATAGGTAACCCCATTCTTGAGTCATAAAATTACAACGAAAAGTGGCATTGATTTTTATATATATGGATAAGTGTTCTGTGTAAGTCTTTTATTAATCATAATCATACTAGTTGTTTGACTCTTTCTGAGCGACTGTAATCGAAGTCGACGGTTAATTCACCGTCGACTTCGGCCCGCCGTCAAAACATCTATACAAATAAATGAAATAGAAGTGTCTGTTTGTAATGTCATAATAACAGCATTTTACTAAATGCATACGAATGTTTACACGGCAGGTATATATATCAAAAAAATATTTTTTTAAATTTTGTTTGTCTGTCTGTCCGTCTGTTTGTTCTGGCTAATCTCGGAAGGGATGGACCGATTTCCGCAGGACTTTTACTGGCATGTAGCTGGTGTTATAAGGAGTAACCTGGGCCTCTTTTATTTTGAAAAGATAAATAGGGTTCTGCGTATAATATATACATAGGAGTATATAGCGAGTGAACCCTCGCGGGGAACAGCTAGTAATAATATAATTTAAGGGAAGAAACCTAAAGTAGAAGAAAAGTAGATTTTCATATTGACTAATTAGCTCTTCGTAGATTCAAATTAACAAATAAGGTGACACAATATATATAAATATGTATTCAGAGGTTTAGAGGCGTGTAAACACGTCCGAACAAATCTGCTTTTAGCCATTAGCAATCATGTCACTTCACTATTCCTCGCAGGTCTAGATGCGAGCATTGCTGAGATTAGCGGTTCTCAGGACAAAACTACACCTCCACAAGCAAAGGTCCCGCCACAATATCTCGGCCACGCTTTTTGATTTAATCTTTCTTTTTTGTACGGCTAACACGATACCTTAATTTCCTCTAAGAACTTATTTGATTAATTTTTTTTTATGGTATAGGGACAAATGAGCACACGGGTCACCTGATAGTGACTATCACCGCCCATGGGCACCTGCAACTCAAGAGTCACAAGTGCATTGCCGGCGTTTAAGGTGGGAGTAGGGGAAGGGGGAATAGGGGTGAGGGAGGGAGAAGGAAGGGTTAGGGCCTCCGGTAACCTCACTCACTTGGCAAAAAACAATGCAAACATTGCTACACTGCCGGTTTTCTGTGAGGCCGTAGTATCATTCCGGTCGAGCCGGCCCTTACGTGCCGAAGTATGGCTCTCCACCGAACACAATATGCTCGGTCTATAGCTGTTCTAGTCGTAAAAAGGTAACAGATACAGAGTTATTTATTATCCGATTATTATTAGTTTAGAATACTAATATCTACTCCTATTTAATACTGAAATTTCTATAGAAACGGAGGCGTCACCAGACAACATCGGAGCATGCATACATTATCCAACCGACAGTTGTTTGCAAACAATCAAGCTTGTTAGACGCCGCGGTCAGTCCTCAATTCCCCACCTACTATTGGCTGTCTGTCGGTGCAATAATTTTACAATATTCCTGATTCGTATTACAGTTACATGAACTACTGCTGATGACTGTTACAGTCTTTGTTAAGGGTCGTATTTATAATAACTAGAGATGAAACGGATAGCTGTATGGCCGGATATCCGGCCATCCTCAAGCCCGGATAGTCGGATCTCCGGCTGAACATTGTTGATTGTCACACGATACCCCCGACTCGAAAATCCCTTCAACGATTAGACAAGACCTGATGGTCTTCGAACGGCTGAACAGATTTTCTTGAATTATATCTAAAAACACTCTCGATCAAATCACCTACCAAACAAAAAAAAACGCACTTAAATCGGACCCTTCGTTTGGGAGCTACGATGCCACAGACAGACAGAGACACAGACAGATCAAACTTATAACACCCCTCTTTCTGCGTCTTGGGTTAAAAAGGTAAAGATGAAACTAAGCAAATTACTCCTGAACTACAACGCATGAGGGCCTAATTGAATACTGAAACGACAAGTCATTTCAACTCCTCGGTCAGTTTCAGACAGAGCCAGTTTAATTACTAAACTTAAGTTTTAAAACAAACTGCGGGGGGTTCTTGAAGCTGAATGAGCTCTAGATACGATTCTATTGGAATTTATAAAAATATCTTGCGACAAACAAATAGACGCTACTCTTCAACATCGCCTAAAAAAAGTAAAGATGAGGAGACAGAGTCAGACCTATCTCGCGAAACTTACCTTCTGTGATTGTTTTGTTAGATTGATTGCTCACGGTCAAGGAAAAAACGCATTTTCAAATGAAATTAAGTTTCCCCTCCAATAGCTTGTGAGGTATGTAAGCATAGGCTTACATACCTCACAAGCTTCCTCCTTCACCCTTAAACCTATTCATACAAGCCCGCCCTTTCTTCATAATATTACCAATTGGATCATAATTATGTATGTTCTTTGTGGTCGACCCCTACCGGCTTTCCCATTAACGATGGCAATCTATCATTCGTCCTTTCTAAGTGCCCAAACCACCTCACCCATATCCTTTCTCAATTTTCGTTACTACCTTGCCTTTCAAGCCACTCTGCCCTCGAATATTTACATTGCTCTTTGTGTCAACCAATCAAATTAGCTAATGCTACAGATTATCCGGACTTAAGCAACTTTGTCAGAATTTATATTAAAGAATCACCCAGCTACTGCTGAGTGGCTGGTACACTACTGTGTAGTGTGTATGTACTTTAGTACACAGCGGCTCCCAGCGTATATTGTATATGTAAATTAATGAGGAAACAAGCCAACCACGGCCCTCCTGATGTGGTAATTGCTGCCTGTACACAAAACATACAACATTTGGAATGTACGATGACTTGGGATCCATTATATTCTAGGGAAACAAGCCTTGTATAATCTTACAAGAACGTAGACAACACATAGGTAGTTAGAACTTTTGTTCTTATTAACATCCTTTATTTTTTATTCATTTTCACGGAACCCTATTCCGTACCCAAAGGTTTAAAACGGGACCCTATTACTAAAACTCCACTGTCCGTCTGTCTGTCTGTCAGAAGGCTGTATCTCATGAACCGTGAGCTAGACAGTTGAATTTTCACATTTTTTATCAACAAATAATAAAAATAATAATAAATTAAAAATTAAAGGGGGCTCCTGTACTAGAAACATGTTTTTTGCTCGATCTTAATAATGGCAATAAGTAGATACATAGTGTTAAATCTTGTATGATTGTGCGGAACCTTTCATGCGCGAGTAGTGGTAGTAGTTTAACTTAAGTAATACCTTTGCACTTTACCAATTTAAGAGACGAGGTTGAGACAAAAATTCCAAGTGTAAGTAAAGTTTTCTAAAGGACATATACCAAAGAATATACAGTTGCAAAAAAAAATCGTATTTTATGAAATAAAAATACACTAGACTTACTGAGGGTACGAACTAAGTAATTATTGATGAAAAATGATATTGTTTCAGGGAGTGCAGAAATATATGTAAAATGTACAAGCAGGTTTGGAATATTGATTGAAAAATTCTATCACATTAGATAATAATATATTGTTAACTCTTCAGAATTAAGTATTATGTATCTTATTGTAAGTAGAATATAAGTTCTTATGAGAAATAAATTCATTAAACCTATATCACGCATTCACGCCCAAATGTATATAATTACGTTTCAAAAGCTTGAAGAAAAACAACTAATTAAGGTATAAATTAGTTGAAAAGCTTTCAGTAACAAATTTAATTTTAGAATTTATCATAGGAGGGAGTATAAAACAAAGAGAAAGCGTCCTCTTGTGAATACCTTAAATATAATTTTAAACGCGCCATCTACCGGAGTGTAGTAAAACAGTGTGAGGTGTGTCAGTGAAAGTATAGCA
Organism: Euplagia quadripunctaria; assembly: GCA_963859945.1. Classification (NCBI taxonomy): domain Eukaryota; kingdom Metazoa; phylum Arthropoda; class Insecta; order Lepidoptera; family Erebidae; genus Euplagia; species Euplagia quadripunctaria. Next base: position 14,350,030 of record OY982572.1, on the reverse strand, counting down.
TTATTTTAAAAAGTACTAACCAACGACGCTAGATGTCAACTTTACATTTAGTACTTATTGTGGAGCAGAGATGTCGCTATTAGCACTGTTTCAGCTATTTCAGTAATTTCAAAGTTCAAAACACAGAAAGTAGAAAACTTTTTAATAGATGTCTGTATCCGGTTTTGAATAGCAAATTATATATTATTTCGTAAACGAAACCTAAACTGATACTTATAAAAAATAAACACATAGTCGGTTATTGCAGTTAAAAATAAGTTCAATAAAGTTGAATTTAGTTGTTAAAGCGAACAAAACCATCAGGTACTTGTGAGAGTATTAAAATTTATGGAATGACATATCTATGTTATGTTCGTTCGTTTAACTGAAGGTATAGAAGACAACTAATGCTATTCTGCGATGTATTGTGAAACATTTATTTTAAGTTGTTATTATAAACATGAACAATTTCTTGTATGAAGTGGCCTGAGGTCCCATTCAAGATTGTGAATAAAATAACCCTGTGTACTTACGATGTGACATGTACTACTATCAACGACCACTGTTTCTCCTTTTTGGACTACTTCAGGGTTAGAAATCTTTTTAGTTTTTAAATATTGTCAGCAGTAGATTGAGACGGTGGTATACCTAATGAATACTTATTTTGTTTGGTCGGTCCCTGTCGTTCGTCTCTACATTCTTGATAATTCTAAAAAATATTTACCGTTAGTCGCTTTGACATTTTTACCTCTCGCCTCAGCTTCTACTTAATAATAATGTATTTTAATAGTAGTTACTGAATATATAATTATAATAATAAATTTATTTTCATTCGACAATAAAATTACATGGTTACAATTGTGGAAATCTGGTGCCCAAACTAGACAAAAGCCTGTATTTCGGGTCACCAGGGTTCCTCCGCGCTTACTGTTTGCATTTCAGTAACATCTTTAATTACTAATAACAGAGTTATAAACCAATTCCAAGAAAATTGCAATTAATAGAAATAATTGTGTGATGAACTCGATCCTTGGCATTGTTTTTTAAAACTTATGGTAGTTTCGGTGATTACAAATAACCTTCCTAGTTGTCTAGTGATAAGTATGAGACATGTCCATGTGTATGACTGTCCTGTAGTTTTCGGTTTCAAACATGTAAGCCTTACAGTAGTATTAAAAGCTTATATGGACGTTAAGATAAAATTGACTGAAGATCGAAGATCTGAAGATTATATAGCTGTTAAAAATGCTTGGCAACATGCTGGACCTGTTCCACAGCCGCATTGTAAATGAGTATTGGTCTTTAGATTCTGCTTCTCCTTACGAATTTTCACTTGTGTACACTACCTACACACCTACCTAGCTATTAGTTTTAATTTCTATCTGGCATGTATCCATGAAATGATGTTTTACATTATTATTCACTTTATTGATATAAACAAACATAAACTACTATTTTAAATACATTTCGGGTACATCGACTAACCTACCGGTGGTTAGGGTTCCAAAGACAGAAACCTTCTCACAATGCGTATCCTTTCGAGGAGGACTGCCATCTGTCCTTAATCCAGCCGCCTTACGTGAGCCTCTGAAGGCGTTAGTCTTTTTTCGTCGGCTTAAAATACCTATAATTGCTTTAATTGAAATTTATGATTTTGGTTTGATTGATTGATTTAATAAAAATTGATAAAGTTACACTCCAAACTGAGATTTATTGCCCTTCACAATAAAAGTTTTTCTTACTAAATACTAAATATAGTGTAGCCATGGTTTAAAGACAAGATTAACACATTCCCATAAAATGCTACAACTTCTCCGCCTACATTACAAACTTCTGGCAGTACAAATTTCAAAGAAATGAAATAAATAATAGGATTTGGTATAAGTAAATATTTGGATAGAGAGTCTCATAACATTTTTGAATGAAAAGAATATATTTCTTAGGTGTGGTCACGCCCTCTATCGGTACAATAAGAAGGTCGAACCTTCACCAAAACTGCGAATTGTTATTTCCACGCCATAAAATTTTCTAAAAATGCGTTCTTTAATAATAAAATGGATGAAACGGTTTGCTTCGCGGACTATTAATCCTTGTCAATGAGTTTTTGGAACAGATGGCGAAAAGTTTGAGAATATTATGGATTTCATTCGATGTACTTTGGTATGTTATTTTTTATTCTGGCTAGTGTTGTACCTTATAACCAAAAAGCCAAATTGAAGTATAATAACTCATAAATACTTCAATTTGGCCATCGTGCATCTTTTAAGACAGGTCATGTCTTAAAAATAACACTTTTGCTCATATTAAACATCGTTATCCAGTCTGCACCTCGGTTATATTTTTTAATCAGGCAACTGGCTTCACGATTGACTTAAGTACTTGTTACACTTGGCTGAATTCAGTCGTCTGAATTCAGTAGTTACTGAATTCAGAAGTTAGAAGCTTCTGATCACACTGTCCTAAATTCAGTTACTGAATCAGTTACCGACTATAGCGCGACGAAGTTGGACCTGTGGTGCGTGTACGAGGATGGCTCCTAGGGATGGCGATCTGAGATCGATTACCTAATCGAAGAATCGATTTTTTCATTTTAATATTAGCGCAGACATATAATATACTTCTAATTTACGTGGAAATGATACATGCACAACAGATTGTTACTCAGCAATTCAAAACCTGTTAAATGTAATGAGGAAATTTGGCAGATTGTAGTAGTCTGATGTGCCGGCCACCGTACATTCTCATTAAACCTCAATCAATAGTTAAATATGATGAGTGTGAATTTAGCAGACATGTTAAAATTAAAAAAAATAAGAACTCAATAAAAAAAAAAGAAAAACAAAATGCACATAATTTTTTTTTTGTTTATGAAATCGGCATTTTTTTGCTTAAAAATATCAACATTTCATTTGTTTAGTAAAAAAATTTAAGTTAACAAATGTCTGCTAAATTTAAACTCATTTAATATGTCTCATTTTTGGTTTTATAATATTTTAAATGCTTGATGAATGTACGAGGTTTTAAAGCCAAAGTACGAGATTTTTAGTTGTTTTAGTTGTATAGGTACGAGGAAAAAGTTCTAAGGTTGGCAACCCTGGTCAGAAACCATCCTAGCTTCTGAATTCAGGATGCTAACTTGCTAAATGCGATTACACTTGACTGAATTCAGCCAAGTGTAATAAGCGCTTTAGTCTGACTGACTCCTACTCCTGACCATTCAAAAATACCTTTTATTAGTTTAATTAAAATAAATGGTTTTGATTTGATTTGATTGATAATCAAATAAGCCTGAAGGGACCACGGTACTTACCTGTAAGTATTTGCAACAATAGTGCAATAGTGGTATCATAAAAAATTTGAAATTCAGTAGTAGCAAACTATTATCTTATCTGTAGTTTTGGTAGTAGTGCTTTCTAACCGTGGTCTTGCGCAAAGTAATAACCAATCTCTGCAAATATATATATAAACTGAATAAAAAAGTAAAAAAGTCTTTCACCTTCCACCATTCACATCCTGGCTCCATCATCTGACCAACATTACTAAGCCCAATCTCTTGGAGCCAACGAATTATGTGAGTCCAAACTAGAGTGGTTTATTAGCAGCCACTGAAGAGTTCCACTATCAATCACCTGGCTTCATCATTAGACCAGCTCCAAGACGCCAAATTATAGTATTGTGATCGAAACTATATTTACTACAAAGTTTCATTCCGATACGATAATGTACGAATTAGATGTAGGTTAAAATCGACTTTCAAGATATGTTTTTTTATATTATAGGGGGAAAACGAGCAGACTTTTTTACATAGTAGTTAGAAGTGAAGCTAATAACAACCAATACTACATCGGCTATTTATCCTACATTTACATATATTGAGCGAGGATTATGTCCAGCAGTGGATGCCTGAAATGATGATGATGATCACCTTTATTCGTAAGGAACGGCCTGAATCTTAGGAGGAAACTTAAGCGTGTTTATATTTTATAACCGACCCCGCAGTTTCACCTGCGTTTATGGTCACTGCTTCTCTCCTATTGGTCGTTGCGTGATGTTATATAGCCTATAGCCTTCCTCGATAAATGGGCTATCAAACACTAAACGAATTTTTGAATTCGAAACAGTCGTTTCTGAGATTAGCGCGTTCAACCAAACAAATAAACTCCTCAGCTTTATAATATTAGTATAGATACCTATTTAAATGCGTCTGATGGTTGAGGGCGATACTGTATTTAGTCAAGTAACAAATTAGGTGTTTCAACCAGCGATGCCAGACGTACGATAATTATCGTACATGTACGATTATTTCGCCACCGGTACGATGTACGATACAATATGTATTATCGTACGCCAGAGTAAGATAATTTCAAACCCTATAATACTTTCATTCCAATGCGTAAAAAGCCAATCAAAAGAATGCTGTTATGGTTTTAAACCAACTGAAGAAATGATACCTCGAACGGCTTCAGCAGTCCTTTATTCAAAAACGGCAAGTGCTGCTCCAGAGGTAGAAGTAAATAGTGATTCCGATAATCCCACTCTTTTATTAAAAGTATAGTAAATAAGTTTTTTTATTTCTGTCTAATTTCACAACTTTCTTAAATTCCTATACTATTTCTAGTTTTGCGAAATAGCACAATTCGCGCGGTTCTGGTAGTTGTACGATAATTTTTCATCTGGTACGATAATTTTCGAATATTGATACGATAATTCACTCGCACTCGTCTGGCAACCCTGGTTTCAACATTTTTAATATTTTACATTGCAATAAGTAGAAGCAATATTGATGATGCGGGCTTTTACTTAATTTACCTTCTTTTCACCTTCTTAATTTACAAGAGGTTGACTTAAAGTTATCTAATAGATCCAAGTTTAACTATTGGGAGAGCAAAAAAAAAAATAACTTTTATTATCGTGTTTATTTTTTCCATTTCTTTGCCAAAGAATTTTGCGTCTCAGATTCGGTTTGTCATCAAACACTTATTGTCACTGCTTTTCTATCATCGGCAGCCATTTATTATCAAATATATGAATGGCTTGTCGTATCGCTCCCAAACAAAGCTTTCTGAGGTATAACTCGACCAGCACACCTAGACCTTTCCGATCCTATTGCAAAGATCTTTTTTAGTTGCCTATTGGGAATATTGGGAAGGGCGGGGAGGGTTTTGGTATATTGGTGAGCGTATTATAATGCGTTTAATGGCCTGTAATGAATGGCATAACATCCATAAAGCGACAATGCAGCCACTCGAACATGCCCTTTTATAATAATATGTGATTTATAGGTGATCACCGCGAAAATGGTGATTGTTTTGCACGTGTTTGTATAGCAACGCCTTCGGCATCAGAGGCAACAGAAAAGGAATATTGCTTGCTGTGCTATAAGTCAAATATTGAATGAATAAGATGTGGGGTTTGGTAGCCCGCTTGGCGTTGACTTTTTTTAGGGCTGCGATTTCTTAGATTAAGATGTACCAACGATTAATGTGTTGTATGTGTGAACTGTGAACAATTGAAATGGAGCAAGTAATAACGATACTTTATTATCTTGGTAAGAAGGTTTGACATTGAGAATCGGTCGAAGTATTCGAATAACAGTTTTTATTTATACTTAACTTGCTACCCGGCCATGCCTTGATGTGGGTGGTGTCTCAATTTATAGTCACATTTTTTATTGTATATTTATGTATGTGCATGTAATATTGTGACTAGAAATTGAGATAACAACTATCCAATCTTAAAGTAGGACCAAACTGCACGCAGTGTGAAATTTCATTAAAACCGGTTCATTAGTTCAGGAGTTCATCGTGGAAAAACAACGTGACAGAAATTATAGATAATGGATTCAAAAAAGGACCCGGATGACCTAGCTTTGCTCGTTTTTTTTTTACGATTTCAAAAAATAACCCTAACCCCCTGCATACTAAATTTCATGAAAATCGTTGGAGCCGTTTTCGAGATTCAGATTATATATCACTACATAGTATAAAACAAAGTCGCTTCCTGCTGTCCGTTTGTCCCTATGTATGCTTAGATTTTTAAAACTACGCAACGGAATTTGATACGTTTTTTTTTGATAGATAGAGTGATTCAAGAGGAAGGTTTATATGTATAATACATGCATAGTATAGTAGAGAAACACTGATAACTTTAGAGGTTTCTAATGTGATGTCGTAAATATACACATTTTTTTTGCATTTACATTGCAAACGCTGGCTGAACCCTACGAGATAGATCAAAATAATGTACCACAGTATCGTACACCTGAAAAAGGTCTACAAAAAAGTACGCAATGGTATATGTCTATCTCTTAGGGATAACCCACAATAGCCATTTTTTATCCTTTACTTTTTACGAGAAATAATGGCTTATTTACGAAGCGATTTTAAGCAATACAGCATTAATCATTATCCAATTAAGTACCTTAAATACATTGTGCATTTCATATAGATTAAAATGGCCCTTTCCAGCATGTAATGTCAATGAATATTTTCGAAGATATTACAGATTTAAAATGCAGGGACATAGCGGTTGCGGTGGTACCGGCCAGAGGGCCGGACAAAAGATATCTTTTGCAATGACCATTAATAAATCGCAGGGTCAAACTTTCAAATTTGCAGGCTTAGATTTGAGCGTTGGGTGTTTTTCACGTGGCCAATTATATGTCGCTCTTTCAAGAGCCTCTGAAGAAAACATGTTTGTATTATCTAATGACAAAAAAGCTGTGAACGTCGTAAAGACATTCTGTAGTATATTTAGTATCATCATTGCACCCGTGCGAAGCCGGGGCGGGTCGCTAGTATACATATATACAAGAATTGCTCGTTTAAAGGTATTAGATATATAGCTACTAAAATGTTAGCAGTAAAAATATCTAAGCAAAGCCAGCGCAAGAAAAAAAATATTTTACTAAAGCTGAAAAATTACAATCAAATGAGTTGAACCGTAGATTTTTAATTTTTCTTTGAGCTAAGCTAGAATGCAGTAGTTTGTACAATATGCACAACTATCTTCTTTTTGAATTTGAGCTCTTGATGATTTTGGTTGAACTTTAAGCTTCTACATACATTATAAGTATAGTTCTGCATACAAAAGACAATAAAATTAGTACAATGTACATATGTGCTTACGCAGACTTCAGATATCTTGATATTACTGAGCAAGTTCATAAAGTGGAGAACCTTCGAAAATGTTGCGTAAAGTTCACATTTGATATGAAATTGTGAATACCAATTCTCTTGAGAAGAAATACTTACTACATTCTTATTATGCCTTAAAATTGTTAAATTTTTTCTTAATCCTTCTCACCATCCCTGATATCATCGAAAAAACCTGGAATTTTATATAGGTACCAGTGAATTCTACAGTTTTTGATGATGAGTATTTTATATAATACTATAGGTTACATCCTTGTGGAATACCTTGAAAGTTTGTCGTGTACAAAAAACTAGTAAAAGATAATTTCATATCTTTATAATGTATCATTTTTTCTTTTGACCAAAAATCCACTTCTTATCCAATTGAATTTAAAATAACTGTATATACTATATACGAAATGTTGGCAATATTTTTATAAATTAATTGTTCGAAGGAATATCAATAAAGTTGAAGTATTTAGTTGTGTATCTATGTACACATATCTCGAATGCAATGTGCCCAAATGCGTCGTCGGCTCCCTTAGATAACAAACTATTTCTTCAGCTACAGCTTTACTTAAGACGATTAACAGATCCAAAACATTTCAAATTGAACGACATATATACAGTATAAGTAATAAAAGCTTTGCTCTTTTTATAACAGATAAAAATCCTGGCGAATCCACAAAGAAGAGACAGATGTCCAAAATTTTTATCACATGGATAAAAAAGTTGTTTGAAAGGTTTCTTGGTTCTTTACACCTACGCAATGAGGTATTGTTAGTCAATATGGAGCAAATGTGACGTGAAATGTTTAAAAGGTATAATCCACTTACTGCGGGGTTTGTTAAAGCTTTTTTGTCAAAATAGCGGCATGGTTGATTGACTTGTGAAGGAGACGCCGCGGGGCGCCCAAGCACGGTGTAAATAAATCTCATAGTTTGTATTCATACTGGTGTTTCTGGTGCACTTCGACAGATGGACTTAGATTACTGTTTTATAACGGTTGATAACGTTGACTGTGTTGGCTGGATTAAGGGCTTAACGCAGAAGGCACTCCTCCTACTACTGCACGTATTATGAGGAGGTTGCTGTCCTTGGAATCCTAACCACCAGTAGCGTGGTCCCTGTATCTATCCGATACCGGTGGAATACTACTTTTTAAATATATATTTTCATATTAATAAAAACAAAATCATTGGAATTGGCATGAACACTAACAAAAAAAATTGTTTAGAAATGTGCACCTACACATTAAAAACACACTGATTAAAATTTACCACATTTTGCCACACCTTCCTGTAACAACCTGTACATACAAACGTAATTTATATGTTTACTTATTTTACTAAAAAGAATAAAAATGAAAAAAAAAAATCAATAGATATATGTCAGATGAAAATCTAAGAAAAAGATGAAAAAAGAGAGATGATATTCAAACAGCTGAACAGATTTTCTTGAATTGTATCTAAGAACACTCTCGAATCTCGATCAAGTCACCTTTCAAAAAAAAAACGCACTTTAATCGGCCCATTCGTTTGGGAGCTACGATGCCACAGACAGACACACAGATACACAGACACGTCAAGCTTATAACACCCCTCTTTTTGCGTCGGGGGTTGAAAAGAAATGCGGAATTCTAAAAGTTTTAAACAGTATGCGTTATAAATTTAAAAATTATATCAGAACGGCTACAAAAACTACACACGTCCAGTATACAAATAGACCTATCATGGTTCGAGAACTCTATACAATGACAGTTTCACTTATACTGGAAATTTATAGCTTGATTTATATTACAAATAGATATAAAATTTAATGAATTACCTTTAAATTCAACAACCAGGCGATCTCTAGTTCTTATAAATCAGTACCGGGGTGCAGAGACAATGCTTAGTGGTCCTTGCAGCTGGTGGTAAAAAATTACCTTTCACAGGGTAAATAGATCGTTTTAAATACTTTTACACGTCGATTTACTCTTAAAACCAAATGGTGCAGGCATTTCATATGACAAGCCTTGAGAAGAAATGCCGAAACACACCATCCACATCTACATAAATTCAAACTGTGCAAGTGCCATATAGGTGTCCGGGGTGGTCTTTATAAGAAGGGATGCCTGAATTGATTCACAAAATGTACATCCACGAGCCAAGCCACAGAAAAAAGCTAGTAAGAATATAAATAAGCACAAGAAAAATATTATGCTGCCCATGACCTGAACAAAGTTTTAGGCAGCTTTAGGTAGACAACCATCTTTGTGTAAGATAAAATTATTTCTTTTTAAAGTTATTTTTTATTTCGTTTGCATTTTGAAATCGGATTATTTTTTATACCAAGTAACTTTATCAAATAATTTAACGTTTTTGTCACTTTTCAAATTAAGTATCTTGTAGAACTGTGTATGCATTTCCTATCCTGGTTTTTATTTCATTTAGAATTCCAACATCAGGTAATTCACTAAGATAAGTATAACATCATGGAATTGGAATCCTTCTTTTGGAATATTCACCGTTCGCTACTGATGGGCCGCTAGTTAAGATGTTAATTGTCTGTGAAGACAGCTCCGTAGACAGTCGGTAAGTCGCTTGTTAATTAACTGTTTAGTTAAGTTGATTGTTCCAATACAGTCGTTTCCTTAGTTAATGGATATCCACGCGTTTAGTAGAAGCGTAAAACTGAGTTATATTCAAATTTGACTGTTCCCCTTCTAGTGAAGTTAAGACTTTATAATATATAAAAAAGTGAGAAAGGGTAAAGATGAAAATTATAAATAAAGAAACATATTTCAAAATGACTAACCGATGATCCAAGCATTTATAATTCAAAAGTGTTGTGTCGTACGAAAATCAATAAACACCATGACCTTACCAATGGTGGGGGACTCTCACAGGAGATCGTTGTTCATCTTTTGTTTTTGAGATGAGGAGATAGCCAAGAGTCTGAGTTAGTGGCTACTGCCATCCGTGAGCACATGCAGCTCGAGAGTCACAAGTGCGTTGCCGGCCTTTAAGGTGGAAGTAGGGAAAGGGAGGGGAGAGGGAAGAGGGGGGATGAGGGGGAGGGAAGGATTAGGGCCTCCGCTATGCTCACTCACTCGGCGAAACACAACAAAAGCATTGCTTTACTGCCGGTTTTCTGTGAGGCCGTGGTATCACTCCGATCGAGCAGAAGCATGACTTTCCCACTAGTGTCCTTAGTTTCTACTTATTTTGAGGACTAGTATTTTTTTTTTTCATCCTGTAGAAGATGTATCAGACGCATGAGAACTCAAATCAAGATCTGAGCTTCTATAAGGGCACTCTAGTGGAATCAAGCTAGAGACAACATTCTACGGTGAGGCCACCTGTTCTGGTTGGATGGGCGGCCAAAACGCGGTTCAAAGGATATTCTGCTCCTTAGCTTATATCCTGATTTCCGATAGCAGGCCTCCGTGTAGTTTCAGGCCTTTTGGTTTCCTCTCAGCCACTTCACTATTAGGCAAGTGTAACCCCCCCTGGAATTTATAAACGCAAAATGAAAGGTCTAGACTCTTCCTGCGGGCGTTACTTTAATTCTGTTATCAGGGAGTGCGGTGGAGAAATTCTTAGGGTCGGTCGGGTTCACAGTCCGCGAATAGTCCATAGTGATCCGTGGTGAAATTTTCTGAGCTATGGACGTGATTTAGCGTTCAGCCAAAGCAATGGTGTCTAGCAACGAAATGTTAAGAATCTTCTGAGGCGTATAAATAAAACTCGTCTCAACAAATATTTTTTTAATTATACCTAATGTCATTGGTCGCTTTTATAATTTTGCACGTCACTACGCTGAGCATGGCGTTTTTGATCAACTTGATCTGAGGTGCTATCCATGCCTGTCGATACAAAACACCATCGTGGATGCTTATAAAATGCGTTAAATAATTCTTCATTTTGAGGATGATTGCCAAGTAATAAAAAAAAAATTGTTGCTAAATTGTGCGCGGCTTCAATCGGGTAAAAGTATTTTTTCTATCTTTCGGGAACATTACTTCTTTCTGGATAAAATATTTGTCCTTTTCTGTAGCAATGGCAACGTGTATCTATGCAAAATCTAATCATGATCGGTTGAGTTCTTAATGCGAGAAAGCGTAACAAAGAAGCTAACTGGCATTCGCAATTATAATATTAGTTAAGATTAATAAATACGCGTACTTCAGCGCTTTTAAAGGAACATGTTTCGGGTCGGAATTGAGAACAAAACATAGTTTACAATCATTAAAATATTATTAATTCAATACCTGTAATTTTAATATAAATTTTTTTATATTCATGTCGCAGTGTCGATTCCCACACGTTTACGAAACACACACATTTTAGCTCCATCCTTTCATTAGACTAGGTAGCCACGATAATCCGAACTCAATTGAATAGAATGTCAAATGGTAGGTAGATGCCCGCAAAGGCCGGACGACCACAAAGTCAGTGGCCAACGCCATTCAAAATGCCTACAATAGTTTTTGTCACCTCAACTATAGAGCAAACATACAGAAGTTTAAGTCAAAGTTGTATTTTGTTACTTCAATATCAGGTTTAGGGACAAAAATTCTTGGAGGTATGTGGTAGGTTTTTTTATACTCCAGATATATTAAACAGTAAATTGTTTAGATGTTGTACGGCATAACGTTATTTTGAATTGACTGTTGAGCGACTCACATTCAGACTGACACTGAAGGATGTTGTTCCCCTACACTCTACACTTACAGCTATATTGTGTGTAAAAGCTTGATTGCAGCTTGGCAGCTCGTACTACAGACAGACCAAATGCATATTCGAAGAAAGGGCACAGGAACAAATCAAAACTGTAAAAAACCGTCTAATTAACAAGTCTGTAAACGGAAAGCAGTTCCTGGAGTTTCATCTCCAGTACTGGATTTATGGTCCGCAACAGCTCTATTAGTGGCAACATCTTCTGTCATCAGCAATACAATCCTGTCATCAGCGTCTTTAGTGTTTAGTCGATCGCACTATACATGTTTGATGAACACATGTTAATAAAAAATGTAAGCTGCGATCGACGAATGTAACAAATAATTTATAGAATTCATCTTTTAATCTTCAAAAAATTATTGACGTCGATTGATAGAATCAGTAAGTCAGATACTGAACGGAAAGAATTTTTATGGTCGTTGCTAGTAAACAGGTTTTGACTTCTGCTATTCAGTCTTACGGTGGCCCTACTTTTGGTTAATATCTTGTTCACCGTTTGATTTATGTCGCTCAGCAGTCGTTACGTGTGTACCTTCTCTATTGTCACATGTTCGTCATGAATACCACGCCAAAATCTTGCGAACATATCTCTCGACTTTTTGTAAGAATTTCATGGTACTCCTTGAATGTAAATAAACCTTGTGGGCATTTATGGGCTATTTAGGGTGTGTTTAATGATTAACGACGTGTTTTACTCGTCGTTGTATGTGCTGTCTGAATCAAGTTAGATAAATGATGGTGTAGAATTGGACTGTGTAAGATTGGCGGGCGATTTTTTTTTAATTGCACCTTTTTAAGTTTATAGAAATGAAGCCTCACTTTATTGTAAGAACCTGTGTTATATATGAGATAGGATAACTCATCGTGTCGCCAAACCTGCAAAGCCACGAAGGTAGTAATAGTTAAAAGACTGAGGGTTGACATTTTTGATTAAGTTTTGGTAGAATATTATATAATTTTTTTCTAGATATAATGATATCAAAGTTGCAATTGTATATCAAAATAGTCAATGTTCCCATTGACTATTTTCTGTGAAAACTAATAATACAAGTTCGTATTATTATTAGTATACTATCAAGTGCTTTAAATAACAATGAAAAACAGTCGCTCTCTTAGGAATTCAGTTATTACATTGTGTGAATAAAAGTTCGTATCATGTCTTATTTAATTATTACTGCCATTCACTATGAATTTCAACGTGTAAGGGAGAAAAAATTCTTTGGAATCAATTAGTTATAGTTCCACCATCCTTGTTTCATTCCATCTATGGCATCAGAACAAAATGTTAATCCTCTAAAAAAAAATCTTAGAATAAAATTCTATGTAGAATCCGTTTCCACTTTTCCAACATCGTAATACATAGTTATAACTTGCATTACAATGAAAATAAAGAAAATATAAATTTTCGAACCAACATACAATTTCATCTGCCATCGTTATCCAATATGGTAGATAAAATAAACTAAAAACAGAATGTACAAATCCGATACAAATCTCGCACCAATAAAGTCGCATCTAAGTTTATGTCGGGTGGAATATCAGTTTTCCGACTTTACCCAATAAAGGGTAACCCTTGATCCGTTAAGTAAACAGAAAAAAGAAACGGCGGGGGCGACCCGCGAAGCGACGTAACGAGTAAATCACGGTAAGCCCCGATACGCGGCGCGCCGCCCGGCGTCGCCCGTAAGCCGCATAAACCCTTTAAGTTCACCTACCGATATTCCGGGATATGTCGACTAAACGAATGGCGACGAGACACTCCCGAAGTGTTGTCGACGTGAGCCAATTTTATTAGTGCTGGAGTTAATTAGATATTACTTCATATTCAACGTACCTATACTGCTAGCTGTGACTAGAGCTGTAGTTAGGGGGTAATTTAAGGTTTGATAGTTTTGTTTTCTAGAAGTTTCGATTTAATTGGTATCTTTTTGACGCTTGTGGATTCCTCCACAATTCCTGCCGGGCATTTCCCGTCCCTCGGGGGGACATAATAAACACAACTAATGGACGCTAAGCTTCGAAACAAAGCTTCGAAACAACTATCTGCGAATGACATTTTATTGTCACAAGTGGAGGTTGAACCTACAACATTAGTTCACTCGATTTAAGTAACACAGTTATGCCGCGTTCCAATAAAAAAGAAACGATTAGTTTTGCTTACGGACGGTAAAATTTTCATTGAAAATTCAACGAAATTTTACCGTCTGTAAGCAAAACGAATCGTTTCTTGTTTATGGAAACGCGGCATTGGCCACCATCGTGAAGAAGACGTTAACCAACACAAATTAGTATAAGTTTGATCATTTCTTAAGAAATAAACTACTTTATTGTATCCTAGCTTTTGCACGCGACTTCTCTCACATGGTGCTATTTTGCTCCCCTTCGATAACATTTCTTTTATTCTGGGTGAAAGGTACCCAGTGTCTTTTTTGTACCCCTATACAGTTCTGACGTGTATGAAAAAATTCATGATAATCGTTTGAGTAGCTAAGACGTGAAAGTGTCACAAACAAATAAATAATAATAAGTGGACACATCTCACACACGGCCGTCTGATCCCAAACTAGGCAGAGCCTGTACTAAGGTAATCAGACTGCTGATAAACATACTTAAATATTTCTAAATACATACTTATTATAGATAAATTACACCCAGACACAGAACAAATGATCGCGCTTATCACACAAATATTTGTCCTGGTTGGGAATCGAACCCACGACCTCTGGCTCAGCAGTCAGGGTCAGGCCACTTTCGCATTTATTATAAATGTTAGGATTTGAAGTCCTTAATAAAAAGAAAAATTCCGCTACGCACCTAAAGCAGCAAATAGTTGTAAATGGTTGATAATTTTTGAACGAAAAACCTTTCATTAAAAGTACGTACATATTCTAGCTCATTTTAATAACAACGTAAAGTCGCAAATGTATCAATTACACGAAGCAACGATAAGGATTCAAAAAAGAGTTCAAAAACGAATTAGCAATAAAATGTTCGCGGCCAATCGGTAATCAGCGTCTTTTATCTGAAATCACATTGTATTACAATATAGCCGACGATATTGAATCAATGGAAACCATTGGACGTGCGGTGCGTGACCGCCTGCCCACACTGGCCCCTTTTACCCAACTACTTTCTCTACACCCTTAACACAAATTGATTTTAAATGGCGATTTATTTCCGCCTCATATCGCCGATCCGATCTTCCTATGAGTTTCACGACCGGCTTTACGTGGGGTTAAGGAAGTCCAAGTTATAAAACGGTTTATTTCTTTTTCAGGACCGTAGTTGACCCCTAATTACACCAGATTAACCCCTGAATGTACCCTCATTATTTCGCAAATACATGGACCTGTTTCCAAACTGTAACGCGATTGAGCTTCTCCTAACAAAGGATTGGAGTTACACAGAAACGGAGAACATAAACGAATTACAAAACTAAAGGTCTAACAATTTTGAGTTTTTTATTCCATATTCTACTCGTAACGGGTTTTGAAATAAAAGTTTAACTCTATTGGATGTTCATACTCTTTTGCAAATTCGTGCAAATTACTTTATGAGCATCATTTCTGTTTTAAGTTGTCAGTTTTTTGTTGTTTACAGCTGCAGCGAGATGGAATTACCGTTTAGTCGAAGTCACTCAGCCGCGTTCAGATGGCTTTCTGATTTTATGAGCACCTTTCCCGAATGTGTCGTACCCTAAACTGTCGGCTAATACAAATAAATAGTAACCCTTCGGTGGTGGTGCGTTTGCCGCCGAAAGGTTTACTTTTATTGCCGTCGACTTTCTTTCTTACTACCCCTTCATAATTGTCAAGGTTGAACGAAAAAATAGAAATCGTTGTTTTTGCGCAAAAGTTTCATTGTTTCATTTTGGCAAATTGCGTTTTTTGGCAACGGCAATAACCATTTCATTTGTTATGCTGGTGTTGAAAAGAAAATATAAATAAATACTTTTTTAAACAATACTTGAATCCTTTCAATGCAATAAAACCCTTGCAATTATTATGATAACGGGATAGTTTTATTTGCGAATTTCTCTTGAAACGGATAACAGTATTTAGAATATTAACATCCGTTACTTATTAAATTCATAAATATTTTCCATTTTTATCAAAACTGATTAAAATGTAAGTGACAAAAAAGAAAAGCAATCTTTAAATCTTTATTATAAGCAAAAAATCTCTGCATTCAAAAAGTTTAAATACATTATTTATAATTATACGCTTATCTACACAGCAGGACTGTTCGCTAGAACGGCGATAGCAAAGCAAAGCGTTATGTCAGTATTTTTTATTTGTATTGGGTGCTTCTAGATTGAGACATTTTGCAACCGCAAAAGCTCAGAGCAGTGGGGGGTTGAAAGTTTAAAACCGGCCGACTTTTTTGCTTTTCCTGGTAAGTTGTCAACTTGACAAAGTGTCGTTAGTAATGTCAGTTGTCGATAGTAGGGGATGTAATAAAGATATCATGCAAGTGTTGAGGTAGTTTGCTCACAATAGGTTTTGTGGTCGTATGCAGGAGTCAACAAGTGTGTCTAAACGGTCTGATTTACTTATGTTTTCTCACGGTATGTTTTAATATAAGACTAGGGTTTTCGGATATTTGTCTTATTATTTACGACTCATATTAAATCCTTAGATTTAAAATATGACGCTTGTTGCAAATGGCAAGCTTTGATTTTCATTTCAAATGTCAGCAAATTGGTTTTTGAATAGTGTGTAGTAAGTAAAGTACTTCTTTTATTCAAGTTAATTGACAAGTTTACTTCCAAGACTTACTAATGTTTACCGTAACTTTATCTATATATATATATGTTTATATATAATCTGCACGCTATGGTGTGGTCGTCTGCTGTTGCAAAAGAGGGCAAAGGTCTGCCAGGGTTCTCGGGAACTTTCCTTTTAGGTAATAACCTAGACCCTTGTAATAGACTCACTTGTAACGGAATACTGTGGTTTTAGTCGGTTCGATTCCGACATACGGTTAGTCCCGGTGAAGTGATGACTCATAGGGGTAGTCACACGATAGAAAAGTGATTACCACTAATTTAAATTTTAAACAATTACTCCTCCTCTTGCGTCATTTTACTAATATTATAAACGTGAAAGTTTGTGAGGATGGATGTATGTATATATGGATGGTTGTTACTCTTTCATGCCAAAACTACTCAACCGATTGCGATGAAACTTGGTATGTAGATAGCTGGAGACCTGGATTAACATATAAGCTACTTTTTATTCCGATATTCCCACAGGATCGGGACTTACGCGGGTGAAACCGCAGGGCGCCGCTAGTAATGTTATAAAGGTATGTTGCTATGACCACACTTTCTTAATCTTTATCAATATAACGCAATAATTAGACATGTTTTTTGGTACTTCCTGAACTTTTGAACTGAATTATGAGGATATTGAATCTCTTCAGCTATTTAATATTAGTTGATTCTTATTCTATATCCTTACTTTTAGATTCTAAAGAAAAAACTAAAAATCAATAAAATGTTATCGTCACTTTTAATGTGAGACAAAAAGAATGTTATGTCCACTATTATTTATTAAAATTGATTCTCAAATACAGAATTAGCGGTCATAGTTGTAAATTTTTATGTTTTAACTTTTTACTACCTTCCTACATGCATAAATTGAACGGTGGTCTAATTTTTACCTTGTAATCATTGCTCTATAACATTAAATTTTATTTGCTACGGAAAGAATAGATCACTGCCGCTCCGCCCAGAGGTCTTCATTAGCAAAATAAAAAAACACAGCACCTTTGTTACGATTCCAATACTGTTCATAAGCCAGTAATCAACAATGCCTTTACAATAAAACTAGTAATGGATAGACATTTTAAATCACTTTGTTATTTTCGTTTGAGGACCACCTTAGAGCTATTTTAGTTAAAATAGCGTTTACTGCATTTAAATGGTGACTGCCTAGATGGATGGTGTAAACAATAAGGGACAATTAAATGAATCGTTTCGTTGATAACTAAAATAATCGCCGCCTAAATGCACTCCAAAATTAGTATGTCTGAGTGAATCGGGTGTGTTCACTTGCTGCTATTTATAAAGAAGTAGCCAGTGGTGCAGAATCGAAATAGCACGATTTTCGTAGCTTTTATTTTTGAAATTATTTAATACATGTATTTTTAAGAGACGACTTAAATACATCATCCAAGAACCTTATGTTATACATAAACTTTAATTTACGGTTATGTATTCAATCCTTGTTTAATTTAAAATATTAGTTGTGTTTGAAGGACAATTAATGCAACTCTCCGTATGCACATAGTTGCGATATCTTGTGATTGGTAAGTATCTATTAGTTTTTTTGTAATATCTACTTATATATTAATTGATATTGATGAATTCTGAACAATTCACTTAGGCTGAGTCCTCGAATATAGCGACAAAGCGGTACGGGCGAGATATTTTCAATAATGACTCGTCATTTTCATTGAGCAATCTTTCAGCCGGCTCTAAAAAAACGTCTACTATTAACATTGTTTATCCAACTGTGTAATTAGAGGTTACTAAAATATTTTAAAAAGTAAATCTAGAACTTCTATTGACATGCCTAACATAAAATATTCTGGTTAAAAGGTGCTATGGAAACCAAGCCTAAAGCATAATAAGTTGCGCGACACACGGTGCGTTTTGTGCGACGCGACCGACGCGTTAGGAAAGTAGCGAACAGTCGTAAAATTTTATCGTCCCTAATGGGCGCGTGCGCTGATTTGTAGTGCGTCGACGCCCATACAACATATACATACACTCCGACTCTCATACAAACCTCAATGTATTGTTTCCGAGGAGGATGCTATTTCGAACAGGTACACCGTTAACGGGAGTAAATGTGGAACTAATTGGTATAATAAATATACTGCAGACGTGAAGGTAATTTTGGAATTGAAAATATATATATTTTTTTCTGTTTTTTGGTATCGAAAGAAAATAGTGAAGGTATTTACAATATGTGTTAATATAGAAGTGATAAATCAACAATCTGTGTATTACTTATCAGGAAGTCTTACTAAGATTGTCACAAATGTAATATATAATAAAGATTATTATTTACTATAAAGTTGCCTCTTTAGCAAATAGGTATTTACAAATTTTTCCACGCACGCTCCCATGGTCACAAGTAAACAAGTCACAAATAAACGGTGTTCGACAGTTCGCTAGTCTCGGTTTCTTTTACTTACGTAAGCTAACCTTCTGTCCAGTCAATCTGTTCTACCAATAACGTAAAATGTCATTAATGCTGCTCGCTTTGCCCATGATCTGTTTTTATGATGGTACGATTAAGACCTTACATCACGATTCTAATATCATCAGACAACTTATCGGTTTTGATCTCATCTAAAAAGTTTCATTTAATAAAACTGAAAAACCTTTGTAAAAAGGAGCTTTTATTTAAGCCGTCTACTAAAACGAATAAAGGTTAGGTTTTGTTAAATTATATTTGTGTTTTCAAAAAGCTAATCGGCTGAAATGTGAGAAATGAAGATAACAATTAATGTCATTAAAAGGAGAGTTATTCGCTGATAAATAATTACTTGAAGTATGTATTTTCTTTACAATTAGAGCGACAAGCTTTTAGAATACAAATAATTCAGCCTTTTTAGGTAAGTACCTACTCTTTATTATTATTACTATCCAAGCAAATATCTTCAACATCAAAATTATTTATTTCAAGTAAACCCATTGTAGGTATTTTTGAATTGTCAGTAGGAGTCAGTCAGTATAAGTCGGTCGTGAAACTAGTTGCCTGTTCCAATGCGCAGATCTTATATATCTTACTTCTAACAACGTATTCTAATGTGTCCCATTTTTTTCTATGATCACTCCTGACTCCATTTCTTAATACCATTCATGTAAACGCAACGGTTACCAGTGCCTGTAATTAGGCACTTTTGAGGTATTTGCCCAGCCATCAGAAAAAAGATCTCATAGACAATTTATGGTGACTGATACCTTCGCTTCGATCAGACGGGTCATATGCTCTTTTGTAAACTTAGTGTTAACTCCATCTGAAATTCATCCTTTGCAAAGCAAATTAATTACAAATAATTTATTTATTTCTGTGGACAAATAAAAAAAAAACAAATCCCACGAGTAAGGTGGACGCGATCATTCATTTGGAAGTTTTTGTCACATAAATACGTTTATACGTAATATTTATAGTTAAAAGATCATTTTGTTGAAATGGAGCCAAATTTCCGCTGGAGCTTTCAACGGAATTTACAAAAAGCGCCATAAATTGGCAAATAATCCCCCGCATAACGCAACCTTTGTTTGGCCACACGTGCTTTTAATATCTGGCGTGCATCGCGATTGCTACAAAAGCCGGATTTAGTCTTTGTGCGCACCACCTAAAGTAAACACTCGTAAAAACTTCCTAAGGATTTGGAAAAATGTGAAAATTATCCACATACATGTACATAGGGTGTTTCTAAATAATTCATCATTATGAGACTGAAATGCAAATTCACATATTTAAAAACAATTGATTTAAAATATCCATCTCAGTTGTTGGACTGTATGTAAAACTAGAATATTATGGAATCATTTGGTCCAAATAGCAAATGACAGTTGTACGTTTTGTTGAATTAGGATAATTAAGTACCTACTCTAAACTACTAGTAGCGGTTTTCAATCTACAGGCTCTTACCATCAACGCTGAGTCTAAGCATCAGATTATTAAAACTATTAAGTCTATAGAATTAGAAATTAAAGATCAATTTTGTTATTAGTATTTAAATTAACAATAACAAATTTTATCACATACGGTCCATCATTGCATATACCTAAAAACAACGCAATGAAACTTAGATTATGTGAATACATTTTCTTTTTTTTTTTTTTTAGGGGATAACTATGTACACCATATATTAAACGCATTCATTACTCGAATCTTGGACGTTTCACTTGTCTTACACAATCCTTATATGGCGACCATGACAGGCAGCGATTTGCTGCATAAGCAAATGTTTGTTGCATGAAGCTAAACGAAAAATAAAACAATATGAGTATCAATCGTAATATTTCTATCGGCCGGGTTACAAAACAACACCAGTGCAACAATTATTTTAAAATATAACTATGTACACCATATATTAAACGCATTCATTACTCGAATCTTGGACGTTTCACTTGTCTTACACAATCCTTATAATTTAAAGTTATGTAATTTTGTTGAGTGGAGTTGTTTGTTGTTAAGTTTTTAAGTTTGTTACGACAAAAGTTTTATTTTGTTAATATGCAATTTTGAGAATATAATGTTGAACCATGGAGGACCAAATTAGAAACACACTGTATATTTAGTTGTTAATAAATTTTATTAAATGATTCACGAACAAAGAAGTTGGGGCAATTGTGAAGGCGACAATCGGCCGCGTCGAATTTGTCATGTAACTGCGAGCCTTTGTTTGGAGCATGAATGGTGTGTGAGAAGGAAGAGCTTCCGGTACAGCGTGCTTGTACCGGGATCGATGCTCCCGGCGATACCTTGCCATCGATATCTACCATTGTTGTTTTTTATCTCAAATTGATACCTATACTGTATTCATTGAAGTTCTCAACTTACGATGCTCTTTTGTGAGAATAAAAAAAATTTAAGCATACTGACGTTTTGTGTTGAGAAGATAGTTTTAGTGTGATGTAACAAAAAGTTATATCGTCTAGATTTTACAGTACTTTAGTGGTAAAAAAATATACGATGAGTCTAATAGTACGCGGGCACTACAAGACCAGGTAGCCTTAGGTCAACATTAGATTAGACGATTAGATACTTTTGGGTTAAGGTTATCATTAAATTAAAGCAGAATAGAGAGTAGAAAAAATTATTTAAAGCCTTAACAGAGGAAAGGTAGCCAGCAAAAACTGTTGATTCTGTGAAAACTGCTATCTGCATAACATAAATTATGTCAAGTAAATATAATATTATATAACTTACTAGCAACCCGCCCCGGCTTCGCACGGGTAGCAGAGACATCTTTAACAATCATCAACATATTTCAATCAATTTACACAAAATCTTAACAGATTATACACCTAAACCTTCCTTATGAATCACTCTGTCTATTAGTGAAAACCGCATGAAAATCCCTTAAGTAGTTTGTCAGTTGTTCGCGAACAGACAGTCGCGAGTTTAATTCCTGTTCTTGAACAGGAATTAAACTCGCGACCCCGTGGCAGTCAAATGCACTACCGCTGCGCCGCAGAACGCACTATGTTGTAAAATGTAACGAAACTTGTTTTAATATTCTGTTACCTTTTCTATATATAAATCCGTTAAACATAGAGTAATGTGTTTGTTGCGTCTTTCTAATTTCAAAAACTTAGCAAAAAAATTACATGCCAAATAGTTTCACTAAGATCACTGCCGATCAGAAACAGATATTAGCGCTATACACTCATTCATAAAGACTGGCTACTGACAAACAATCCGGTGGACATTAACAAAAAAAAGAAAAAATGCCTGCCATGTGTCGATCGACGCATCGGTGGCGCGTGTATGATACGGGGGAAAAAAGGCAAAACCGCGCCGGAACAATCGAAGCTAACTTATAAAATATGTATCCTAGAGCTGGCTTTTGAAACTTGCGCCCGTACTATTTTGACCACGATTGGGAATTCCGACAAGAGAATCAAATCGCAAAGCGCCAGTGTTGCTTTTTTTTGATGAAAAACTGAACAATTGTTAGTCGGAAAATGAAATATTTAAATAAAAGTTTTCAGGGAATTGGGGAGATTTTGAAAATGTTGATATATCTAAAGCTTAAAAAGGTTAATTGAAACTTCAACTAGAACGCGTTTTCACGCGTTTGTTGTACCTACTTATCGCGGTTACTTGGCAGCAAGAGCGATAAGTAGGTACAACAAACTATTGAAAAAATTAAGGTAAGGCATAAACACCAGAGTAGGAGTGCCAGTTATAAACGTATACTTAATAATGTTATAAATTTAAAATTTACTGTGAATATGTAGTGTCCGAATTTTTTATTATATTAAATTAATTCTTCAACGAAAATCATAAAATACCCACCTGTCGGATTCTTTTTTTTAATTAATAATACTGACATTGAATATCTTTCACATTTTAGTAACTGCGTTTTTTGTTAACAAGTATGCTTTTGCAAGAGTGTTTAGAAGAAGTTAGTTCAACTATCTAGATAACACAAAACTATATGTAGGTATGCCAAACTGTAGAAACAACTTTTGCTACTTCACTACAAAAACAACATGATTACGCGTGTAAAAGTATACAAGAAAATACTAGGCGATAGTGAACCAAGGAATATGAGTGACCGAAAACTTATACCTAGGCTATGACATTTCAAATTTGTTTCTTTAACTATACAATTATCGACCTTTATCGACGTATTTTTCTGTATTTATAAATTACCATATCATCTAATAATAAACGTGAATAAGATGAATCACTTCCCGTAACTATGCCGATTACTTTTCATTTTATTTATTGAATTATTTTTAACTCCTAGTCGATTGCTGGAACCTCTTGTATGTATTTTCATAGAAGGACAAGGTAAACCCATTATGATAATCGTGATTTTGAGTTTATTTAATGAAAGTATAAAATTAAAGTTCAAACAAATACTTCCGCACACGGTAGTTGACAGGCGACATCAATAAGACGACAAAATCAAGATGTCTGCGTCCTATCGTGCAATCGCACAGTCGCACGTCTGTGACAGTCATTAATTTTGTGGCTCCTGAGGTGCCTTTACGATATTGTTGTGGACAGATATAAAGTCTGTCTGCACCCATTTTTTATCGCTTTTTAAGTGTGACATAATGAATTTAAAACGTTTAAAAACTAAACATCCTAACACGCGCCACGATATATGCATACTTTTACATCTAGTATTATATCAACCTAGTAGGTACGTCGTAGGATCCCCAGATCTCGGATTTGTCATGAGGTCTGAAACGCGTTAGGGTCATCACTGCTATGAGCGTTTATAGGCTCCGGAAAATAGCTTGCAAACTTTGACTGGAAAATAATAAATAGAATAGAATATGCTTTATTGTACACCTTATACATAGAATTATAAATGATCTTAATATTAATGTTAGTGTTAGGTACAATGGGCGGTCTTATAGCTAAAAGCGAGCTCCACCAGACAACCTTAGGATGGATTTAGTGACTGGAGTAAGTGGTAGCTGTCGGTGTACTACATATAACTAAATATATACATACATACATACCGAAGTAATAATATAAATAATATAATCATATAATGAGAGAATCCATATTTTCAATATTCAGCAAATAAACATTATACACATAAATATGAGATGAAATTCAGATGAGTGAAATGCGTTGCTTCTTGTTTTTGACAAACATTTTAATGCGTTTCAAAATATTATTAAAAAATAACATCTAAAAAATGCATGTAATGTTTGATTTGAAGATTTAGGATTAATATCTACCCTAAGTAATATAGAAAATGGAGTAATGAAATGATATATAAAAGTCTTCATTCCTATGCGAAATATAGGACTATTAGCATAACAATTAAGACTTTGATTATCATGAGTGGTGCCAAATGTTATAAATGAATAATCGTGTGCCATGTCGCGCCGTCTGCCCTCACATTTATAACCGCGCAGTCCGATACTCCCGTCATTTTTACCCGTCAACGCTAATTTGCCATTGTTTTGCCCACTGACGCCACTTTTTTGTCAAAAACCATAAAATAGATAAGGTTCTTTGTGAGTTGGGCAGCTTAATTGATTATAAACGTTAAGATGTTTGATTTAGGTATAGGAAGTTGTTTAAAGTAATTTATTAGTAAAGCTTTTAGGTATATTTCGCAAGTCAGGTCTAGTCATTTATTCACTTTGCAGGCTTCAAGGTATTTTTGTTAACCTTTCTAAAAAATTTGGCAATGCAATAATATGACACCATGGTCGAAGTCGGATGAAGGTATCGGGATGGCCATAAAAACTACTTATGTAGTAGTACGCCGTGTTTTTAAACATTATATTTATCTCAACAAGGTGATGTCTGGTTAATGTATTTTTCTTTTTTAGTTCATTTCTTTCATAATTACTGAATTCGTTCATAATTACTGAATTCATTCATAATTACTGAATTTGTTCATAATTACTATTAAGAAACAAACATAAGGTAAACCAATGGCATTCTGGCCTGTTGGTCTAGTGGTTAGTGACCCTGACTGCTGAGTCAGAGGTCGTGGGTTCGAGACGAAGCGCGATCATTTGTTCTGTGTCTCGGTGTAATGTATCTATAATATGTACGTATTTAGAAATATATAAGTAGGTTTATCAGCAGTTTGGTTACCATAGTACAGGTTCTGCCTAGTTTGGGATCAGACGGCCGTGTGTGAGGTGTGTGGAGTTATTATTTGTGGAGTTTATTATTGTATATTTAACTGCACCTGTTGCCAAATGAAGGGGACAGTTGCTTAAAGGGTCAAAGAACATATCGCTGCTGCAAGTGACCGCAGAAAATGTACCTGAAGCAGGCACCAATCACTGGATTGACTATCAACTTCGTAAGTCCTCTCCACTGAGCGTCATTTTTATAAAATAATTGTAACAAAATATTAAACCTTCAATAGACAAGATGAATTTTAATTCTCCGATTTGTAAACAACACTCCTTTTCAGCGCAGTTGGAAAACATTATTCATGGGGCACGTCGGTTTGTTTAAGGTATAGGGACTACTAGTATTGAGTGAGATTATATTATGAAATGAAAACCTGTAGAATGTTCTAGAAAAAAAAACTTCTACCTGAAGGATTTGACGTCGGAGAGCGAACATCGCTGTGACCAGTACCTAATGATTAATTTATTATTAACTAGCTGAGCCCCGCGGTTTTACCCGTGTAAGTCTCGGTGCTCTAGGAATATCGAGATAAAAAGTAGCCTATGTATTAATCCAGGTCTCCAGCTATCTACATACTAAGTTTCATCGCAATCGGTTTAGTAGTTTTCAGTTAACAAACATCAATAACTCCTCACAAACTTTCACGTTTATAATATTAGCAGGATGATTATACTTTGATGATACTCATATTATGGATAACCATAATGGTTATCAGTATTAATGGTAGTGATTAATAATGGTTATTGTTGATACATTTAAATATGATTTTTTTTGACAATCTTTTGACACAACTCATTAACCAAAGAGATCTAATCTTTCGGGTGATGACCAGGATTAATACAAATTCATATCCAACCGGCACATCATGATACTAAGCACGACTAGTTTATGTTCCGCAGGTTCCACTGCATTTTATAGAATTATTTACGTTAATAGAAAAATATTTATGTAGATATTAAATCCACTACCTGTATATAATTAAATATAAAAATATAACAAAATATTCTTAAATATAGAATAGAATATATGTTAGGACTACCCTGACACATCCTAATACTTCCCTGCACAACTGCATTGGTAGATTCGATAGTGCAGCAAAATACCGCCGCATCCAAGTCCCCTGGCTGGTATTTGCATAACGTGGCGGCAATAAGTTAGGCGCACCTCTCGGAGGCATCAAGGCGACAGAGCCTGGCCCGGTATAAAGCACAGTGCAATAAAGAGAATGGATGCCGCCCATCGGAGGCTCGCCGGCCGCCGGCTGGATTACCCGAATCGCCACTATTTATCGCTCCAGCCTTGCGCCCAGGTGCCATCAATCTATTTAATGATCGGGTCAGCACATACTCTTGGTCTTTTTAACGTTGCCACCCGACGCTTCGGCGAAAAAACGAAGAAGAACTTCTGCGCCCGTAGATGGACGTTTGATGAGGCGCTTTGTGTCGATCGCTGGCGTTAAAAGGGTTTTCCAACGCACTATCACGGTATTATAAAGGGTTTTGCTTATTTTTTAGGCTTTAATCGGCGATGGAATGAAAGTGATGTTGGGGGTGTAATATTAATTCAAGTCTGTTGCTTTTTTTGTTCATAGATGTAGGTAGTTTATACACCCAGTATACTTAATGTTGATCAGAATGAACTATATAAAAAGTAGAATTAGTTAAAAGATGACCGCATACCTTACTAACTGGTGGATCACTTCGTTGTTGTCAATAACTGCAGTCTCTTCCCTGGAAAAATTATTATTTATTGTTGCACATAAATGTTTATTCTCAGTTTCATTTAATTTATACTTAAGTATTTCTGTAAATTTTATTATTCTACCCTAAAGTTAGTTTGACAAAAAAAAAGGTTAATTTAGATTTTTTGTAAAAAAATAACCATGTAACTTCAAAAACCCACTAAAATATAGAAACCGCGGGGCATAGCGGATATAATACATTTTATTCCAGTGGTATACACCCTTTAAGCCCCAAGGCATCTAAACCAAGACAGTCTACTCTAATAAATCTTTTGAAACGATACAAATACATCCGTCACCTATCAACAGCCGTACAATACAATCAAAACATAATCCACAAATAAATCAAGTTAATTCTTGGAGGGCTACCACACTCAAAAGTGGCCGTTCAATGGCCGAAGAGAGCCGTCCATTAAACGGCCGACACATACATCTGCGAGGTTCGTGCGCTAAGCAATGCATACAAGGATTTGACGGGTCTTTACTCACTGTTTGCCCCTCTTTGTTTAAAGTGATCTTTGTCCATTTGACTCAATTTATCGTCCATAATAAACGTGTGTTCTGACTTGATAGGTGATGCTAACGGTGGTTTATTTGTTAGAATTATACTTCTTTTTATAAACTGATAGGTAAATATAAAGTGTGGTGTTGCGTATTGTACAGTACAGCACTGACAGCCACTTAATACTGGCTCAGTTGTGCAGGACGACGTCCAGTCCGTGAGGTAGAAGGTTCTTTCATCCTCGCTCATATTTTTAATATTTTTGAAATTTATGTCTCGTCACATAACATATTAAAAGTTTCCCTATTCTGTAAGCAATCCGATGTGTCCCTATTCTGGTGTGTATGTGTGTTTTTTAGCACTGGATTCCACGTTGAAGGGCGTGCATTTGAGCTGGTCAGCCTGTGACCACGGCCAGTGCCACCTGGTCGAAACGTCAGGCAATTTAAAGGCCTTTATGTAATACCTATTCAACGCGTTAATTCCTGTAGAATTAATTATATATTCAGTATGTGTATGTACTATGTACTTCGTAGCTGCCGAAATTTTGACCCTGTTATTAAGCTAAATAAATCCTTCTACACCAACAATAAGCCAATCCTCAATAAGCCAGTCAATCAACCCCGTTCAAATATTTACTTTCTGGCCGTAGAGGTGTTTGTAGGTGATATGATTAGGCAATAATGTAGGGTCCTACCTCAATAAGCCGGGGCTTGTCTACGATTCGTAAACTCGCTTACTTCACCTGAACAAACTACCTCCCGACTTGGGGTGACCTGTGTGTTTCCATTGCACTATGTCACGACATTTTTATTTAGTAAAACTCGGGATTGGCATAGAATATTAGAAAATAGAAATGAAATATTACCTCTGACAATAAGCATTTTTTATTCTTTTTGTTTTGTTTATAGATTTCTTGCCCTTTTAGACTTCACGCTCTATCCATTAAAATATATATTCAGATCTTTCTTCACCTATATAGTATTTTTAAAGGGTACAGCCATTTTAGCATATTGTGCTAACAGAAAAAAATAATGATTTTTTAAAATTAATAAATGAAGTCGTATTACACCCAGAGTGAATGTAGTAACACTTCTTCATTTCTTAGAAAAAAATTACTAACTGCTTGAAATGTTGTTTTTAAATAAAGTTTAGTTAAGTGTGTATTTGAAAAAAGCGTCGGTAGCGTAATGGCTAAGGCGTCGGACTTGCGTTCAAGTGGTTGCAGGTTCGAACCCCACCCAGTGCACTACCGACGTGAACCCAATCTTAACGCAAGCCTTAAGCTTAGCTGGAGGGGTTAACAAGAATACTAGTAATATGTGACCCACGTTATTAGTAATCTTCAAAAGAAAAACAACACCATATATAATTATTTCGCAAACAAACAAAAAAGTTGATCAATGTTGTGCTTCATAATATGACAGTTATAAACGCGTAAAAAATATATTCATACTCACTTTTTTTATTTAATCATATTGTAAAAAGTTCACTTCAAGGGTGTTATTATAATATTAAAACATTTTAATCTCGTCCATTACTCAGCAAGTAATTTGAAATTAAATAAGCTTACAAACGTCGCAAACACAATGGAAACACTCCTCAAGGCGGGTAGCACATGGGCGGGCTGGCGCGCAGTTCCGGTCAAGTCGCGGGCGGCCGTCGGCTTCCGGCCGTCCAATTTGGCCACATTCAACCCAATAGTGGAGGCAAGACGTTTGATACCCACCCCAGTCGCCTGCTTGCTGGCGCGATATTTTGCGCCACCATTTTAAATCTGTGACGTAAGTTCGAGAACCAAGTCCTATACTAAAATGGCTTTACAATTTACACATTACCAAGGCAATATTTTGAATTCCTGATGTTGCTTTTTACTTTATATTTTTTGTTTTCTTTGTGCCAGGGGTGAGCGAGCGAGATGGTTTAGCCCGGTAAGGCACTGTATGCCGTAGTCACTTCCATTCTAACACACCACTATACATACATATACATAAATGTATGTTTAGTGTATTTATACATACATATATGTATATGTATAAATTTAAAATAGTTATATTAATAATCAATCTTAATTTAAATATCCGCTTCGAAGACGAACACGTAACCCAGAATATAAGACAATACGAAGAAATATTTTCATATTGCCATATTAATATATAAAATAATCGTAAACGGTACGATGTTGTGTTGGTACGAACGTTGTAAAGTACCTATTTAAAAAATGATATTTGCGTTAGGAGTAATCTAAGTCTAACGAATTTTTTTTTTTTTTGGTATAGGTGGCAAACGAGCAGACGGGTCACCTGATGGTAAATGACTACCGCCGCCCATGGGCACTTGCAACTTGAGAGTCACAAGTGCGTTGCCGCCCTTTAAGGTGGGAGTAGGAGAAGAGGGGGGGGGAAGAGTGGGAAGAGGGGGAGAAGGGAAGGACGGGAATAAGGGAGAGGGAAGGGTTAGGGCCTCCGGTAACCTCACTCACGCGGCGAAATGCAATGCGAGCATTGCTTCACCGCCGGTTTTCTGTGAGGCCGTGGTAACGAGCGGAGTCGAGCCGGCCCATACGTGCCGAAGCAAGGCGCTCCCACATACAATTTTAATAGTAAATGTGAGATCTTCATAAGTTCATTATAGCGAAACACCCAATCACAATAAGGAACATCCCTTCACCCATTATTCCTTTTCGAAATATTGTTTTTATAAATCAGGTATTTAAAAAAGTTTTCAAAAACATTTTCCCAACAGTTTTAATACGTACGAGTATATTCTCTATAATTTGACTAAGCTGACATGGCTAATTGTAAGATGAGTTCAAGTTAATCCTTGCCTCAGTTTACCTGTCCGAGGTAGGCAATTAAACGGATCTCCGGCTAAAACTAAACAGGGATCGCTCTGTACGCCTTTGAGGGTATGGTCAGGACTCAGGACTGTGCCTTGTGTACTTAGGTACTTAATTTACGTGGACAGCCTAAAGGAATTTGGAAAGTAAATTACAGCACATGTAGGTGCTATATCTTGAGAGTTTAAAGTACCTAATATTGTTTTTGATGCGGTTGACTAGTGGATGAGCTAACTAAATACATATGTATTTAGTTACTAAATGTAATTGAGACTTCATGAAGTCATATTTAGAATAAGTACTATAAGTTTTTTTATTTTTTATGGGGCGATGAATGGTCTACGCGTTATGCGTGAACACTTGAACAGATTTTCTGGTGAGTAGTAGATATTGATGTTTCATTTCTTGGTAGTAGAATTTCCAGAAATTTGTGTTTTTTTATTCAAAATTTAATCGCACTGTGCCTTTAATCTTTTTTTTTAAACGATGACGATGATGACTCATGGTGTAATGGTTGCAGTACATTATTTACTGGTTAAATTTATAATTACATACGTCGCACAATCACATTATCATACTTAGTGCTAGGTAATAGCATTAACTAAAAAATATATTTCTTAATTTGTTCTTCCTATAAACTGCAGCGAAGCATTGGATCTTCGTATTTTTTTTTAATAAAAATAATTTATGAGGCCTATAGGTGTATATATTTTCTTAGACACATCATTTATGTATCTGTGTGATGTACACAGTTCGTCTGGTATAGGTGCTGCTAAGTGCGAGACTGCTCCGAGGTTGCGGTTGCATAGGGTAGCCTCCCAACATTATTATTGCAAATTTTTGTCCAGAGATACTTACCGCATAATATGAACACAAAGGTTGTGTCCCGTGAAATCCACACTAGGTGGCCGGCAACAGCTCATTAAGGAGTCAGAAGGGTAAAAAGTCCAGTCCCTCGGACGAATCGGCCTTTTTGTAAAAAGAGGCTTAATTAGGGCCTCATGCGGCTACCCTACAACCCCTGTAACTTTTAATAAATGTTCGAAGAGCGCCATTTACATACCCTATGTATATGTAGGTAGATACGCTTACACGACGCCCGCCGGCTCTCAGTATAATTTGGCTTTATCGCGAAAGTTATGGATTGAATTTACTACATTATGTAAAGTTGAAATTTAAAAAGAATAAGCTCTGAATATAGTACTTTTATACCCTTTGTATTAACTAGCTATATATTATAATTATGTATAAATATATATATATATATATAATTATGAAATAGGTATTACATACCTCTGAATTATCCCTATATGTGCATGTAATTTCCACCTTTATCCTAAATGCTGAATATTTTGATATTTGAACTTTGAAACTACGTATTAACAACTGATAACAATTATTTTGCCAAACCAATAGTATCACTTGTGCGTTGCTGACCATCGTGTGGTATGTGGTTGTAGTGGTGATCCCACGCACCACTACGCTAGTACGTGTATGTCTAACTTTTGTGGAGTGGAGGTACTTAACCCGTTCGCACGTCCTTAACCTTCGGAATTGAAACCCGGTATAGAAATTCTTCTAATGTATTGTATGGGACTTACGTCCATTAGAAGAAGGTTGAATAACAATATCATAACCTTGTTGTTTAATATATTTACTAGGTCTTTGATATTACATTGTTGTCTACTTATTGTAAGACTTGAAATTGTGTTTGAGATCATTAAAGGCGGAATCATTCGGCGAGAAACTCCTACGAAATAAGAAACCTACTTACTACAAGGTGCCATAAAAACATGTTTCATTTTGCTTACAATATTTAAAGATCATTTCAGAAAATTTAAAGGTACTTTAAAAGTATCATAAGATAAAAAAACCGCACAAGTGCGGGACTGCTTCGCGCTTCGAGGGTTCCGTCCGTCTCGGGAATCAATTCTTGAAGGGTTTTTGCCCGTCTTTTCCGAAAGACAAATTTAACTTTACAGT
The DNA here is from genome assembly GCA_963859945.1 of Euplagia quadripunctaria. NCBI lineage: Eukaryota > Metazoa > Arthropoda > Insecta > Lepidoptera > Erebidae > Euplagia > Euplagia quadripunctaria. The sequence goes on along the minus strand of OY982572.1, from coordinate 14,317,747 downwards.
TCTCAAAATACTCTTCCATACAGTCAAACCGCAAAATATAAGTTTGTAATCATAAAAACATTTTTTTGTGATATAACAACAAATTAGGCTTTTTAACAAATTTCACGATTCTAGGTCAATAGGAAGTACCCTATAGGTTTTGATTTGCCTGCGAAATGTTCAAATTTGTTAAAATCTAAGGCTTAATGGCCGTATGTTTTGTTTGCGTTGACTTAGAAGCTTGAATTTTGTACAACTTCAAGAAACCGCTGACATAAGTATTTGGTGTTCATTTCAACTTGATGCCTCCACGGGTTCCTGAGGAAAAGTATCTTGACTGTCATACAGACATACAGACAGATATAACAACAAATTAACGACTTTTGGATTTTTCTTTTACTTGTGCTGTGAGACCTTGTTTCTTATCAAATTTCATGATTCTAGGTAAATGGGAAGTAGGAAGTAGGTTTTGATTTACCTGCGAAATGTTCAAATTTGGTCAAATCTAAAGCTCAAATGGCCGTATCTTTTGATTGCTTTGACTTGGAAGCTTGATTTTTTTCAGTTTCAAGCGACTGCAGACATATGTATTTGGTATTAATTTCAACTTGATGTGTGAGAAAAAGGGTCTTGACAGACAGACAGACGGACATCAAAGTGATGTTATATGGGTTCCTTTTTTCTTTTGTGGGACGGAACCCTAAAAACATATTTTATTACTATTTTGTACATCTCATGAAAGCAGACTCTATTCTCAAATTTAAGCTACCAAGGATTTCATAAATAAATATTTACTACACCAATGCAACATTTTGTTCTTTTTTTGAAGCGAGAACTTCTTTAGCGGCGTTGTGCACTTTTTGGGATGGGTAAAGAATGTTAAACTCGCGTCAGGACACGTGACCTGATCGAAAATTAGTAAGACGGAGCCGAGTTTCTTATATTTATAAAAATATAACATTCGAAATACAAACATTTATGCGCGGCCAGGAGCGCAGAACTTCCAGTGTACCCTATGTATACATTTAGATATGTTATTACCTACTTTTTATTTTTAACCTAATTATATATATACAGATGTGTGTGTGTGTATGTTTATGCAAATACATTGTGAAGTTATGTTTTCACTTCTGACGTGCAGTCCTACGACTGACTGTTTTTTTTATATTATAGTAGGCAGACGAGCAGATTATTCAGCTTCAAAATATGAGTCGAAACTAATTAGCAGAAAATAATGATGGAAACATAATACATGTACATGTACACACTTCCCACGTATTTTACCGTATCACGCGCGTGTGCTCAAAGCCTAAGTACTCGTGGGAAGGTATTAAATATCTCGAATCAGTGCGCACCGCATTGAATGAAGTCCAGATCGGTCCTCAGATAGTGTTGTTACATACAATTATACCAACGTAACTTGAACTTCCACCCCTCTTGCACACCCAACAGAGAGGGTGAAATTCGAAATAGAGTATGTATTTCTGCATGTCAAGTAACGTTGGTTGTATCGTTCTAATAAAGCGATGTGCCCACTTATCAGGGAGATCGGTCCTCGTGTAATGACGGATCATCCCGTAATGCGGACGGGAAAAAACAGGGGGGCATTGTCAATTTTTTGCCATCACTATTCCTTGTTATTGTTGAAATGTTTTAATTTTATGGGATATTTTAAGCAAGTGATACGGTTTTATCGGCAAATCTTTGCCGATGAGGGGATGTGATATAAATTAAGTAGGGTTGTTTATTGTCATAGATACAACATTTATTATATTGTTCATATTAATAAGCTAATGCTTGGTACACCATAATTATCATGTCGTATCACGATGTTGACAATTTTTAACCGACTTCAAAAAAGGAGGAGGTTCTGTGTTCCAATATATATATAAAAAGTACCACCGACTTCAATGCGTCTCAAAATGCCCAAATCGCTTCAAGTGTGCCCATAAAATTTGAAAAGTACCTTCGATTTCTCCAAGATCCCATTATCAGATCCTGACCTGATGACTATGGGACCACCTGGGAAGTATACCCTTTCAAACAAAAGAAGAATTTTCCAAATCGGTCCAGGCGTCTTTGAGTAATCAGTGAACATACATAACGTCTGACTGCGGTGGTAGACCGGTTGGAGTTGTTGTTGAGTTCCGTCACTATCACATTATCTAGTAAACTGGGTGTTGTGATTGATCAGCTCAAAACTGTAATGGTTCTTTCATATATAGACCACCCTGGACACCTACATGGCACTTGCACATTTTGAGTTTATGTAGACTTAGATCCTTACGTTGTTTCATCGTTTCTTCTCAAAGTTAGTCATAGTAAATCTGGCATCTAATTTGACCAGAACTATTCGTCCTCTAAAAGTGTCTGAAAAGATATTTTTGTTAAATAAATAATTTATCATTTGTTACTGTTACCGATAGATAGCCGTAACTTCAGTGATTGTCTACACTATACGAAACGATTAAGCATTCGTGACCCTACCCAACAGCAGAAAAAAACGAAGCTATTGGTGCTGGTTAATTGCAGTCTTCGAGTATGTTATGTATGAATGAAGAGAGAATTCTAAAAATATTTTTTTCATGCTCACTTTCTTTTTTTTATGGGATCGAGGGCAAACGGGCAGACGGGTCACCTAATGGTAAGTGACTACCGCCGCCCATGGACACCTGCAACTCAAGCGTCACAAGTGCGTTGCCGGCCTTTAAGATGAGACGCTCAACTGCAACTGTAAAGCTCGTAGCTGCCTCGCAGTAAATTTTTCAGTACTTCTATTGACAATCTATGTATATGCGACAAACGTAAACCCACATCTACCCAAGTATTTGAATAGTTAGAGCGATAACATTGTTTTAATAATGTGATATATACACATAGTTTTTATTGTTATGATTGAAAACTAACTCAATACCCGATTTATCAACATTATAAACGTGAGTGATCTAACTCTCAGCGCGTCACTACGGCTAAGTCTAGTTGTTATGACAAAAACTTCCATTAACCTTCACAAGCAGCAGACTTTTCATAAAAGGTAAATACATAAAACCAGTACTAAAACGGCTACGTCATATGTTTGTGTGAATAGGAATTGTTTATGAGCGAGGAGCAAAGACGGGCAATAATGAGAGCACTGTAAAGACGATGCCACATCGGCGGGGTATCGGCCGATCTGCGTCTCAATGGGGGTTATTTACATAACAATAAGGCGAGATAGTCTCGTCCCTCCTGCCACCTTATCTGTGTATCCTCTGTTATTGCCAGTGTGCACACGGCTTATGGTTGGAACGAAAATGAACTGGGCGTCAGGAAATAAAGAGTTTTTTAAACTAGATCCCGCGATTTATGTTTGAATGTCAATGAGATTGCATCGGTTGTGGAAGTGGCTCATAAATACGATTAGGTTTTCCTTTGTATCAGTAGTTACGGGGATATTATTTTGGATATTAATCGGGTAAAGAATATGATTAAGATTATAAAACCTATTCAATAGAAACCTAATACTAACTGACTTCATCGCACAGCGCAAACTCGTTAAGGACTAGAAATATTAAATATTGCAGAGAAGTTTTTATTAAGAAATAAATCTGAAAAAATGATTATTTTCTTTAAGTAGTGGTAAAAATATTATAGGTATTTCTAAAGTAAAAACACTTTTGTAACACACAATAAGTAAAGGGTTTTTGAAGGTAGTTGATTTATTTAGACGATATAGTCTTTTAAAGGAAAAACAGGAGCGAGATATGTGTGAAGTAAACAATTTTTTTAAATGTATATCTGCGGTGTATATCGTATTTTTCCTGCCTGATGGTAAGGGGTTACCGTTTACAAAACTCTCAACACCTATGATGCGATTAGATGCGCTTTGCGAACTTTGTCTTACCCTAACTCTTACTTGCGTAGAAATACAACATTTCGCTAGTAGGTGGTCTTCTGTAGATTGAAGTAGGTACTTATGTCGTCGCCACATCAAAAACTCTTATTTATTTTATTAAAAATAGAGACAAACTATAATAGATGATAACACAGTTCACTATTTAATAACGATAAGTTAAATGACATTATTTTGACTGGTTATACCGGTAACGCAATGCTATTGGTCGATTGATAAATATTAATGAATAGTGGGGTTATAAATAGGGTAGGAATAAGTTCAGAACATTGTCTTGAGTGCGAAGAGTGGTACGAACAACTTGGCAGTTACTGTAGTTAGTGATTTTCATATTTTATATCAGTGGTTGTGAGAATGTTTCTAACACTTATAAGCTGCCTGGTACCATTTTGAGAAATCGTAATCCCGCCCGATTTGTTAAATCGTTTGTTTTTTTGTTTGCGCCCGAATTTATAAACCTGAAATGACTAACAAAAGGCTTATGCCTCAATTTAAATATTAGATGTAGGCACTTATAGTTTTTTTTTTAAATAAAGTATACTAGCAACGTAGGTCACACATTACTAGTATTCTTGTTAACCCCTCCAGTTAAGCTAAACGCTTGTGTTAGGAGTGGGTTCACGACGGTAGAGTACTGGGTGAGGTTCGAACCCGCAACCACTTGATCGCAAGTCCGACGCCTTAGCCATTACGCTACCACCGCTTATAGTGAAATTAAGCTCCTGGATCTGTACAAAAGGGACACGTTGATTTTTATGGTCATGTCATGATAAGGTCAGGTCATGGATCAGTCAGCAAGGAAAATTGCTATACATGTCGTAATTTAAAGACCACTGTAACTTCGTGATATGCAACAACACGTCTATAAACACATACACGAGCTATATATGTAAAAAGTACCTATCCAACGACCACTGTAACTTCGTGATATGCAACAACACGTCTATAAACACATACACGAGCTATATATGTAAAAAGTACCTATCCAACGACCACTGTAACTTCGTGATATGCAACAACACGTCTATAAACACATACACGAGCTATATATGTATAAAGTACCTATCCAACATTATAAACAGTATATGATTAAATAAATTGTTCTTTGAAGAGGGGAAAATCGTTTGACACTAATCGTTTACATTTTTAGTGCAAGAGCTTTTCGTGAATTTATATGTATTCAACTTTCGTTGCTGACTGAACTGCAAACATAATAAGTAACTTCCAAACACTGGCTAACCTGTCTACAAAGAAGAAAATTACAAACTAATCCTTCATATCTATCATTGCAAAGTTATTGATTAAAAACGAAAAGCTGGCATTAGGCACACAAAAAAAAACAATAATAAAGGAACACCTAGTTTTTTAATTTACCGTATCATGTATGTATGTATCTATTAGTAAAAAAACAGTCAGTTGTAGGACTGCACATCAGAAGTGAAAACATAACTTCACAATGTATTTGCACACACACACATCTATATATATATAATTAGTTTAAAAATAAAAAGTAGGTAATAACATATCCAAATGTATACATAGGGTACACACACTGGAAGTTCTGCGCTCCTGGCCGCTCATAAATGTTTGAATTTCGAATGTTATATTTTTTTAAATATAAGAAACTCGGCTCCGTCTTACGAATTTTCGTCACGTGTCCTGACGCGAGTTTAACATTTTTTATCCATCCCAAAAAGTGCACAACGCCGCTAAAGAAGTTCAAAAATTGCATAAAGATTTTTAAAATCAACAAAGCTCCTGGAGAACTGATTATTCTCTTGTCTATTTAATTACTTGACGAAGGCTTTATATAAGACCATGAATTTATTTGTAAAAACCGTTTCGTGTATTGTGACAATGGAAAAACGTATACTCTCTGTTTGAATCCATATTGTCTCGAAACATCAGCATCGATTTACCCACACATATATGTTTTAATCACTACGTCCCTGAATATAAAGATTTGTCGCACAACAGAGAATTCATAACCAATTGTACGGGTAGGGGTGAGGCCAAATATTAAAATGAAAATTTATGAAGTGCGACCGTTGGGTGATTGCACGATCGTCAACTGCGGACCGTGGCGAACCGATTTGTATGGAAATTTAGCATAACGTCTCAGTGAACGGGCGAACGTTATCCGGAGGTACAGTTTGATGGCATAATTTGGGACAAGGAACGTAAAAGCCAGATTTATGCATGTTTGCAGGACATGTTATTGAATGTTGTGGATAGCGACATGGGTTTATGGTTCATTGTTACTTTTATTTGTGTTTGATGATTTTTATTTATAGGTTTTAGGATTTTCTTATGGTAGTTATTATATTATACGCACCTTTTTGTGATATTTGGAATACTTAAAATTTAAATGAAGAAGAAGTGCAGAGAGCTAAAATTCTTTAACAATATGTGCCATCACTTTTAATATTATGTGAAACATCTACAAAAAGCTACACAGCACCAGTATAAATATTAGTAGCAACCCATCCCGGCTTCGCACGGGTAGCAGAGACATCTTCAACAATCATCAACATATTTCAATCAATTTACACAAAATCTTAACAAATTATACACCTAAACCTTCCTCATAAATCACTCTGTCCATTAGTTTAAATCACATGAAAATCCGTTCAGTGGTTTATCGCCGCGAACAGACAGGCAGACAGACGCGGTGGGGGATTTTGTTTTATAATATGTAGTGATGACCTTTATGAATATTGACCTGTCATAGTACTATTTATATATAATGACAGTTAAAGTTAACTATATTGGAGGGTCAAGGAGCAATATGTCAAACAAATGAAAAATAGTTAATGAATTGTGGTCTTAGTTCGACCACTAGTACAAATCTAGCACAATTAAACACTAGTATTCACAACTGTAGGCGAAGGGCTTTTAATACCTACTTAATTTTAGTTAATATTGATTTATAAATATGCAGTAGAATTTATTTTCACATCTACGAAGAATAGAACGTAAAGCGTGATGTACACTGAGATCGGTTGTTAAATCGGTGACGGCGGCGGTGGACTAGCGCTCTTACGTTCTCAAGCAAATGTTGAAAATAAAATAAACGAATAAAGATAAGATATAGTTATAGTTATAGATAGATTATAAGTTGAGTAACTTATAACATTTTGGTTCTGTCGAACTAAAATATGTTTAGTCCTTCATTTGGCAGGACTAAACTAAATTTTAGTGATGTTTAGTCTAGAGATCCAATAACTCTACCAAATGACACCTAATGCCATCTATCGCATTTGAAACACACTATTTTCAGCTTCAAAGTTTTTCAATAGGTTAGAAATTTTTATATCGTTTATTATTATTGTGTTTATTATTTATTTATTTTTATCATATTATTTATTGTTATCGTTTTACATCGTTGGCCAGTATAACTTGAACTGTCATTGTATAGGCTTGCTGTACCATATAGGTACTGGACCCCTGTAGCCCTTTGTAGCCGATTTCGCATAATTTTTAAATTTCTAACACATATTGATTAAAAATTCTTTCTGCACTTCATCTACGAAAATTTTTTGAAAACCCCAAAGGATTCTCTATACTTATGAAGTTTAGTCTACATATTTTGTAGATTCTAAAACAATAGAAATAAAAAAAAAAATACCAAAAATTCCGCACCAAAAAAAACATTCCAAAATTTCCACATCAATCATCACGATGTACCATAGAGTATATAATAGTAGGTATAAAATATTTAATTGATAAAGTTTATTATGTCAGGTAGTGTGTGAAGCCGCTGAGCGATATCAACTCGGTTCGTTGCAATGGAATCAGTTGATCTGCAATTTTCACGCGCCTATAACTGTACCACCTATGGCCGGCGTGGAACACCGATTAACAACATTTTCTGTGACATTTTTTTTCATCTACTGTTATAAATATCCTTTGTAATAAACGTGTTTTAGAAAGCTGTGGGTTACGTAATGTTAAAAACTGGGTTAACGTTTAGTATAGAACCTAGTTTTGTAATTATCTAATTTAACATTTTAATAAACTGTCGTAGTTTTTATACAACTGTTTCCTCGCTCATGGAGCGCTGGCGATTCTTTTCCATTAAATGATTCGTTGATCCTTCTGTTATCTTTAACCCCGTGTCTCACACAAATCTCCAAAATTTTCAGGTAATCGATCCAAATGAGAATGTAAATAATGAACTTCAATGCTTTATGAATGGCTGGATGCACGGGTGTAGAAGAGGCCCATTGAGTACAAAATAATGTCCGATATGACCACTTGTTCCGGATTGATGGGTTTATACCGGCAATGTTCACCGCTCAAAAATAACAGTAGTTGAAATATGCAGTTTTACGAACTCCGTGTTAGATAATTCTATGTGAAGAAATGTTCACCGCAAATGACACTAAAAGTATCACTATATTCGAATATAGTCTCTTCTTCGTAGCCATTCTATTACGAACGAGTTTGTAGATGTGAATAGTATTTTATTATTTTATGAATTATAAATTTGTTGACCAGTGAATTACCTACATTTTGTGTTAAGGTATTTTTTTTATACTGTCTGTATTAATAAGGTGTTACAACTGGCCAAAGCATTAATTTTCTTTCCAAGAACTTCTTTAGAACAGATAACTTTTTTGTGTACCACGACCATGATAACTAAATCGATAACCTAATTTTTTTTCGTGACGCGCGCGTTATGTCCCGTGTAGTAAACGAACATCGGGGTAACACACGGTTATTATTTGACACCTTATTAGTATAAAAAGTATTAAGCTAAATATCTTATACTTATATATATCGTACAATAGTGCGACACATCTGACAGTGACACAGTCGCAGGTCGTAGCGACAATTAGCACGTCAATTAATTACAATCGGATGAATACAACTCGTTTAATTTATTCACGTCGAACAAAGCTTTGTTTATTATTAGGTGGGTACATTTAAATGTCAAATACAGCACAAAATGCACTTTGTATATTTATAATAATTATCTTTTGAAAACAGTATCACCGACTTCAATGTGTCTAACTCATTTTTCACCACCACGAATTTTGGACCCCCCTGTTCTTGTAACATTTGCGAAACTCACTGTGAGACGTCAAATATTTTGTAATTTTACACCCAGAACTGAAAACTTTTTAGTATAAATGATTACTTTTAAAACTTTGCGAAGGGACAATACGTAGTCCTCAGCAGAGTCAAAACTTTAAAAGGAATATCTCTATCTGATTTAGAACTCTCTAAACTGTTAAGTAACACAATGAACGAGCATTAGTAGAAATGCACCGATTGAGAAATGTCATTTCTGGCGAATCTCCTCCTTTTTTGAAGTCGATTAAATATTAATTTTATTTCAGTTTTTTTTGTGGAAAGTAGATGTATTTTGTTTAAATATAATGTGAGTAGGCAACTAAATGCACTGCTCCAATAAGACAGCGAAGTTTCGGTGTAAACGAAAATATCATCGATCTAAATGCACTGCTCCAATAAGACAGCGAAGTTTCGGTGTAAACGAAAATATCATCGATGTATACAACTTCTAGATATTTGTTGATTTTTCAAAAACTGCTCCACCAATTTCGATAATATTTAAATGGGACCACCTGGGAAGTGTACCTTTTGAAACAAAAAAAGAATTTTCCAAATTGGCTCAGGCATCTTCGAGTAATCGGTGAAAATACATAAAAAAAGATGCTGACGAATTGAGAACCTCCTCCTTTTTTAATGTCGGTTAAAGACAGGCGAAAATATCAGCTGTTTTGTAAAACTCAATCATACTTAATTGTGAAAGGTCATACAACATTCAAATACCAATTAAGTTTTATATCATTTCTTCTGACTATATTATTATAAGCCAACATTAATTTTAAGCTTGAAACTGTATTTACAGAATTTGAAATATTCAGATATTCATGACCTGTAATATGTCTAATGCAATATAGACTACAGACTTGCACCCATTAAATAAATACGATCAACATGGAAATCGAATCTTATTATTTTGGTGTTTTGAGTTTATTTTGTATTTAATATTTTTTTATTAGGAAGAATTTTCCCCAGCTCGCGCAAAACAAGCCGTTTAAAGTAGTTTTGTTCGTCATATTTTTCCGTTGCGTTAACTTAAAAGGTTACTGCTCTTACCCCTCTACGACGCCGCAGGAAACTTTGTTTCAAAGTTAACTTTGAAAGCAAACTCGAAGTACTCAATATCGTTAGCGATCACTGACAATTTAATAATCCGAGATCCGTTTAACCGAGTTCTAATTTTAAATACTTAGTTTGTACATATGATATACACTACATAAATTTTCATTTAACGTAACCACTAAACTATTTAATACTAGCAGCGCCCCGCGGTTTCACCCGCGTAAATCCCGATCCCGTGGGTATATCGGGATAAAAAGTAGCCTATGCGTTAATCCAGGTATCCAGCTATCTACATACCAAGTTTGATCGCAATTGGTTCAGTGGTTTTTGCGTGAAAGAGTAACAAGCATCCATCCATCCATCTATTCATCCATCCATGCATCCAAACTTTCACATTTATAATATTAGTGGGATAGTGGGATTAGTGGGATTTATAGAATACTCTAAGAAAAGTTTTCTTATGATAAGCTTATATGCTAATTCAAAATTTTGGGAGCCAAATCCCTTGCCACACGTACTCACACAGGAGTGTAAGTCCAATGTTCAATTGAGAAGTTCTACTATTAGTTTAAGTATGCTTGTCTTCCAATAGTAGTTCATCCTTGTTAATATTTAAATACCGCATCAGTATGTAGTGAACAGTCAAAATCAAAGCCGACGTTCGCAGCTGCATACAGCTCGAATGCAAATGTTGGGTGGGGTGTGCTGTGAACGCGCAGTTGGCTGCATTGTGCTGGACTTCCTCTCCCTCGCTCGCCGCACCTCACACCCTCGCGGACCTTGCACATCCCGCGAGAGTTTGTTTTTCGGGGCAAATAGCTATAGGCTTGATAATGGCCTCGCGGGCGGTGGATATTCACGGGATGATGCTCTATGCAATATGCATTTGCAATAAAGTTTAAGGAAAAATGTGCTTACCATTCAGATTAAATATTTCTTTATTGTTTTATGATATCACATAGGTACTAAAAATTGAGCAAATCGGATCACTGCATAATTTGTAAATCCGAACGGATCCTCAAACATTCTTTGGAAGATAAGTACAGTCAAGAGAAAGAGATCATAAATGAAAAAAAAATTTTGGATTGATTAAAACCCTTATTAAAAATAATCACAGTTTTGTAAATATGTTACATAATAAAAAAATAGGTATATTATTTTGAATCAGTCCAGGATATCTTGATATTACCTATAGGTATATTATTATTTAATTAAATTAGTATATCACAATAAAATGGAGACTTATAGCAAAACCTAAAAGCACATTACGTTGCTAATTGTACAAAAATAAAATTTAATTGAGTATTATATTTTATTATAATTAAAAAAAGATTTTAAACAATTTATGTATCTGACCGGAATAAAATATTTTGATTTATTTATGATTCCTTCCACGGGGATCCAGTCGGAACAGAAATTAAAATATTATTATAATAAAACTGATTCACCAGTTTTAGGGGATCAGACCAAAATAATTCCAAAAATTTCGAAAAGACATGCTTGTATGATAAATAAAAATGTTGATCATAATTATGGAAGAGCTGCTTTTTGACGTCAAATGGGAACAAATGTATTCCAGAAAAATATTTCAGTGTGAAATAAATAAACAAAATAATTTTCCTAAAATTAAAAATAGGACAGAGAGTGGACACGGCGTTGCCTACGTTACCTGAGAACCCGGCATCAAAGGATAGCCACCTTGAGGCAGTCGTCTCCATGAGCAGGCTGTAGATAAGTGCATCATCTGATGCAAGTTGTTAGTACCACATCACTTAGTTGATGGACACACACACACTGTCACTACTAGAATCAACGGGTACCAAAAAGCACTGTCATCTGGCGTCTATTAGCGATAGCCTGAAAGCAGCAGGCAGAATAGACTTTTCCACCCATGCGGAGCTTAATAAGAGAGGTTATCAAGAACGCTAGTAACCTGAATCATGCTAGTTAATTAGGAAATTAGCCTCAACTTTAAACCTGCACTTTTACCTGAAAACGGTCAAGATTAAATGATTAACAAATACGGTATTAATCTACAGTATGTACCCTATTTAATTACCTGAATAAATCGAAGTAGAGCATACTCCCAGCATTTCAACTGTATCGGAGTGGCGGATGGGTTTTGATTTTTGTAGTTTCGTATTATTTGCGTATTTATCCGCCCGCCGCCCGGCAGATACATTTATTTGCGCCAGCGTCCACCTCCCCATACTCTGTCCCCCCGTTCGATTGATCGCGATATCATTGCGATAATAGGAGCAGAGCGATCGCCGCACGGTTCCGTCATGCCACCAGACCAGGAATATGGCCGACAGACCACTCGGCCGTTATCGCGTATGTAAATGTGCTGCCGTAAAAGATCACTCATTTTATGACTATACTTGAGCGGTCCACAAAGGAACATAAGCCTCAGGGCCAGGGGTACTGAAATATCAGTCTTCAAGAAAACCTTGATCAGAAATAACTTCATATTCTTTTAATATCTGAGTGTATAATGTATTGGTTGAATGAGTTGCAGCACTTTGTTTGTGCCACAAGTTGTAAACATAAGTATATCATTGATAGAAGGCTCCGCTTGAAGTGGAGTCACCTAAATGGTCAAATACCTCCACATTACTCTAGGGAAGTAAAATTTTAGTAGGGTAGTGTATTTCTGTCGGTTAGAATAGAGTGGGGACATTGCTGTTTTGTCATTTATGGTAGTTTCCTGTGGTTAAGGTTCATTGTTTAATAGTCTTCATGAAATTAAGTATGGCATAAGCCCGTAAAATTATTATTTTCAAATTTATTATAATTTTTTAATTGTTAAACCAAATATTAATAGAAATGATTTGGCAATGCCTAGGTATGACGTCATAACTCATTAATTCATACAAATTTTGAAAGAACGTGTAGTTTTGACGTTTAATAAAGAACTGATTTGAATTGACTGTCAAATACCGTTTTGTATTAAAAACCCGACTCCATCAATGTGACAGCGATTTGACAGATGACGTACAGTTCGTAAGAGTCAGTGTGTAATCTTTCATCATCATCATCATCATTTCAGAAATAATCTCAATACAAAAAATATGTTTTGTAACATAAATTTATGTTCTGTAACATAGTAAGTTTCGTTTTGTTTAATATGAAAGTGACGAAGCAAGTGACGAGTAACTCCCAAGTCACAGGAACACATAGTTTGGGAGTTATGCTATGCTATCAGACCATCAATATAATGTTTACTAGTTTCTAAGCAAAATGTTAAAGGTTATTTAAACCAATAAAGATTTAAATTAAATTATTAAATTTTATGTTATATGAAGATTCTTTGAAGATTTCTATGAAGTACCTACATGATTTACGTTAAGTTCGTTGAGGGGCTCGTGGCTAAGTGGTAACCGAGTAGGTTAGTACATCACAAAGTTAAGTAATCCTAGCCAGGTCAGTCGGTCCCGGGTGCCATACAAATATCTGCGGTATTTGTTACGGGTAGTTGGAGCCCTAAAAAGTCCGACAACCTGGTCTAACTACAGAACTTCGATATCGTCTAGTACTTGGGTTGAGGAGGTCTGATGGCAGTCACTCCACTTAAATTTCTAAGTTCGGCTGTATTGTAGTTAGACTGAAATCCGACCCCAGCTTAGTTGGGAAAAGGCGCGCAGGATGATGATGATTTACGTTAAGTAACCTAGGATTGTCATTTGCACCGTGGTATCTCACCTCCCTCGTCTCCCCACTTACTCCAAGGAACATTGGTGGTCGTAGTCACTAGTGATACAACTTAAATGAACGATAGAAGACATAAATAAGGTTAACATATAATATACCTATTATAGCTAAATCTTACTAAATTTATTCATCCCGACATGAACTTAGGAATCCTCACCAGATAAGGTGAGAAAACAACCCACCTTGTTTCTATATTTAGGCAAATCTGTTATGCGTTGCACGTGACCAAAGCACCTCAAAATACCTTTTTTACTTCAATTTTATTTATTTAATTATATATCTTTATTTATAAACATGTTATATTTACACAGGCAAGACAAGTGCCGGTCTGATCACGGTGATTTCTTCCAGACAACCTTTATACGGATATTACAATATACAACGCAAACGCCCAATATACAACATTGGCTATTAAGAGATGGAAGACCACGACTGGTCTAAGACACTCTAAAGCCTTTATAAAGGGCTATGATAATAAAGTATCCAAAGAACTTTTAGAGCTCAAAAGATACAAAACTTGTGCAGTAACAAGAGTCCTCACCGGACACTGCAAACTGAACAAACATATGTTCAACCTAAAATTGGGCGAGAACACAACATGCAGATTCTGTCAAGAGGCAGAGGAAACTGCAATGCATATTCTATGCTCTTGTGGCCCACTAATGCGGCACCGAAGTATTAACCTAGGGTTGCACATCATGCAACCGCAGGAAATACAAACAGTCACTGCTGAAAGGATCTGGAGGTTTCTCGAAGCCATAAGTCTGAGCAGTGAGCTGTAAAGTAAAAAGTGCGCTACAAAAGACCAGAAATGGGCGAGGTAGCACTAAGCACTCAAACAATAATAATAATATACGGATATTAACAAATCTAGTTCCGGGTAGGGTTAAGAATAGATTTTTTAATCCATACCTATCACGTATATATTTCTTCTCCTATTAGCTAATCTTACTTAACACATACTTCGTAAATATGTAATTACAAATGCGTTATCACGGTTATCATGTCGCGAATATAGGAATATTCTAAAAAAATAAACGGCAATATGAAATCTCTTTCGTGAATTTCACGCATGAGGCATGAGCAATAAAAGTTTGTCAAAACATCTTACTTCATGAAGTGCCAAAAGACCATTTAGGATCAATCAATCAAAGTAAAACAACTTTTGGGTAGAAACGGTGGCTGTAAAAATGTTTTAGCAGTAAGGGAGAACACAGTGGAAGATATGCAAATGAGACAGAGACATAAAAGCCCTGAACGACGATACGGTTAAAATTTTAACCAAATAATATTGAATAAAAAAAGGAATATTTGTCATGTGAGTCGCGCATACGCATGGGTTGGTTATCAATTTAAAAGTCGGCATTATCCGCATAATGCCGCTGGGGGCTGAAATAAAACATTTCAATTTGGTGATCCGGTTACCCGGCCCCCGTTTCAAATCTGCATTGTGGGTCTGCGGGACCCCATATACTAGTAGTTTTGGGTACTGTCGGGTGCGTAAGGCTTTTGTCATTTTTGTTACTTTTATTTAGTTTTTTTTTCCAGATAGGAAAGATTGGTTTTCATCATGTTTTTATTGGTATACATGAATACAAAAAATAATTATGTGGAAACTAAATTTAAATGATTATTGTATTATTAATTTTGTTACAAATAATATAGAAGATTTAAAAATATTCCAGTATAATATACTGAAATAACTTCTGGAATTATTATTACAAGTAAAAATGTAATGGCATCAGAGAGTAACTAAATTGTTTTCGTTGTAGGTATTTTTACCTATAATGGGTACTATTACAAGATAATTATTTATCATTTACCAGTAAAAAAAATACCCAAATAATAGTCATAAAGAATTCTCGAGTATGTATTAAAATTAGTTTGTGACAAAATGTCAAGATGAAAACAGTTAAAGAAAGTGTACGTTCCGAATTAAAAACATTTGAGCCTTCAATTCAATCAAATCATTTCATTACAACTTATTCATCTATTACAACTTATATTAAGTTGTTATGTATAGTTAGATTTAGATGGTAATAATCCTACTAGTACTATCCTACTAGTAATAAACGTGAAAGTTTGTTAGGACAAATAGATGTATGGATGTTTGTTACTCTTTCACGCAAAAACTACTGAACTGATTGCGATGAAACCTGGTATGTAGATAGCTGGAGACCTGGATTAATACCTAGGCTACTTTTTATTCCGATATTCGAACTGCATCGGGACTTACGCGGGTGAAACCGCGGGGCGCAGCAAGTATGAGAATCCTCATACCTCATACTCACCTTTAAAATACGAATTGACTTAGCGCAGTCATTTAGAAATAAAGTCACATAAACCAACAGTTACATTATATCGTATTAGTAAGTATCTTGATCCCATACTTTACCATAATTTTATTGTAAACTAAAATTCAAATCGACTAAATGACTGCAGTACCCAACTGTACCCACAGTGGGTACCCCAAAACGCAGTGTATGCTTGGTTAAGCCCGCGCCTCCCGCGGCTGCCCGGTTTACAAGAAAGGGGTAGTTAGCCGCTATTGTCTCCAGCCCCAATACGCTTGCATTCCCTCTGCCCAACGATACAACTGGATAAGTGACATTTTTTAAATGTCAAAATAAGTATTATAATGAGGTGCTTAAGTAGTTTGCAGTTAAGTAGTTAGCACTTTCTGTGGTGGTTCGGAGGTTTACTATTACAAAACGATTGAAAGAAATTTTGAGCTTTTAATGGACAGAGATAAAATCTGGTAGTTCGATTTGAATGTAGAATAAAAAAACGAGCATTACTTGCGTTTGTTTAAACGTAAAGATTTTACTTCATGAGAGTTTAAGAAAAATGAACACTCATATGCAATGACACGTTGAAGCGTTTTAATTTTCCCAATAATATAAAGTTTGTTGACATATCGTAATTAAAATAATAAAACATGTCTATTGATTTTTAAGGGTCTGTAATTGGAGAAACTTTATTTATATACGTATTTTTACTAGATATTTATTTAATGAAACGAAATTTAAGATAGATTCAAAATATTTATAGTACCTATGTTACAATAAAAACTTTCGTGAGTGGTATTAATGCTTATTAAACATATAGGTTTATACACCGTCGTGACAGGACGCTTCACTCCTTGAAAAAGGGCACCCTTCGGGTCCAAAATTAGTCCGGCATCCCAGAAATATAGGTGATAGTATATATACAGGTATACACGTGAGTAAAACGGCATCACGCGTGAACGGCTGGACCGATTTCGCTAATTCTTTTTTTTTGTTTGTTATTGTCAGAAAAAGGTTCTTATGAAAGAAAAAAATTAAGAAAGTTAAGTTAAAATTTAAGAAAACTTAACGAGGACTTAGCGGGTGAAACCGAGGGGCGCAGCTAGTCTTTAATAAACATTTATAGTATGTAAGTACATACAAAACATTGATTCTTATTTATTTTGAGAAGTTAACTTATGGACACAGTAAATATAATAAACGTTGCAAGTTGCAGTCCTTTTTAAGCACTTGCACCAAGACAGCAAACTTTATTTCAAGCGTAGCGTTGTTTATGCTAATGAGTAGGCTTGAAAGATTTCCATGGGAGGTGAGGGAGTAGACACGGTTTTCAACGAGTGTGAGATACATCGGCACTGATAACCTCTCAACTTGTTCTCCAATTTACTCATAGTTGAAAAAAACACACGTGATCGTATATTTATAATATAGACTATCATTTTTATAACCGCTATCATTTGAAACTTTTAAAGTGTAATAATATGAATAACTCGTATTATTATCCCTATACCCTGTTACTATTCACAGCAGTAGGGTCGCACGCAGTCGTTCCCCACAAAGATGTGCTACACGGAAAACACTTAGCCCTGTTGACACTACACTTTACACTGATTCTACTTCAAATTCACCCCGACACTTTGATTCCGCGCCACTGTCAATTCGTTTTATTTGAACGACTCGACTAAGTTGCTGCAGCTGTAATTAAAAGTCTTAATGAACTTTTTAAATAAATAAATTTATTTACATACAGAATGGGATTTTAGTTCAGTGAGTTATATCATACTGACTGTTGGCCTGTTGGCCTAGTGGTTAGTGACCCTGGCTGCTATGACATAGGTCGTGGGTTTGATTCCCACCCGAGTTTGGGTGTTCTTTGTGTCCGTTGTTTGTATGTTTATAAAGTCCCCCGCGACACAGGAGTAATTCCTAATGCAGGAGTTGTCTTTTAAAAAAGAAAAAGAATGATTTATGCTCGGTTCCTATAATCGAAAAACGATTTGTTTTGCTTACGGACGGTAACATTTTCGTTAAAAATTTAACGAAATTTTACCATCCGTAAGCAAAACGAATCGTTTCTTTATTATAGGAACCGGACATTAGTGAATTAACAGGTCACCTCGACAACCGTCCATTACATCCATATACATTTGACAAGTAAGCCCACGATGAACTGAATTTAAATAAAATATCGCTGATTCTTGTCCTTGCCTATTGCTTGCCTATTACTTGCACCTTTCGTATCCGATAAACCTCCGGTGATTGATGATTTACTGGCAAAAACAAAAGACTGCTAGTAGTACTGATTAACTTAACCATGGTTTTGAGTAGGATGCAGGTGCTTCTCCACTCGATAAGATCTCATACTAATAAAAACATAATATAATTAGAACACTCTTCATGCAATCTGACGATAAAAATACAAAAATAAAATCACAATTCATAAAATTCATTATTGCTAAAAATCTGTACATTTATTAACAAAAACCATCAGTTGATAAATTATACCCATTATCGTTAATCTGCAAAACAAATTACAAAAACGTTATAATAAACCTTTAAAGTTCACGACAAACAGTAGCGTAGTGTAATGAATGGCCACAGTATTATAACCGGACTGCAAATCTAGTTTGGAAGGGGAGTGCGGAAAGTACGGTGAGCCTCCATGGCCAGACGTTCACCACACTCCGGCGTGTACTATTCCCGCTTTAAACATTTCTAAAAGGCTATAAGATCACACGTAGTTGTATCGAAAAAGAACACACATAACAACACTCATAAGATTCAAATTCTAATGTTCAAAATTAGCTAGTTACACTGAATGTCTACTGAGGGATTTTACCAGATCGCTATAACGTGTTCTTTGTCGCTTTAGCCACGTCCCTCTCACACAATGGCATACTTATTAGGGATTTAGTCCAGATATTAGTTGGGGATGTCGGCATTGTTTGGATTTTAATAGAATTCGGCTTCACCCCGGGTGGTTGGGTATACTTACGTGTTTGTTGTTGTACGTCGCCGTCGTAGTCTGCACGCGGTACCTTGACGCATGTGCTTCGAATTGGTTTCTGAAAAGTTGTTACTCAGTTATTCGTCTTGATATGTTAAATTTTGTTTATGTCTTAGCAATTTGTTGTAATGTTTAAGTTAATAAGTTTGATCCATGGATGGCCACGTTTTACTCTTTGCTATAATAATATAGTCTATGGTCTATGGTATGCTATAAATATTTCTTTCTCAATGATTGACCGCTGTGTTTTACTCAGATAATAATGAGCAAAGCACTTCGAGTTTAGGACTTATAATCTGTACTTACTTGTCATATTGTAAAAAGAAAAAAAAACTAGTTAAAATGTTGTTATTCTCTATAAAATGACTTTGTAGTTTTACTAACAGCAAGTCCCACTTAGTACGTAGTTAGTACCGAAGCACCTGTAAGAAAATTGAAAACAGATGAGTAAATGATAAGTACAACTTAATTTTCAAGATGACTCTTATAAAAAGTTTTTATACGTGTATTTTTAAGAAGAACAAATTCCTTGTCCTAGTAATGAATGAAGTCTTAGGATAATATAAATTAAAAAAATGGCAAAATAATTTCTCAAGTGTTTAATAAAATGTAATGCTCCTAGGATAACTCATTGACATAAAAGTGTCATTAATAAAAACTTAAATGTACAACCATTCACCAACCCATTCAGAAGTAATTTCAAGAGTATCGCATGGATAAAACATACATATATCAACATTGACATATATGTCAGCATTTCCTCCAACTTACTGTTTACTAACTGTGGATATTTATAGTTGGATGCACACCGCAGAAAGGAAGCTGAATGATGCATTCGGGTGATGTGCTCCCCGTGTATAGTGCTGGATCGATAGATGCCCCTCTATCGCGCCCCTTATTGAAAATTATAACAATGGCACACCGCGCGCTCTCCTACGCCCTCTTAACACTCACTGATTTCCACAATGCACTGTGGATATGCCTTGGTAATAAAATATTTATTGACATCAATGACCTCGAGCTTCTACTTTTCGATGATAAACCTATACATTTAAATTTAAAACAGACTAGACGAAGTTACGCGGGTCAGCCGCGCAACTTCGTCTGCGTCACATAAGAGAGAAATTTTTCCCCGTATTTGCAATATTTTTCATTGATGCTCTACTCCTATTGGTCGTAGCGTGATGTTATATAGCCTATAGCCTCCTCGATAAATGGGCTATCCAATACTATCATATTTTTTCAATTCGAAGTAGTAGTTCCTGAGATTACCGCGTTCAACCAAACAAACAAACTCTTCAGCTTTATAATATTTAAGACAAATTTTATGTCAAGGTTTCTTCGAAGCACATACCTGACCTCTTTTAGGTAATAAATGGGTATCAGTGACTATAATTTCGGTGTACCAGAGGAAAAATGGAAACAATTGAAGAAATCAGATCTTTCCCTAGCTTCTGATGTCCTCAAAATTGTAACTAGAGAGCCAAGATCCACAATAACTCAATTAGTAGATACTCCAATTGGCAATTTCTGTCACCTCTTAGTACATGGTGGTGGCGGAGTGGTATAAGTCTCTTCAGGTCCAATGTGCTTTGTAGCATGCAGACGGCAGAGACCCTTTGCTCTATGCAAGGCTCTATATTATTGCATCAAATGTTTGCACTGTTCTAATCAACTGCCGTTTTATTAAGACACTAAATGTCTCAATTTATCGGTGTTTGTCCATAATCTCTAATAAATAAAAACATTACTCGGCAATACTTTTTTCACAAAGTAATATTGCTATCATATCCATACACAGATGTATCGAATGTGGACGTGTTAATATATCGGTCGAATCAAGCAGAGGGCGGAGGGCGGCGGGATGCAGGGATTATAATGAGCGCAGCCCCACTAAGTATTTTCGACATGCGTCGCCGTCACCCGGCAAACATTCGGAGGCCCGGGGTTAACGAGTGCAGCTCGCATCGCAAATTACACGCGCTACCGGGACGCTTTAATGTCCATGTCATAGGTCATTCGGCTACGTAAAAAAGTATGTGCAGGTACTGGTTGGTTTTTCGGAGGTTATACAAAAATATATATGTGTAATTTCATTTAACAAGGTGTCACCTACGTACGTAAGTAAAAAATAGAATATCCTCTCATTATGAAATCGTAACTAATATAATAAATACGAATGCGAGTTTGTTGGTTGGTTTAATTGGTAAGTACACGCCTTCACGTCAAAATTTCAAGATTTTAGTTGATTGGTTACCTGAACAAACATCATGAAGTGTCGAAGAACAGGACGGGTACCTTTGGTCCAGAACAAAACCACTATCCTCGAGGGATAAGATTGTAAGAGCTAGTACTTTTATATACCTACTAGCAGCGCCCCGCGGTTTCACCCGCGTAAGTCCCGATCCCTTAGGAATATCGGGATAAAAATCCTATGCGTTAATCCAGGTCTCCAGCTATCTACATACCAAGTTTCATCACAATCGGTTCAGTGGTTTTTGCTTGAAAGATTAACAAACACCCATCCATCTATCCATCCAAACTTTCGCATTTATAATATTAGTGAGATTCTTTATTAAAATATTAATCGTGTGTATTATTAAACAACCTGCGGAAGGATTAAGTTTTTAGGGTTTTATGAATCTGTTCAAGATCGCAAGGTTTGAGATATAGAATAATCAACAGGATATTATCAATGAATTATATTTATATTCATAATGTTATTATAGATTAGATACTCAATATTTTTCATTATTAATATTGATCGCAAACATATTTAGCAAAGCGATATAGACAAGTTAAAACACATTTTGTTTTCATCGAGTACTCACTGGAAGTTAACTAATAATACGATTCAACATTCGAAGCTTGCGTATCGTTTTTTAGGCCAACTATCGTCCCAGTTTCACTCGCATTCGAAGAATTGACACATCCATAGAACATTGTTGGCAAAATACTGGAACTAATGGGTGTTATGGTGTCGCGTGGGTGCCATAAACGGCCCACAATGCGGCTAGTTTCAGATGTCATTAGGTAAAGAAAACTTCTATTGTGATAATGTACCAGGAACGTCTTAGCCTTTGTGTGCTTTTGAAATTGTCGTATTGTTTTTATTTTGTTCATTGTATAATTGTTAGGAAGTTAAATGTAGTTAAGTCCTTTGTATGTATTGTGTTCCGATTTTACGGAGCTCCGTGTCGTCTTTTGGTTGTAGTTGCATAGAATTGGGATGTTTATTAAAGACGACGGGGACCTGTCGTAGGTGATTGAGGTGTCTGTTTATTAGTCACCAACATTGTACGAGTATATTACATCCTACGGTGCGATAATGTGCTCGTGTTAGGAATTTGGGGGACATGAATAGGAGTATTTTTCCATCGAACACCACCGTGCTTTGATCGTTGATGCGTTGTTTGTTGCTTATATTTATTTATAATATGTATAGTTGTACATAATATTTCGCCTTAAGCATAAAGCCTTATCCGAATCACATGTACACACATGTGATTCGGATAAGGCTATAGAGGTTTCTAATTTGACCCCGATTCTACTGACGTGATTTGTCACAATTTTGCATTTACCCGGCCATTTTATACTCCTCTTCATATAAAAACTGAAATCTGTTTCTATGAGTGTGTATTCTATGACTTAATTATTATTGATCCACTAGTGCCTTCATATTAAAGCTTTAGGGTATATCAGTATTTTTACATGTATAGGAGTTAATGTGACTGAAACCAAACATCTAAGTCTATAAATAATGTTCATGTACGGGCATTAACGCGATCACATAATAGATATTACATACCTTTGAATTGCCACCTGGTTGAAACGTCAGGAATTTAAAGGCTACCTTTTACATGATCGCGTTAATTCCCTTACATATACATAACTAGCCATCCCCGCAGTTTCATCTGCGTTTATGGTCACTGCTCCGCTCGTATTAGACGTAGCGTGATGTTATATAGTCTAAGGCCTTCCTCGATAAATGGGCTATTCAACACTGAAAGAATTTTTCAATTCGAACCAGTAGTTCCCAAGATTAGCGCGTTCAACCAAACAAACGAACTCTACAGCTTCATGATATTAGTATAGATATCATGAAACGCAAAAGTTTAAAGGTTAAAAATATCCAAGTCTATGCACACCCGCACACTAGCACATGCCTCTCTGAATAGGGATTATTTTATTTGAAAAGTATTACAATAGCAACTCACATTGCAAAATTAAACAATATCGTTTTACTTCCTAGTTATTTACCAATCGGGTTTTATGCTACCTACTAAGATCAAAGGTTGAGTGAAAGAGTATTACGAATTTTCAAGATTCCGCAGTTAGAAAAGTCTTGCCTAATAGTCTTCCATGTTCTTGTAGGTATGATAGCAATATACGTACATAGTTTTATTCAAACTTTTAAAATAATCAGTATAGAAAAAAGTATATCAATTTGCAGTATTTCGAAGGGAACATCAACGAAGATAACAAAAGCTATTAAACGGGTATGTTTTTACAGAACTTTGAAACTTGGACTGTGTTGCCAATTAAACAAAAGAAAACAATAGAGGGTAACACCAGTGGCCGTCCAAAGACAATATTATTTACGACAACAGAAGCTGTTTGACAATAAAATTACGAGGCAAAAAATACGAAGAAACGCAAAAATTTTGACGTTTTGTTCGAATAGGTAGAATATTATTTTAAGATTTCTACAACGAAGAGTAAAAAGGGTGTGCGATATTTTTTAAGCTAAGACAGACATACAGGCTCAGTAAATTAGTGTAAAAATAGATCTGGTATTTTAGTAGGCACCATATTTGCAAAAGTAGAAGTGGTTGATTTTTATTGCATGCCCACCGATACATTGGTATTGAAACTAAGACCTTATTCAAACTTCTTTGTAACAAAAACAAATAACAGTATTTAAACCAATCAATATTGTTTTTATAACTCTACCTAAAAAAACCGTAACCAAACTCCAAACAATCGTTTATTATTTAAACTAACGGAACATCTTTCACCAATTACTCAAAACTGTATTTGTACAAACTTTAACTGTAACGGAACGTCTTGTGACGTCACGAACAAGATCCATACCGTTAGCCATAAAGCTAGAATAACGGGGTATTGAACCATTTTCAAGCAACCCTTTGAATACATAATTACACAAGGCACCGTAATATCAAGGCACAGTTATACAAAGAGTAATGTTAGACGGCCTTGAGGAAGAAAGTACAAAGAACTTTCTCCGAGAAAGGGTTTTGTCACTTCCTAGTTGAGCGTGACCAAAGGCGGTATTGTGCGATGTTCTGTTACTTCAAATTGTACCAATGTCACATTATTCGCTGGGTTATTGAAAGTGATCCGGTATTCTTTTATTTTGCAGAAACATATTGTTTGCTTGAAACTGCAAAGTTGCGAATTTACCACAAAACTTTTGAAGAGATAGCCATTTACAAAATATGAAGTATGAATATAAGTTCGTTTAATAAATACCAATTGATTCTAAAATAATACCTTCCAAATATCGAGAGTATTCTGATATTCCGATAATCGTAGTCACACCCAAAACCATCGCTTGAGAAGTTAAATCAGTTTTCTATCCTTTAACTGATTGTCCAGATATACCCCTTAGTACCTATCGCTTATGAACCTCTATCCGCTATCTTAACCCGAACTAAGGGGTCGTTCGTCATCTCGTCCTAAAACAATTTTGAAATTTGTCAACTCGTCTCAATAAGTCGAGCTTGTTTTGGGACGAGGTGACGATCGCCCGAACTAAGCATAACTTGTATTATGGTTCATAGAACATGGATAAACATAGTTAAATACTTATAACAGTACACCGAGACCAATGGCAATAGACGTATTAATGCATATTAATACTTATTAGAGATTACCTGGTGGTCGAAACTCGATCATAATTCATATATATTTTCGCTACCTATTCATTTCCAGTCCTAGTCATTGTTAGATTTGATGCGTAATTTGTTAAAAAAATTTAGCTCTGTTAACTTCTTCTATTTATTAACTTTGGGTATTTCACATTTCACGTTCCTCAGAAAGAATTCTCTTCACGCTTTAATTGAAAGATATCCTGATCGGGAATCGAACCCGCAACCTCTTACGTCGCAGTTGTATGCTTTACCGCTACGCCATGCAGGCCATCAGATAGTTTATTAAAACTCTCATTCCCATCACCTGGATAATTGGCAATCCACCACTGTGCGGTTCTAAAGAAACTTTTTGCCTCGCAGAAGCAATCTCTGAAACAAATTGTCGCCTGCGGTATTTCCGGACCGATACGACCTTCAAACCTTCAAGAAAAGAGCGTACTACTATCTCAAACACTGGTAACGCACTTGTGACGCTTAAGTCTACTCGTTTGCCCCTTAAAATATAAAAAAGCACCCCAATGAAAATTCTAAATCAGTAACTTGAATCAATAGCCGAAATCATTTGCAAATATCGCTTGACGAGTAGCCTAGCCTATATATACCTAAAACACACTATAGGAAACACGTGATCAAAGTCAACATTACATTTAGGTATGCATCCTAGTTTGGCAAGAGGATTAGCAGGAATTACTGACGTGTCTACAACTCGTCTCCTTGATGACATTACAGCTGAAGGTAATGTCACACAATGTGGATTAATAGTAATGTAAATGGGGCATAAATTGCTTCTCATATGTGTAATTGCTATATATATAACATTTTTCTTACACAAACTAAGTTGGATAACTGGTACAAAGCCCGTTCGAATGCAAGCCTTTACAGTACCTACCTATGTAAAGTGTTAACTTAATTTTTATACAAATTTAGCTTTTAAAATTTTGATTACAATCGGTTGAGTTGATTTTTTAGTTTATTTTAGAAAAAAAATCTGGTGTTCCTCATTTCTCCATACGTAGATTTGAATATCATTTTAAAAGGGGCCGACTTTGACTCTATAATTCATCAAATAGAAATAATCTTAGTTCTTGTTGAGGCCTAAATAATGCTATGGATGAGATTTTGCTCACATATTGTTGTATTTCTTCAGACAACCCGAGTTTTGTTTGATAAGCCACATAAGAGTAACGCGCTCTTCAGGAAGTGAAAAGTGTTTGCCTTGGACAAGTATCGTACTTTATAATTAAGTTTTTACCTCTGCAAAATTATTATAAATTTATACAAACAGTAAGCCCGTTATCGCAATTGTTGTAGTTTTTGAGTTGACTCATTCACAAATACAATATTCAGGAACGATATAGAGAAACAACAAACAAACAAAAGGAAGCAAACACTTTATTATTTTTTAATCCTCAAATAATTGAGGATTAACTTTTGACCTTACAGATCACCTTTTTAATGGCTTATAAACATAACAAAATTGCGATTCACAAATCTTAGAAACCTCTTAATAAAAATGATTAACAAGAAATTCCTTCCGCGAACAAGAGGGGATCATGTCCCGGAATCAGGAGCAGATTGACTGGGCCTAAACATAAGCCATTGAGTAAGACAAAGTCGTCGCTTAATCTGCTTCGTCTATACACCATCTAAGCTATTCAGGGACAGATTTAGGCAGATTAAATAGTCCCCATTTATGTCTACAAGATTCTTTTTCCCGTAAGCTCGTTGTGATTTTACCGTTCTTAATGCCATGATGTAATGATCTTGTCAGACTTTTGTTTTGGTTTTATTGGATATTATTTTTACAAGGCGCTGGATTACGCAAGAGCGTAAGCTGTTTTGACGTGATTTGATTTTAACCTGTTCTTGGTAAAGGTGTTACAAAAGGATTAGCCCATCGTGACTAGATAAATTTTATAAATAATTTCGTGAAGACTCAACATATTGGACAGAAAGCAGTTTTGGATGTTATATACAATGTTATTTTATTTACTCTTAAAGGATTTTTGGCTTACATGGTTATGTGTATATATGAAACGTTCTTCATGGTAGATTAGGCAGATGTCTTATTTTTATATGTGTCGCATGACATTAGTGACAGAATAGTATACTTAAGTTACCCAAAACGTACAGAGTAAAAAGCGTTTGATTCCATCGAAGCATAATTTGGTACCTTTTTTTAATTTTTTTAACTGAAGTGACAACAACAAGTAAATGTTTTTATTGAATCTGTTTATGCATTGTCCAAAGAAGAAATTTCTTTTCAATAATTTTTTTACTAATAATTATAAAAGAATACTCTTCCACATCTGAATCCTACTAATATTATAAACGTGAAAGTTTGTGAGGATGTATGGATGTATGGATGTTTGTTCCTCTTTCACACCAAAACTACTGAACCGATTGCGATGAAACTTGGTATGTTGATAGCTGGAGACCTGGATTAACATATAGGCTCGGGATCGACGGGATCGGGACTTACGCGGGTGAAACCGCGGGGCGCTGCTAGTTGTCTATATAACCTTTCTTAATAAACAGGCTATCAAATGTTAAAATGATTTTAACAATTCTGCCGTGGATATCGTCGATTAAGATAGTAGAAAGTCAGAAAACGCCTGTACTTGAATTACTGCTGCCTCGATTACCGCGACAGAATTGTACTGTTTCAGCTTAAAATAAGCACTTTTAAATTAACCAACAACCTTTCCTGCTCTATAATATTTTTTTTTAAAATCAAGAGTACTTGTGACGTGAACAAAAGTCTAACTTGTTAGTACACGTCACATTGGCGGCCTTCCATCCATTCCATTTTCATCAGGCAGTTTGAGTTACAGATATGCGATACACTCCCCAATTCATGAGTGTATGAGAAACATACAGATTATAATGATTTGAGTAGGTAACTAATATCACGTGTACAACGGAGGCCATTAGTAATTGCTACCGGAAAAGATCGATGCAAGCCACATCTGACATAGTAATGTCGTACTAAAAACAATGATGCCATGTAAGAAAAATTAAACAATTATATGCTCAGAAATTAACTGAAGTATCCTTTCATTGCCTTCCCATTTTCACGTACTACCTATTACGCAAGTGGGTCTTTATTACATTACTATATACAAAATTACTAGTATTCTTGTTAACCCCTCCACCTCCCCTCCCCTCCTCCCCTCTTAGCTAAATGCTTGTGTTAGAAGTGAGTTCACATCGGCGGTGTACTAGGTGAAGTTCGAACCTGCAACCATACAATCTTTACGAGACCAATGCAGTAAAACTTAGTGGGAATCGAGAACCCGCGATCCACTGATATGGCAACTCATTCCTCTACCGCTCAGCCACAGAGACCTTCGTCGTCGTCGTTGTATTAATCAACCATAAGCTATATTTCAACAATAATTACGGAGCCAATTTTTTTATTTATTTAACAGTCGTAAACATTTGACATGTACATATTTTGCGGAAAATAATTTGCGACATTTGTAAGATCGAAACAGTCATTTCTATATTTGACATTACGAGCACCGACCCTCGGAGTTGATCTGTTGTCTATGTGTTCGCGATAATTCGTATTGGCTCGTTAATTTTCCTTAACGTCCGCCACGGAGCCGCCTACTAATGAATTTCAATTTGAGGCCCGCGGACGTGTTCCGAAAAATCGTTGCAGTTAGAAGTATAGGCCAAATGAAATATTTGAATTTGGAACTTCTGCCTGCCCTCGTGTATTTTAGTACCAGCTATTTATTTCGGTTATTTGTTTAATGTTAGCTTAGTTTCATTTTCATTTTAAGTAGATCTACATAAATGTGTGATGTGGAACTTTGATGTTGTGATTGTTTAAAGGTAACTGTAACCGCTACTAAGCGGACTGTGAGCTCGGTTGCCATTTGAAAAAAAGGGTTGAAATGGATTACCATTAACTTTTTACGTATATTTCATTAAGAAAACATAACTCAAGCACTAAGAAAGTATATCTACCTGTGTCACAACTTTATAAATACCTATAAATTGTTCCATTTGGGGTTGAAGTTACAACATTCGACGTGGTATTAATGGCAAGATACCTAAACCGCTGTAGCATCCGTGCAGTAGATTGTTCTGTCCATTTAACTTTTACAAACGTACGGAAACCAAATCTTCATTTCGGGGCTGGCTTTTCAACAATAAAAAGTAAACTCATAATACACTCAAGAGTTTTCCGACCAGTACTTGTAAAACACGCAAACAGAATTCGTTTTTCCACCGCAAATGCGTCGAACCGCGAATATTCTCATTCATATTCGCGGGCACACCTGTTAGCAAATTGAATAATGGAAGGTGAAAAGAAAGTTATTACAATGCGACGCGCGAAGCTATAAAGCTACTGTTGCCTTGGGAAATGCTTGAGACAGGGAAAATATATATTTTATGGTGTACAAAGTATGAGATACTTGGTTGTAGTGGCACAAGTTGGTGAGATACTAACTGCAACCTGTTTTAGACTTATTTTATTAAATGTAAGCCAATTAGCTCTTATCACAAATTAACAGCAAAGACTTAAGTATTCTTGTTATAGTCACAGAACCTGACGTTCTGCTACTGAACAGTTTGTTTTCTTGAAAATTGTAGGTACCTAATTAGTTCCAATTCAGAGTGTACCTCAATCTTTTTATTGTTCCGTTCTCTAGTGGCTGTATTTATTGCGTTACGAATACTTCCATATTTAGATATAATGATTTGCTTCTACGAGTACATTAATTTGTAACTCAAATTAATAAAGATAGATTTTATTTAGTACGTCAATATGGTCTCAACCCGCCTGATGGTAAGTGCATTGAGATCCAAATCCTAACAATATTAAAATGTTACTCCTCAGTTTGACGGCCTTGAGAGATGCATTTCCACGGTCCGCTTAAAAGACTTAGATAACACTTAGAAGAAAAAGAAGAAGAAAAGAAGAAGGTCGAGGGGACCACGTGTGTTGGTAAAGTATTCCAATTTTGAATGGTGTGGTAAAGAAACGATATGCTGAACTGTTTGGTTCTTTTTGGGATTGTTTGTACTGTATGAGGGTGATACCTCAGCCCGCCACGTTTCACCACGCCTCATTGTTCTGAATAGGAAAGGAGAAAACGAGATTAGATGGAAGAGCTCATCCGCACACGGCCAAATATGCTACGTTTCTACACAACTGCAAAATAAAGACTTAAAGACTTTCAATTATGTGGACAGCTCATCGCTGCCAACTGTCGAGAGCATTTAGTAGACAATTAGGTAAGTTAGTTTCCAGAATAACTTAACTTTTACTCTGTTTATTTTGTTTTTTTTTTAAATATCTTTTATTGTGTTATGGAATAGGCGTTTGTCTTCCAACTCACCTAATGGAAAGCGATGACGAAGACGTGTTGTCGCCATATCAAAAACTCTTATTTTTTAATTAAAAATACGAGTAAACTATAATAGATGATAAAATCGTTCACTATTTAATAAAAATGAGTTAATTTAGACATTATTATGACTAGTTATACCGGTAGAGCAATGCTATTGGTCGGTTGATAAATATTGATGAATAGTGGGGTTATAAAAGGCTAGGAATGTATTACAACATGGCAGTTACTGTTAGTGAGTAATTTTCATAGTTTATAGCAGAGTTGGTGAGACTGTTTATAACAGATGGTACACGCCTATCTTATATGTATCTTATATAATATCGCCTATCTTATATAACGTAAAACGTCACATTAGCAGGTTGGTGACATTAATTAATAAGGAGCTGACAGAACTCAATGTTTAGTTTAGCGCCCTCTAGTGGATCTATATATGTATTATTAGCGTGACGGTTACGAGTTCAGTGCTTTTTCCCCATGGCAAAAGTATACAAACGTGCCTAAAGAAGTTTTCACTTAAAAAACACATTATATTGGGTAAAGGTAATTATTAAGCGTTTAGTATTATTTCACTGATGACTGAAATCCTATTAGTGGTAGTACTCCTCAGTCGTACGTTACCAACCCTCTTCCATGCCTTGGAGCCCTGGCAACTCTCCTAACAGCAGAAAAACATCAAAAGGTCATCAAATCAAGCGGCTGTAGCGTAATGGCTAAGGCGTCGGACTTGCGATCAAGTGGTTGCGGGTTCGAACCCCACCCAGTACTCTACCGTCATGAACCCACTCCTAATACAAGCATTTAGCTTAGCTGGAGGGGTTAACAAGAATATTAGTAACGTGTGACCCACGTTACTAGAATTCTTAATAAAAAATAAAAAAAAACTGTAGTAGGTCGTACTTTAGTCGGATTGCACTAATGAAAGTATTAAGGAACAAGTATTTTTTGCTTTGCACTTCAAAAGTTCCTAATTCGAACAAATATTATTTGCTTTGACCTCCAAAAGTTCCTACAAAAGTTCTAGATACTAAGATACCGTTTTACAAGTACAAGTTACAAGTAATAAACAATATATTCAAATGAATAGCAAAACACTACAATATTGAAAAGCGTGAGGATGTTGCGTAAATAACTGTGCCTCAGATTTTGTTTCTTAAAAAACACTAATGATTTTACCGGTGATAATTTCTAACTGCATTTCTTTACTGCGAACTCCATTGTCAAAGATGC
The DNA here is from genome assembly GCA_963859945.1 of Euplagia quadripunctaria. NCBI lineage: Eukaryota > Metazoa > Arthropoda > Insecta > Lepidoptera > Erebidae > Euplagia > Euplagia quadripunctaria. The sequence continues at coordinate 14,286,245 of OY982572.1, read as the reverse complement.
AGCTCAATGTTTTTGCAACAATTTCTTCGAGCCTGCCCCATTTAAGTTGCATAATATTCACATATTTATAACGGTATTGGCGAAAGGACCTTGTAAAAAAGTGCTTTACATTTGGGCTCTACTTTTTACTGATTTGGGCCAATAGTTTTACGACCAATTTTGCTCAAGTAAATAAAGACATTTTTATATGGCATACTAAAAATTTGCTCATTAAAAACTTTACCGTTATTTGAGTAAACACGTTGGATTTTATTTGTAGGCAGTACAGTAGTAGTTTTAAAGTTATTTCGTAGTATGGACTGTTACTCCTAGTATGAAGTTATAAGTAGGTTGGTACAGCAGTGATAGTGAGGTCGATTGAAGCGTATCAGCTTTTGAATGTTATCATTGCATACCTCTTAGGTAAAGCCATTAATTTTATTCCACTAAATTTATTTCACATATGATGAACCTATATTTGAAAAATTTTAAGGAATATCGGATTTTCTTATAAACGTGATATCTTTTGGTTGACTAGCCTGTTGCTTAGTGACCCTGACTGCTACGCCATAGGTCGTGGGTTCGATTCCTACCCAAGTCTGGGTGTTCTTTGTGTCCGTTGTTTGTATGTTTGTAAAGTCCCCCGCGACACAGGAGTTATTCCTAATGCGGGAGTAGTCTTTAAAAAAAAATGGCTTGGGATTGGCTAACAATCCTAAAAATGTTTAAATCGGTGGTTATTTAGTTGGTCAAATTGACGATAATTACTTACTCTAAGTGATTTGTGTTTCGGTAACGCAGATTACTGTAAGTACTATCCCGTAAGGACAAATAAATTCTACATCAAACTATTAGGTTAACTCACAGCTCCCTGTAACGACACTTTCACAATCCGTAAAACATCAACCCTCGAAAGCGACACGAACTTACCAACTCAACCCTCTTTCCTCAATCGTAAATCATAACAAACATCTTGCCTAACCCTTCGGTTACCGTCGGGCCAGTTCGCTGGCACCCAAGTGCTGTTAATTGGCGACCGGTTGGGGAAATTGGTCCGCTGTACTTGCTTCCGTGAGTTAATGACTAGCCGCCCAGTGGATGGACGCCGAAACCCATTTAGGCGTGTGCAATTTGCGTATGTGCAGTGGGGGGTTAGTCGGGCGGATTTGGTGACGTAGTTATAAGGCTCTAAGAATGTTTGGGTATATGAGACTATATTAAAGCATGGTCGAATAGTTCCGCAGTACGTGGCTTACCACACAGTTCCTTAAGTTAAAACGAGGCGGCTTACGATCGCGCTAGCATTGATGGTAATAATGGTTTAAAGTTACGAATATTATTTTAAATGTAATATTGATTGGGATAGGGATACACACAGGGATAGATTAGATATTTGGAAGTAGCAGATGAGGTTTACGAACTAGCGCTGACTTTTTTTTTGTCCACTAATTTCATTTTCTTTTCCAAATTTATTTAATTCTAATTGTTGTAATACAAAAGCCAATTCTTTTGCCAATAAACCACTTATATACACTAATAGGTATAAACTGCTGGACACACTTGGTGAAATATTTGTAGTTCTGCCTATGCCCAATATCGTCAGCAAAGGCGTACTGATAACAGCCTGTCACGGCTTATCTGCATCCATCTTGCGATACGGAGTGATTTTCTTGGCTAACTCAACAGACGCAGTGTTAGTATTTAAAGCTCAAAAATGATGCATTAGAACAATGTTTAGATTAAAACCAAACCTTATTTCCAAGCAAATACATTACTAACGCTACCCAGCCTCTACTTCTTTGAGATTGCAATGTTTGTAAAATCGAATCCTCGTCTAAGCTATGATTTCTCGAAATAGGCGCGATAATAGCAGACTGTCTACACAGGGCAACAACGGCTCTTATGCGCAAAAGCGTCATATAGAGTGGAAGAACTTAAAAAACAATGCGTTCAAAAAGCGCTTGAAATACTTCCTTTTACTAAAAGCATTCTACCTACAGTATTACAGATTTTCTAGCCGATGAAGTTAATTATTGATTCATTTAAGTATTGATTTTTAATTATTAGCGCATATTAGTAATATTAACATCTATTTTTTTTTTCTTATTGTTTATTTCTCATTTGACATTGTTTCAGATGGACATTTGAGTGGCCTATTGGCCTAGTGGTTAGTGACCCTGACTGCTATGCCATAGCTCATGGGTTCGATTCCCACCCGAGTCTGGGTGTTCTTTGTGTCCGTTGTTTGTATGTTTGTAAAGTCCCCCGCGACACAGGAGTAATTCCTAATGCGGGAGTTGTCTTTAAAAGAAAAAAAAAGAAAAAAAACATTTACCATTTAATATAAGTTTATATTCATGCTTAGTATTTAAAATTGTAGACATTAATGGTTTTTTTTATATTTTTTATTGTGTATCCTTAATTTTAAATAATCTGTTTTTTACATTTGTACGCCGCTATAGAAATGACTAAACACAATTGAACCAGAATTATTTTTTAATACCTTGCATACTCATGTATGTATACACGCGTTTATACAAATAAATATTATCTTATCTATATAGACGTTAATATAAATGAACCTTTAAATTAATTAATAAAAATATATTAATGTTTGTATAATTATATATTGATTGAGTATTGAGGACTGGCATTAAAATTGGACACATAAAACAAAACTTAAAACACTTCATAGGAGTAGTGTATGTTACCATCACGTTATAATTGCTATTATATCAAGAGGTGACCAAATTAACACATATTTTATAAATAAGAGAGTCGATATTTAATCAAATTTAGACGAATATTTATTATTACTAGAAATCGCCTGATGGTCGAATTTTGATTATAATTCATTAAGTATTGTTTTACTTTATTGACCTAAAAAAAACATTTCACAATTTTTCTGAGGCATCTAAGAAAGTACCTATTTATTAAAAATAATTGTTTTAAACAAAATTTTTGTTCACCACAAGTGTAAGAAACCAGTAGCATTCATGCAGCCAAGGGTATATTTTTATAACTCGGTTTAGTTACGGGTATTATATAAACAATAATTTCGGGTCATTTTATTGCGTTTGGCCTTTCATGTTGCCGTCTTTCGGCTGTTTATTGACTTTCTTTACAGTTTAGACCATGACGACCCTCTTGTTATGTGTGGATTATATTGTTTTAACGACTACCATAAATCCACAGACATGGTTTTTGTTTCAGAGGAACATTGCCTGTTTTAGCCTGTTAGGCGTACCTACCTGAAATGTTATTATGTAGTTCCAAACTTTAAAACTAGAATGATCGCGTACTGTTTGGATTGCAATGGTCTTTTCACGGATGCTCCAACGACTATGGCTGCTCACACTTTAAAACCATACGATTTCGTATCGCGCCGCAATTCGAAATCGTATCACGAAACGAATTCGGACCGTGAGAAATGACTAATTTAAACGTCGTGATTGACGAAACGAATTCATGTTGTTTCACGATGTACGGCAGGAAATCATGACGTTGAAAACTGCCAATGCAATCTGGCGTGTTTTCTGTATCTCTGTCTCTTTTCATATTCTTTTTTTGATACTCTTTTTTATATTATATATTTTATATTCTTACATACAGCAGGAGGAGAACACTTGTGATGCGGTAGGAAAACACAGTCCAAATTTCAAAATCGGCTGCCTCACCGCACTTTATTGACGATTTCGTCTCGTTTTTCACGACGCAAATTCGTGTCGTGAGACGATTTCTTAGAGACTGCAATACCTGGTTGCCTAGGAGATATCTATCGCAAATCGCGATGAGGCCGCCTATTGTACAATGTTTTTTTTTACTTGTTTTTTCTTTTTTTTCTTTTAGGCTTTTAGTTTATAAGAATATATACAAATTGTATCTTCTTTTGTACAATAAAGAGTTATCTTTCTATCTATTTACCTACAGGATTTCCAAAAAGCGCAATTAATGATGTGGGTTACATCCTTAGTGTTGCAAGCGTTCACAGGTAATAGTGACCAATGGCACACTATCAGATGGGAAGTGTGCTTGTTTGCCTAACTAAAAAGTGTAACTGATGGTTTATGCTTTGTTATTCAACATTTCAAAATTGGATTACGAGTACATGAAAAAATATCGCGTAAACTTAACACATACCTAATGCATGATTGAAGAATTATCTAAGTCCAAGTGACAAATACTCCAGGAGATTGTTATGCTAGATTTTTATCTTCTAGACATTCACAAATAAATCTGCAGGAGAACTGCTGTGTCTCCCGTTCACCAGGATCAAATACAGTGACCTCAAAGAACCGTTTCAATAACTGATCAATAATCAATTCAGAACCAGCAATACAGGCACTATTTTATTTAAGTCTTTAGCATTAATCAATTTGTATCCGGTATGGCACACCTTGCCTAAAATCTCTGTAAAGTTTATCTATAAGATTATAAAGCTGAAGAGTTTGTTTGCTTTGCTTGTCTGTTTGAACGCGCTAATTTTAAATTCTACAGGCCTGATTTGTCAAATTCTCTTTTCGTTTGATAGACGGTTCATTGAGGTCACTGTATTTGATCCTGGTGAACGGAAGATATAGCAGTTCTCCTGCAGATTTAATTGTGAATGTCTGGAAGATAAAAATCTAGCATAGCAATCTCCTCCGTAGATATTATTAGGATTTACAATATTTAAATATTAACAGTATTTATTTACATAAACACGTTTATACATTTTTATGTTTACACCACTAATAGGCAAATCTTAAATTTTAACACAGATGTCATATACATCACTGATAATAAAATGCCGACGGCACTTAGTGATGACACAGGTTTTGATAACGTCTTTTGTTCTTAATTGATCATGACAATCATTACGTTGACCAATTACAAATACTCTAGTAACAGTATATCATCTTTCATTTATTAAGTATCATATTATTATGATGGATACCGTTCCGTTGATCACGTTTTATAAACAGCTCCCAAGAATATGAACATGTAAAGGCCGAAGCTTTTCCATCAATATATTTATCCGATTCATTAGCCGATCGAAATGTTTCACTGAAATTTATTTTTCCTCAGTTTTGGACGGAAAGAACGAAATAAATATTAATAATAAAAGAGGGTTTGCCTACAAAATTACACAGAGGCGCAGCGTGTTGACGACTCCTAATTTGACGTAATTTGCATAGATTATGCCGGTTCGTTGAGTGCCAATCTTTTTAAGTGGCTTCTTCTACTCATTTTGTGTTCCTGCCGCGGCCCAATAAGGAATTTATTATATCCAAGTGCTTTCTTTGCGAATATTTTATGTGTTTCATAAGGTACTTCCCGTCCCCTATTTGTTTTATATAGAATAAAAAAACATTACTTTTTCACAATCGTATAGATTGCTTTATTTTTAAGATACCTTTCTGTCATTAAACGGCAAACACGATTTCAGTTATAGAAAAAGTAGTATTTTTGAGATTCAATAAAACTCGATATTTTAATACATTGTAGCATTATCAGATATATTCTTATAATATTAATCGTTATCATCAATATCGGCTTTTTAAAATATATTTTTAATAAGTATTTCCATTCATTCATTTACAAAGTTCATTGTTTAGTTGTCATTAATATTATGTACCTACCAGTCAAAATTATAAGCATTAATCTTTTGTTCTTGAATACAAGACTTGCCTAAAATATTAATCTAAAATAAAAATAACATGTTGTACTTCCAGTATCAACTACTTTATGAATTGGATTATTAAAGGTGTCGTGATTAAACCAGAAGGTGAAGGAAGGAGGAAGGAAGTCTGCCAGGGTTCTCGGGGACTTCCTTCCTAGGGTATACCCGAGTCCCTTGCAATAGATTCACTTACAACGGAACACCGTGTGGTTTTAGTCGGTTCGATTCCAACATACCACTTCACCAGTAGCCATGGTGAGGTTATGACCCGTGGGGGCTCCGCGGTTTCACCAGCGTAAGTCCCGATCCCGTCAGAATATCGGGATAAAAAATAGCCTATGCACTAATCCAGATCTCCAGCTATCTACATACCAAGTTTTATCGCAATCGGTTCAGTGGTTTTTGCGTGAAAGAGTAACATCATAAACATCCATCCATCCATCCATCCAAACTTTCACATTTATTATATTAGTGGAATATTTTCCAAATGAGAACAAGTGCATACCGCGTATACATAGGTACATCAGGCCTCATTCTAAGGGGGATAGGAAGAGACGATAGAGCCATTTACTATGGTCCTGACTTGAAGCTTGGGGTTCTTAAATATTTATTAGACCTTTCAAACACGCTCACCGGTTACGGGTGCTTTTTAACCAACTTCAAAAAAGGAGGAGGTTATCAATTCGACTGTATGTTTTTTTTTATGTTTGTTACCTCAAAACTTTCGACTGGGTGAACCGATTTTGATGATTCTTTTTTTATTTGAAAGCTGGTGCTTCCCGTGTAGTCCCATTTCAATTTGGTCTCGTTCTGACCATGGCATCCATGAGAAAACCATATATAAGTCTTTTATGGAATAGTTTTTTTTGTTGAAGTCGGTTTTTTTGAAAGAATTATTAGTTTGACCTTTTCCGCGTGTATTACCCTCAAATGCCCAACTCACCTCGTCATTGATTGTTGATGTCAATATTATATATATATATATATGACAGTGACTTAGCTTACAGGGTTGTTAACATAATTAGAATATAAAGAGAAAGTTTTCGGGGTTTCTTACACTAAAGCCTTGATGACCGTCACCTCTTGCAGTCGCTGTCAATAATTTTAAGTAAGTACGTTTGTATTACAATATTTAACAACCTCAAAGGTGACGGGTTTGATTCCTACTCAGTGTAAATATTCGTATTCATAAAAGTTTCTGTTTGTTGAATTTTGTTTGGGTGTTACTATGTAGGTGGTGTGTATTTACAAAAAAATATATATCTAATTATGTTTATTAATGAATTATTAGTTAAGATATACGGTTTTACCCACGTGTATATTTCGGGGATGCCCAACTAGTTTCGGACCCGACGGGGGCCCTTTATCAAGGGGTGAGGCGTCCTGCCGCGTCGTTGCAGGTGCCAGAAAAGAATGAAATTTTATCCAGTTATTAATATTAAAGAATACTGTACATGCAAATCTTATAATTAAGTATAATGAACTAATTAAAATATATAAATGTCTACTAAAAATGTGTACTAAGTAATTAAAATGTCATAAAATTCCTCTGCATCGTCGCCTACTGGCAGTGTTCCCCGAAGGCTGGCAGCATTGCCACGTTAAATGGCAATGCTAATTCTCTGTGCAAGAAAAAGGTGCGCCTTCTGGTCACGAGAAGTGGCGATTAAAATTATAGTTATTTAGTTATTGTGTTTATTTATATTCTAGATCCCATAGTCCAAGCTATGCTTAGTTTGATTCTTGATAGCGTTGTACTACGTCTACTATTCCCAGAATATTATTTTCATATGCATAGAGGTGTAATTACTATAAAAAAGCCACCGTCTATATTTTTCTTTTGACCTTCAAATACTCAATTTGTATTGCAATCTGCCTGGACCCCGTCGGTACGTCGCCTCTCTACCTACAAGTACCTACATACTGGACGGAAAAATCGCCTAATCCGGCGCCAGCCCCAGTTTGTAAGCCAACATTAACTCATGTTATTTTTCGATATTACCCCGTTACAGAGGCTGGGGGCGCGTAAATCAAATTTATAACCTTTTTATACAGGCATTAAAATTTTATCAGCGAGATTTCTTTTTGTACTGTCCAGTTCTGTCGCCCCTTTTGACTTTCGAGTAGGATGACGGAATTGCCATTTGTGTTTTCAAATATTTAGAGATGAAATTGTTAAATGTTATTATATTTCCGTTCGTATTGTTAGTAGTGATATCTATGGATAAATATTATTCTTCATAATTAAATATTTGGTAAATTAGCAACCCGCCCCGGCTTCGCACGGGTAACACAGCTTCAACATATTTCAATCAATTTACACAAAATCTTAACAAATTATACACTTAAACTTTCCTCATGAATCACTGTCTATTAGGGAAAACCGCACAAAAATCCGTTCAGTAGTTTTTCTGTTTAACGCGAACAGACTGACAAGTAAACGCGGCGGGGGACTTTGTTTTATAATATGTAGTGATAAAAGACGTAGATACACAAATGTTAGTACATAGCTATAGTCGAAGTTCGACCGCTAGGTGATCTGTAATAGGTATATTAGGTATTATTTTAATCTTGTATCTGCGTACATAACAAGTGAAAAGGCCTCATACTCGTATATCGACCTAGAATTATCCAACAAAAATGGTTCCATATTCAAAAAACGTAATGGGTCCTAAGTGGTCACACCTGTGCCCCTTTGCTACATTTAGGAGGTTCCATTTAGATTTTTGCTCGCCCGAGGCAAGTGTGTCGGGTCTTTCCGGCCCGATAGCCTGAACAATAAAAGCGCCGGTGGATCTTGCCGATATCGATATGTGATGTCGCTCACTAGCCAGCGGCGGGGTTTAAGCCGCGGTTCCTGCATTGCGACGCGGATTAAAATGTTTTTATTTTTACGGGTAACGTAGGCGTCCTTTTATCACAGAGGTAAGGTTTAGTAAATATTTTTGTGTGTAGATACATAATACTATGTATCTACCCAAAACAAATATCGAAATTGAATTTAGAGGGACGCCAACCCTAAAACGATCACAGTATTATCTACTTAAAAAATAAAACATTATTTTCGCTTTTACTTTTGCTTCAATCAGTCAATATCTAAAAAAGATCTTTAAAATCTTGTAACATACATACATACACTGACCCCGAAAGGGGTAGGCAGAGTGGCTTGATCAAACACTCGCATTTCGCCAACATCAACGCCATGTAATCCGTCAACTAGGCATTTTGGGAATTCAAGATAGATTCGGCACGTATGGGCCGGCTTGACCGGAGTGACACCACGGCCTCACAGAAAACCGGCAGTGAAGTAATCATTGCATTGCTTTTCGCCGAGCGAGTGAGGTTTCCGAAGGCCCTAAGCCTTCCCTCCCCCCTCCCCCCTTGCAGCCTTCTCTCCACCCCTCCCCCTTTCACCCTTCCCCTACTCCCACCTTAAAGGCCGGCAACGCACTTGACTCTTGAGTTGCAGGTGCCCATGAGCGGCGGTAGTCAGTTACCATCAGGTGACCCGGATCCATCTGTTTGTTTGCCTCCTATACCAAAAAAAAAAATAGAGTATCTTGAAAGGCAAAATACCTATAAGTATAAGTACGAGAAGTCCGAGCATTTTAACTCTTTATCCTTATTCCATAAATAACATAGTCATAGTCATTTACCATCAGGTGACCCGTCTGCTCGTTTGCCCCCTATACCATAAAAAAATAAAATAAAATAAAAAAACTTAAAAAGTATATAAACATCTTAGTACTTACCAAAACAGTACACTTAAGCTGACTAAGTGCTCCTTTTCATTTACAATTTCATACGAATTTTAATGTTCAAAACCAATAAAAGAAAATTAAAAAAGCATAACAGACGGCCAGAGCTCATTGCGCCTTTAGTTAATTTTCCACCGATGTTACACACACACACACAGTTATTCCTATAGATAAACGACTCACACATAAGCAAAATATTTTATACAGTAATCACTGCTGCATTGAATACATACGCCCATTCGTTCAAACAAAATTTCAAATTCGAAATACATATACTCACTGACGTGAGCTCGTCTGGCCACAAGTTTTTAATACGACCAAATAGGATGGTTGTAGAATGTATGGCTAATGTATGGGAGCTCTGTGCACCAAAAAGTAACTCATAACCACTGTGTATCAAAGCTCTGTATAATGAGATGCATCTATTCAATGCGATATACGCACGTGACAAAGTTGGGTGTGTTTTGGTTTTAAGATTTCTGTACATGTGATAAAAAGACGAAATCTTTTAGGATTACTCTTGATTTTGCCATGTTTAATATCACATAAGTATGAGTTACCTTCTCAGGGACTTCATTCTTTAATTGTACATGAGCCCCTACAATATGTGACGAAAAACAGCTATGGCTGCGTGGAGCCCCACGCGGACATAGCTGTTTTTGTCTAAAAACAAAATGTTGCATCATGGCGTCCAATAAATTCAATAAATTTTTATTGTTTTGTGTCTCTAACTAAAGAATAAAATATTCCTGATTGTTATCAGTTGTTTAAAAAAAGAACAGGTTTTCTATTCGGGTGTATGTATTTTTTAAATCACATTTCGTCAGATATTAACGTTATTTGTTTCGTTGGTGTTCATCACTCGTGACCTAGTACAGCTCTTTAAGCCCGATGTTTTTAATACCCACTTGTGATGTGTTCGCACCGTTGAAAATCCAATCGATGATATATTGGACACATTACCTATAGATATATGTACACATTTATGTACCGGCCGGTCGTAAATTTAGTTTTATAGTAGTCAAGATGTTTCAATGCATGGACCCCACTTAAATTATAAATTTTAAGTCAACGTCCTGTAATCTTAACGACAGTGATTTTTGAACTAGATGAATTAAACTGCAAGTTTAATTCTTAATAGAACTAAGGGTTTCCTGTTCAGGACGGATAAATAACTTTTAAAAATACCACTTTTTATTGCAACTTCGAGAAAAAATCCATTGTATTTTGATCAGTTTTCTATTTTGATCAATCGATTCCGCAGTAGGTTTTATATTTTTTAAGCATATATCGTTTGTTTTTATTTCATGCCGAGAAAATCTAGCAACAAATTATGCTGCTATATTTTTCTCCAAATAAAACTGATGCAAGAGCGATAAAAATGTGAAATATAGAAGCAATCAAAATCTCTCTTGATCCTTCCGTTTGAAAGAAAATCAAAAATAGATTGAATTAGTTTTTCAATGGCGCACGTTCAATCTTACGAGGTACCTACCTATATATTTCGTTTGAAATTTTATGATTCCTGGCATTACCTACACTTCTGCAGGGGTTCTCGGAGGCTTCCTACTTAGGGTATCCCGGGCCCCCAGCAAGAGATTCACTTATGACTGAACACCGGATTGGACATCTTCTTTGCAACTATTTCACTACACTAAACCGGCCAAGTGCTAATTGAATTCGCATGGAGAGGGTTCAGTACGATAAATTGAATGTAAAAGGATTATACGCTTAATATTGAGAGATTTACCATATTATTTTAAGACCGTAGACTTCTTATAGAAGACTTCCTGAAACCTATATATAAGTAAAAGTTTTCTGTATTAAATTTTGGCTTCGAAGTTTCGGAGATGGGGGGAGCATGGGCAATTTTTTATCTCTTTCTTAAGTAACTTTAAAACTATTTATCTTAAAGTTATAAAAATAAATATACATATAATTATTACTAACTTAATTATGTCCTGTCCAGATCTATGTCTTCAAGTACTTTGTGTCTATTGGTGTATTAGATTTTTTTAGTAAAAAATCTACCTATACTTTATCTACACTTACATATGTTATGATTTTCTTTTTGTAAACAAGCGCACTGCTGTCCTGGTGATAAGCGATTACCTAATCTTGACTGTAAACCGATAAAACACAGCATTACTCTAACATGTTCATAGTTAGGTTTACGGAGGAGATACTTCACATAATTTCAAGACTGAAGACAAGAAATCTGCTGTTCTCTACTTCTTTCAGAACCAGAGTATCTTTACCAGGTGTCACTAACAGTTTCAACATTTCATTTGACTTTGATTTCTATAACAATGGCTCGCAACTGATGATTATATTTTTATAGAGCCGTGTACGGTAGAAAAATATATGAACGACTTAGATTATAATAAATCACCTAGTTTAGATGAAATAAGAGCACAAGATGTCAAGCAGGTAAAGAAACAAATATGTCAAGTATTAGTTAAATTCATAAATATGTGTATTCGTGAGGATATTTGCCCGGATATAGAAGGTAATAAGTACGACCGATATATGCATAAACAGGGCAGCCATCTAGAGTACAATCAATACAAATAAATAAAATTGAAGTGTCTGTTTGTAATTTCAAAACAATAGTTTTTTAAGCTCATACAGTTATTTGCACGATGCCTATGACCAAAAATCAGTTTTTAAAACTTTTGTCTGTCTGTTTGTTCTGGCCAATCTCCGGAACGGGTAGACCGATTTTCACGGGACTTTCACTGGCAGATAGCTGGTATTATAAGGAGTAACTTAGGCTACTTTTATTTTGGATAAAGAATTAGGGTTCCGCACAAAATATATAAATATGTACATGCAAGTTAAGCCGCGCGGGAACTGCTACTAGTAACTATAGGCCAGTCGCGATATTATGTGTTACTAGCAACCATTCAACAATCATCAACATATTTCAGTCAATTTACACAAAATCTTAACAAATTATACACCTAAACCTTCCTCATGAATCACTCTGTCTATTAGCGAAAATCGCATGAAAATTTGTTGAATAATTTTTCAGTTTATCGCCAACAGACAGACAGACAGACGCGGCGGTGGACTTTGTTTCATAAAATGTACTGATAAATAAAATAGAAGAAAAGGTAATTGTGAACCAGGTAACTAGGTATCTCGAGCAACATAGCATGATTTACGCACAACATGGGTTTCGGCAACGTTTACGAACTACGTCAACCACAGTCTCAACGAGGGTAAGTTTGTCGCTGCTCTTTTCATTGATTACAAAAAGGCATTCGACACTCTGGAGCACGATGTGTTACCGCAGTCAATGTTGAATACCGCATGTTGAATCTGGTATTAGAGGCCCCATAAGTTGCTAGATTAAATGCTCCCTGGACAACAGATCCCTCCGCACATCGATAGACGGGACCACCAGAGATGAGGTACCTAAGTATAAATCTCGGTGTGCCGACCGGTTCAGTGTTCGGTCTCGTTGGGTACATAATGCAACGTGATAAGACATTGTGAGACCTTTATGTACGCAAAAGACATGACTACTATATTCGGCACACAACAGGCAGATTTGTTATGATGATTTAATATTTATAAATTTTCTAAAACGAGGGCTATGTTGATGAGTTCACCTCACAGTAAGTACATTAAGCAAGGCAAGCTAAACATATATACAGCTTGACATAAATACCACTGTTTACATTGCAATAAAAATTACAGCCAGTGCACAAACATAGATGTAGTAGATAAATACCGATAGGCTTTACTTTATTTATCTCGGGTTTTCGGTCAACAAAATACTAAGTTGAGGTAAAGACCAAACTATGGTAAGTTATTTAAGATATGTAAAACTAGCAACCCGCCCCGGCTTCGAACGAGTAGCAGAGACATGTTCAACAATCATTATCATATTTCAACCAATTTACACAAAACCTTAACAAATTATATACCTAAACCTTTCTCATGAATCGCTCTATATATTGGTGAAAACCGCATGAAAATCCGTTCAGTAGTTTTTGAGTTTATCGCGAACAGACAGACAGACGCGGCGGGGGACTTTGTTTTATAATATGTAGTGATACTACCAGTACACGCTAAAGTAGAATACCCAATTGAGTTAGAGCTATATAAAATTGACAAAAATAAAGAACCTTTAATACATATATTATATAGTATTATATAATATATGTATTAAAGGTATTAAATAATTATTATAGGGAAAGAACAAGACGAGACTTAACTCCAACAATACTTAATAGGATAGATGTAATGAGAAATACAACCAAAGAAATATGTACTGCAACGTTAAAGAAAATACTGAAAAATAACCTATTACATGCTATTATGTATTATTATTTAATATATTAAGATAAATGTATATTCATGTAAGTGCCTCACTACCTAAAAGTGTGTACCAATTAGTAAAGATGTAAAAAAAACTGTATTTGTAATTATTCTTAGGTATAACTGCATGTTTATTTTTTGGTGAATAAGAAAAAAATCTCTTCTAAGCGTCTAACATTTTGTAAATCCTTACTTTTCTACTAACAAACTACAGAAAAAATGGAATAAAGTAAATCAGTCATATCCACGCTTTCAGTATTCAGGTGTTGTTTGAGGAGTGCCGTAACCGCGGCACGGGGAGGGAGATGGCTGCAATCAGCTAACCGGATCAGCTCGGACGCAAACACAATTGATAGCACCCGCTACGCACCGCTATGCTAATGCCTGTCAACTTAGTTTCCTATATTCAGTTTGAAATGACGTCAGTTTTTGTGTGTGTTCAGTACTCCCTCCACGTATAATTTTTCAATCTCATATCTCACCCTATGTCTCACCCTCAAAGTGTAGTCATTTAGAAGCGTTTTGAACATGTAGTTTATTTTTTGTTACGAAAAGCTTAAACGAGTGAATATTCTGTAAGTTTATGCTGACAAAGTTTAAATAGAACTTTCAACCGTAATTTATTAAATAGTCTTACGATAAAAGTACCTAGAGTAACGTTGTTCCTTATAACCGATATCAATATAAATAAATAAAATTAAAGTGTTTATGTTTCATGTAAAAATAATAGTTTATTTTAAAATATAGTATTTCTTATTTGTACAATACCTATGTCTGAAAATCAGTTTTTTAAATTTTGTTTTACTGTCTGTTTCTTCCGGCTAATCTCCGGAATGGGTAAACCGATTTCCACAGGATTTTCACTGGCAGATGGCAGAAGAGCTGGTGTTATAAGGAGTAACTTAGGATACTTTTATTTTGGAAAAAGAATTAGGAACTGCTAGTAAATATGAAGAAAGGGTACCTACCCGTAACTGTGTTGTCAAATAGGCCATGAAAGACAGGTATTTCCGTGAGAAAACATGTTATTCATTGATATTCGGTACCACCCCAATATTAAGACATATGTTTATTATGATAACTGTAGAAGATACAAATAAAATATTTTTCTTTCCTTCTTTCTTTCTTTCTAGTGTCAGGATTTTACACAAAAATGAATAATTATTAAACTAAATAAGGAGGCCTATCACTCACCATCGCCTTGTAAACCCCAACCACGACTACAATCAAGGAATAACAACAACGGTTTGTTACAAATACTAAGGATAGACCGAACCCATCTTAAGATCAGCTTACTAAGTGTACCAAGTGTGTGGCAGGTACCACAAAGCCGTGTAGTGTCAATGCTGAAGAATAATTCTAAGTATTTAATGACGTCGTCAAATTAACCAGTGGTTGTCACCTCGTTCGTGATATTTGTAACATTGTAATTTCCCGGGAATAACAAACTTTATTTTTGTTGGCCTTGGATATCATTCATCTCCTGCAGGTAATAGTTACCCGAACACTCATACACCAATAAAGAGTGATAACGCAAAATCTTCACCTGACACATTTAATTAAATCAGAAACACGCGGATAGGCCTTCTTAATTGATGTCTCTGTCTAGAAGGACTTTACAGTCAAATGTCTATGTACTGTAAGTTTTTTTAATCGTAACAATAAAGTGTCAACTTTTTGATTATGTTAACTAATCTTCTCATATAACATTTAGTTATTTATAAAATTAAATTATCAAACAATAATATTGCCCGTTTGCAGGTAAGAAGTAACTGGTGCTTACTCGTAACTCCAAACCCAAAAACCTTTACATTTTGCTAACTAACAGTAGTATTTCGTAGAGTGGAGGCACTACTCGGTCTACATGTAAAGCAGAAATCTGCTGTGCCCTACCTCCTTATCACTTTTTATTTTATTAAAATGTTTGTGTACCATCAACTATACTCAATAATTTCTTATACTCAATAAAATAAGTCAGATAATATACAGTATTCTAAATATGAATATGGTACTAATAATCTTGATTTCTCAAGATTTTTTTAAGACTTCCCTTGTGTAAAGTACCGTGTAATTGTTTATATGAAGCTCAGTAAATACATCAACAACACGTGCATTGCACATTGCACCCGTTTCTGAACTGATGCCGCTGCCATGTAAATCTATAATCTACAATAATTACATTAAGGAGTGACGGATTTCTTTGTACTCCTTTTAAACAAATTTCGCGAACGGAGGCATATTTGAGGTTTTTATGAAGAAGAAGTACAAAAAGCAAAAATTTTTAATCAATATGTGTTCTAAAAATTAAAAATGTTTGCCTGACGTTTCGACCAGGTTGCACTGTGCGTGGTCACAGACTAACTAAAAAGTTAGTTATGGTTGAAATTCGACGACCAGGCAATCTTCACCAGGTGAATGATTTTATCTTTACTTTTGAGACTGTAGGTAATGCTTTCAGTAACAATGATATCTATTTCATTCCCGATTTGTATGATCCAGGACGATTTTTATAATGCATTTACTAAATCTTTCTGTTCAAATTAGTTGAAAATAATCAATAGTTTACCGCCCTATATTAAAGCCATAAATTATTAAGATGGTTTTGGAAGGTTTTTTTTCGTAGCTGTATATTTAGAGAACAAGTTTTGGCTCATTCTGAGGTGTATAATAGACTTATCTACGCAGAAGAGCCGATAACTGCGTGATAGAGCCATACGCGCGCCTTCGGTTGGGTTTTACTGATTAACAACAGGATTTTTTTATTTGTGTGGTTCTAGCGAGCATGTCGCTAGAACCACATAAATAAAATGCCTAATATAAATGTGAATTTAAATATATGTGTGAATATTTAAAGGCAAATCCAATACATTCCTCCATTGTGATTTGTTGCAAAGAATATCACTGCACGATAAGAGTCAAGTAAAACCGTAAACTTATTTCTTTTTAGAAACCAAGCGAGTAGAAAATTTGCCTGAGTCTATTTCATAGAGTTGAAATCCAAATGACCAATTCCTTGGTCTATCTAATAGTTGGGCGTCTGCCGCTAAGCTTTTTAATCTCATGTCTGTATTTGATAAGCTTTCTAATTCAGCAGTTCTCGGTTCATCGGACTATATAGCCTGCTTATTGGCATTTTAACTTGCTTATGGCAAGAGTCACGTTTGTCATAGTTCCCTGTTAATTTTTTTTGTTCCAAATCGTATCGCGTAGATAAATTCCAAGATCACCAACCAATGGAAAGGATTATTCCTTTTCATTGATCCTTGTGTAACAGTGTGGCGGCAGCAATAAAATTGTTATATAATAAAATACTTTGTTAATTTCTCAGAATGCTTTTTCATCTCGATATCTCTAGATACATATATACATTTAGATTATACATTGCCAAATGGCAAACATTTATTGTACATTTCATTCGTTAAATAAATACCCTTTTACAATATTTACAATAATACACTTTGTCTTTCTTAGCTATTAAATTAATCAGTCGTTTCTCGAAGAATATTAAAACTTTACATTCACAAATATTACAATTAGAATATGAAATAATTATATCGATAAGCTTGAACACATCTGCAATAAAAGTAACAAATAATATAATCTATCAACATTTACTTTACTAGTCTAAACTCTAATCTAAAATCTAACAATAAATATCTGATATAAAGCAAATGATTTTTTATTCCTATGTTATGTACAAGCTCATTGGTTTATCACATTTCAACAAATCCGACAGAACGGATGTTTAACTACATAATACTAGCACTAAAATGTCAATATGGCCGCCAAACTGATTTGTGTGTTGATATCGCACCGTTTGAAATTTTGGTTGATGTTGGACTAGATGAGAGCACTCTCGTAGTACGCTGTGAAGGCGCTTTCAACTCGTTTCTGACCCTAGGTCTATCAGCCACAGTAGAATCTGCGGCTTGAACCCTTTTCATTTCTTGCAGTTCTACATTCGCTGGCCGCGTTGGGTGGAACGCAGATTTTACCACCTCAATTGGTTCTTCGTCAGATTCGTCAGTGATTGTCGCATCTTGAATAGAATTTACTTCAGACTTTGAATCAGCCTTTGATCTATCTGGGCTAGCATTTATTAAACTCCTCGGACTTCCACTTTGTCGGCTACTCGTTGGTGATAATCTTGAACTCGAAGTGTCGATTGACATATTATTTTGTAGGTGCCTCAAAGCATCGTAAGGGTTAACTCCATTTTTCAGTGAGAGTTCTGGTGGTAAGGTCTTTAGTGTGAGATCTGCTGGATGAGGTGGGAAGGATAGAAGTCCGTTTGGTGGTAAGAAGGCGCCGGGAGGAGGAATAAGCCCACCCGGAGGTAGATTTGTGATCGTTGGTGGGAACGGAAACAGATCCGCTCCTGGTAGCGTGACAGGTGGTGTGGTGATGGGGCCTGCGCCACCTATTAACAAAAGAAAAAAAATAATTATTTCTAAAGTTTTCGCTTAAGCATTGAAAGTATTATATAGTATATTTTATATAATATATTTCTGTTAACACCTTCACCTAGAATCAATCTTAATTTACGAGTACGTTGTACGGCGGTTTCTTACAAGCTTTATAAATACCAAATGGTTGTTAGACATGAAGCAGTAAAAACTTGTTTGAGTGCAGCTCCCGTCGGCTGATTTGCTAACATGACGTAATATGAGAGACGAGCCCCTGGGGATAGCCCACGGCGCACGGGCACTCCGTCTATTCCCTGAACAACGGGGGTGCATAATCGTACTAAGGATAATGTACAATCTGTAGGCGTTTAAAGGCGGCATCACCGAAAGGGATGTTTTTTTTGTGCAATATTGGGAGGGTGAGGGTGCAATATTTATTTATCCGAACTAGACGTAGTTCTTTGCAACGAACACGGCATTCCATAGTAATTTTCTACTACTATATGAGAGCTTCTCTGACATGGAGTGTATGTTGGTGCATTATTGATGCAGAGCACGTGTATAGGTGCTGCAACATACACGTGTGCGCTCCACAAAGCGAGAGCATCGCGATAAGGAAGCGCACCTCTATCTCCGTACACGTTGGACAAAGATCCAAATGTGAAATTTTCATTAGCAGCTGTGTTCAAAAAATTCTTCCGGGAAGCTTTGATTCTCGATAACGTATAAGAGAAGCTCGCGTGTAAAAAGGACACGATCCAGGCGCAGATTGGGCCACAAAGAGCTCGGAGGTGGTGCTACGTTCGTTTCTCTTTTGCACTTTTTCTGTTTTGCAGCAGTGGCAGTGCGCAGACCACTTTAAAAGGCAACGAGGGTGGGAGGGGACGTAACTAGGGGGTAATTTGGCGAGGAGGGGGCCAATATCGGCGTCGCGCCTGATTGAGGTGATTCCTGATCGTTAAATTTGATTCTATTTGGCGTGAGCTGTAATTTTTAATTTGCATTTATTGGGTTAACAGGGTTTCATTTTCTCAAATAGAAAAAAAATATTTTACAGCTTGCATGTAGAAGTGTGTAAAATGAAATTCATTGTATATCATGTTACAATTTAGAACCAAACAAATTTATAAAGTGCAGGAACTGTTGCAGTTTTATTTCATAAAATAAATGTGCCTAAATCAATTAAACATTTTCAAAGCAGCTAAGTTTTATGTCTGTAAGCGTCCTCCTACATAGATGCAGGAACTGTTGCAGTTTTATATCATAAAACAAATGTACCTAAATCAATTAAACATTTTCAAAGCAGCTAAGTTTCATGTCTGTAAGTGTCCTCCTACAAAGGTTTAATAAAAGTCTGTAGGTGTTTGAGTACATTGCTTCTCGCGTTTCAGCGTCGGAAACAAAAAGTGGCTGGTGGCGCGGTCGCCTACATTGGAATAAAATTGACTCCACACTCTCTCGAACGTGAAGGCAAAGCTTTTTTGTACGTTTAGAGAGCACCCCCCACTTGCCCCCGTGTACCGTGGAGCGGACTTCAGCGGGTGGTTTTGCTTCGGTCGGTCCGGTGTTGTTTTGCAGAGTTCAAGAGTCGCTTCTTTTATTTGAGCCGCTTTTGTACGGCCTTGAGGGGCGGTACTATTGCGAGCAACATGTTTTTGAGTGCTGTTTGCTAAATCGGGAATTTTTAATTTAACAAATAGCGTTATTGTAGGCTAATTGGAATTTTGAGAGAATTGGAAATTTTAATGAAAATGAATGTTCAAGCACCGCATAGTTCAAAGTCTAATAGCGAAAACCTACAGACAATCAGTGCTTTATTTTTTAAAGATTGTGAATATACAATACCTTTTACTAGGGCAGCGGTCTGGTCCCGAATTTGTGGGGGTCTGAAGTAATCTGCCCACGCATAGTTTAGATATGCTGCATCCAGCCAGCCGGGGTTGAGTAAGAATGGACTAAACGCACCAGGATGTCCATAGCCGTAATCTAGAACAAGAGAAATAAGTTTTAGAGGAATACAGATTGATAGAAAATAATATAATTAAAAATTTGAAATGATGATGCATTTTGTTTCTTAAATAATTAGGTATATAGATAGGTTTGTGTGTGTGTGTTGTATACAACCTCTAATATTATGTTTTATGATTCTCTTCGACTAAATAACAACTTTTCCTACAACAGTTTTGACCATTTGAAGGTTGCCTCTAAGGCCGAGGCGATAAGGCTGCTTTTTGTATCTATCGTCAGACATACAAATCAGACAATATAATAGATTTTTACAATAAGCAGCTTATTTTTTTAATACGAGTATATTTTTTTTCTAACTGCAGTCTTTAGTACGATAACTCATATTAGTTGATTCTAGACTAAAACTCATCATGTCCAGCCAAATCTAAAATCGAGCTGACCAAACAACATAAATTGTTACTCGTAGTCGTAGTACATATCTACGCAATGGCTTTGAACTGCGACGTCACTAACGTCTTGAGCCACGTCCGCAAGCACTAAAGTCACAAAGGGTGGCCGTAAAGGCGGCGACACACGGCCCGCGTACTGTTTACCACCCGACGACTATAACAAGGGTCTGTATACAATACGAGTTGGTTTACTACTGCAGTTAGACGGCTCCTCTGTACCATACGATTTTACGACTCTCCAACGTCACGTTGCCTTTCGCCTTTCATAGCGATTTTTTATTTGTTTAATCGATACTGAAGACGTCGTCTGCAAACTATTTTCGGCGTTTTACTACATTTTTAATCCAATAGAGACAGGCCAATTGATGAGATCAGGTGTAACGTTTTTATTACGGGATTAAACTGTTTACGAGCACTTCGTATACTTTGTTTTGAACTTTGTAAATATACGCGGTACTTCTTAGACTCTTTATTAGAAGTTTGTTGTTGCAAGTTTCGTTTGACTATCTAAATTTTATAACAAGCTAAACATTGCATACGATGAAGCAGTCTTTTACATAGACGATGTCGTTTATCTCTCACTACATGTTTACGGAACAATTAGTTTATTTATGTGAACCGTACCCCTTTAGAGAGATTAGCGAGTGTTTCGTGAGAGCGTTTCACAGATCGCGGGTATTTTAAATTAAGAACTTGATGGATGGCCCGTCGCGCTGTCACGCGGCAATCCGGAGCGAACCGAGGAGCTCCAACATCATGGAACAATAATAAGTTAAATGTGGAACTCTGAAACGGGCCGCTCCATTTGTTAATGCCAGTATTCAATTAAATTCAGTTCCCCGACCCTTTCATACGCGGGGCTCTGAATATTAAAGTGGCAAAGAGAGCATTTCCAATGTGTAGAAGTAGGTACTATATGATTACTGAGAACTTGAATTAATATTAATCTTGGTAAGTGGGAACATTAACCCGTTCAGTTATTTATTTGGAATGCTTTCTAAACTGATTACGCTCCATTCTAAACTTAGAATTGCAAAGACATTTAAATACGGTCGTATAAATAGTTGTGAACATGGAAACATGTACGTGAACGTGCTGTTTCACAATCCGTAGGTATATCCGAACGTGAATTCCAAACGAAAATACTGCACCGCGGATAGTGGGAAAGTTTTCTGTAAAAATCTATAAAGTTATTTCTGCGTCCATTAATCACCGCGGCCTAAAATTGGACAATGGTAAGAAGAATGTGGCTCGTCTCGTATCAAAAGTGGTCGCAGCCAAATTTGTACCGCTTGAGACAATAAACGGATGATACGACGCATAAGTGTCAAAATGAGCATTAAATATCTCGGACGAGATGAGATGCGAGCGGTGTCACTCGTAAATTGCTGTTAAGGAGTCGTCGTCTTTAATAAATGGAATCAGAGTTATGGCTCATAATTTGGACGGGGTGGAGACGATGTCCCCCAACTAACACCGCATTTATAATGTCTTTGCTTAATTGTCGACTTTATTGTTGATTTATGCGTGTATACATAAAAATATGTATACGGGTATTGTTTTAGAATTTAAAATTACCTAAATACCTACTAAGACGTATGTCGTTTAAAGCTAGGAACACGCATTTTTAAGGAATATGGTCGAGCGTCTAGTGAATCGCGAACTTATCTTTCAGTTGTTAAAATGAAAATGTTAGTTTAAACAACTTGTTTTTAGTTACTTTACATTTATATAGGAATACAACAGACTAATTATCTAAACAGGATAGTAAAATATACAAAAACAGCAACGGATTGTCTTCCGTCACTCCTCATTATAAATAAATGTCCAGAGTAATTGTATGGAGATTCATGGGTAGGTCCCAAAGAAATCAAGGTAAAATCTAAATAAGGTACCTTATTTAGATTTCTGTGAGGTAAGGTAAGGTATTGAGATTTCTGTGGTAGGTCCCATTACTCTCCTAAATAAATTATGCATTCATGCGAATGTGTGTTTGTTTCTTTGGTTGTTGCGCTTTGACGCATTAACTACTCAACGGATAATCATGAAATTTTGCCAACACGTTGTCAGGAGTACTACAAAGGATATAGTGTAGCTTTTCATCCATAAAAAGAGTACTGTATCCAAACGGTTTTGGACGGTCGTCCGACTTAACAAAGTCAACAATAACACGCTGAAAACCACGGGTAAAAGCGAGTGTTATCATAAAGTACAAAAGTTTGCTAACATAATTTCGCCCTTCACAGTTTTGAAGTAGTGTAATAACTTTAAAGAGCTAAATTTTCCATAAGTATCTTAATACCTTGGCAAACTCCTTGGGCCTTGGTTATGAGGGTCACTGGCTGTAGATGTGCGGTATTTCAGCAGCTAGCAGAGACATAAAATCCATATTTTAGAGGCACCGGCGTCGGGGTGAAGGCGGGGAGATCAAACAGGAGTTTACGACGCGGACGGAGATTGTTTACATCTGTTACGCAGCCGAACCACCGTCCAACTTGGTAACCGCTGCACACCAAGTACTGCTTCTAAGGTTATCAACCATTCTACTAATATACGAGAATGTTAATGAATAATAATAAAGTGATTGTTATCAGTAAGACGTAAACGAAAAGAAATCGGAATACGATTTTTATACAAATATAGGTCCACAAAATACTTTACAATTAAATAAATTTGTGATACAATTACGCAAACTGGTTTAAACAATTTATTTTTTAAGCTTCACTACAGCTACAATTTATTTATTTACATAAACTTCATGCACGTTTTTATACAAAGCGGACTTAATCCCTAAGGCCTTCTCTAGTAATCAACCTTTAGAATTATATAACTGCAAAGTATTATCTAATTTGAAATTATTTATAATAATTTGATAATTTAGACTTAAACAAAACTATTATTTATTACTTGTGTATAGCCTTTAAAATCTTGATCAATTTGTAATTGTAAAACAATTTTCATATCAACTTCCGTCAAATAGTTTCAGCAAATTTTTAATCGACATTAAAACGAATTATTTATAAGTTAGACACGGATAACGTCAAAAAAGATTAATGTACTTTCATAATGTATCTAAATGAAAGCTTGTTTTACTCAACTGCGTGATAATTAGAACGGTGTAACAGCCATTAAGACAGCTTCATTGATCGCTTTATTAACTTGCCTTTGAAGTTTATGAGCCAAGGATGTTAGTTTTTCCACATACTGCATTTTTATTATTGGTTGAAGTTTGGGCGCGACTGTTTGTTTACACAGTCGTCTCGGTACGTTCTAAAATAGATTTGTGGTGTCAAAACATTATGATTTCAGTTTAATTTGTACGTTGCTTTGTCTGATCAACATGTGCAAGCGTTTAATTTTGATTCAAGGCGCCAGGATGATGAGTTTGTTTTACATGGATTATAAATTGCCATTTGATAAAGCTTTAAAAAAGTCTAGGTTAATTTCTCATAAATTCTTAAACTCCTCATAATATTGAAATATTACTCATTTTTCTTAAACAGTCATACGGTCATAAACTAAGTAACTAAGATAGACACAAGACAAATAAACTTTTTCATAAGTATTTGAACTAAATAATTATCTTTAAAATAATTGCAGCCGACTCCATGCTATCTACTTATCATCACTTGAAATTTTCATTAGTTATTTTGCCACTTGCATATAATTTTTTGACAGCACGTGCCTAACCCACTGATCGTGCAAAACTTACGAAGGCTACCTATGCCGCTTAAAATTACGTATGTATACTTGTTAACCACTTCATTGGTACAAGAAATAGCTATATCTCATACAC
Organism: Euplagia quadripunctaria; assembly: GCA_963859945.1. NCBI lineage: Eukaryota > Metazoa > Arthropoda > Insecta > Lepidoptera > Erebidae > Euplagia > Euplagia quadripunctaria. Next base: position 14,261,898 of record OY982572.1, on the reverse strand, counting down.
AATCCTAAACACGAATGTCCTTTTAATACGTAAAGGTGTATTATTTTTTTAAATTTGCTAGCCTCTATCTCACTCATGTTTCATATATCTATCCTTTGGACATAATAGTGATTTTCAATAAATGACCTTCCATACAACATTAATACCACACACTTAATATAATGGTACACAGAAGTATAAAACCATGTTCGCTGTAAACATCAATAACCATTTATAAGCTTCTGTCAAAACACGACGATCACTTAACTTTAACTCCTTGTTCAAAATGTTCTCGTAAAAGCACACAATCGGTTTTATTTTGAGAAGCAATCTTAGCTGTAATTCTCTCGAGTAGTGAGGAGATTAAACTGAGTAGGCAATTAACGTCTTTGTGATTGACTGTTGCACACGGCTGAGAACAATCACAAAGATGCTAAACCGGTTGCGGAGATATTCTCGAAAAAAAATTACAGCCGCGATTCTGAAATAAACGATAGAGATTTCGCCACTGAGTTATATGCAAAGATTATACCTTTTGGCTGTAAGAGATATATGAATTAAAATAATGAAATATATTTATAAAATTTTAGAGGTGATCATTTCCTTTAGTATTTTAGGAAAACTAATTGAATTGTATGTTATGTTACAAAGTAACATAAAATTTTAATGTTGGCCTACAAAGAGAAAGGATGACAGACGCCTGCATGCAGCTGAAATGCGAATGAAAAGATGGATGTGTAGTGTGACTAGGATGGAAAAGGTGAGGAATGAATACATTATAGGGAGCCTGAAATTAGCGCTAATAGATGAAAAGTTGAGGGGCAACAGATTATCAAGGTATGGAAATGTGATGCGGAGGGATGAGCAAAATGTGGTGAAGAGAGTTTTGAAAATTTATCGATACAAGACTAGAGGACGACCAAAGAAAATATGGATGGTCTGCGTGAAAGAGGATATGGCTAGGAAGGGAGTGAGCAGTGAAATGACGAACGATAGAGGAGAATGGAAGAAGAAAACACATTGCGCCGACACCAAATACATTTGGGGAAAGGGTAAGCAGATGATGTAGCGGCAGTGTAGTACATGAGGAAACCAAGAGGCTGTGGGTTTGAATACGATGCAGTACACTCGAGGTGAACTTATTTTTAGAACCAAAATTTAATTTGGTTTCAGTAATTAAATATTAGTACAAGTTATAACAAAAGTCCAAAAAACTATATCTGTCTATGTTACCTTTTCAGAAGTTAAGCTCTAAACTGATCGTAATTATTAGATAAATCATTGCGCGAAGTTAGAATAGTTCTCTAAGAGCTAGAGAGGTAAATTTGCTATTTTCATCAGAAATATTTAAAACTGTCTTGAACTAACCGATAAAATCAATTTCTCCGTAATTTTCGTATAATACACGGGTGGAGCTTTCCTTACTACAAAAACTAATATACATATCAATAAATAAATTACATCTCATTGTTCTCAAGTTTTTGTAAGTTATTTACAGTAGAAACGGTTCTATGCGCTATATCTATAACTACTTACAAACTATGTAGTTAAAGATATATCGTAAGTGGACTAAAGTTTGAGGACAATTCAAAACTATGCTTGATAGGCGTCTATCTGTACCTACTCATCGGGTGCTAAGTTTAACACATAAGTATCATTTGATAAAGTTAGTTTGATAGTTACAATAAGTAGATTTATGGTTAGAAAAACTTTAATTAAGAATAGGAAAACAAATAGGAATATAACCTATTCAACAAGGCTACATACATTTCGTAAATGTAAATGATAAGTCGAACAACGCAAGGCGCTTTTTAAAACTGAACAAGTTTTGGGCGCAATAAAATTGCAACCTACAGCTAGTTCAGTTTTAAAAAGCGATATTTTATGAAAATTTATTGAAGCTTGATGTCGCGTAAGTGTTAAGAAGTTGTTGGAAAAACTTTAATTAAGAATAGGAAATCAAATAGGAATAAAAAGTATTCTATATATCGACAAAGCTAGAAACATTTCGTAAATGTAAATGTGAGTCGAATAGAGCAAAGCGCTTTTTAAAACTGAACAAGTTTTGGGCGCAATAAAATTGCAACCTACAGCTAGTTCAGTTTTAAAAAGCGATATTTTATGAAAATTTATTGAAGCTTGATGTCGCGTAAGTGTTAAGAAGTTGTTGGAAAAACTTTAATTAAGAATAGGAAATCAAATAGGAATAAAAACTATTCTATATATCGACAAAGCTAGAAACATTTCGTAAATGTAAATGTGAGTCGAATAGAGCAAAGCGCTTTTTAAAACTGAACAAGTTTTGGGCGCAATAAAATTGCAACCTACAGCTAGTTCAGTTATAAAAAGCGCTATTTTATGAAAATTTATTGAAGCTTGATGTCGCGTGAGTGTTAAAAAATATTAGATTTTAAATGGATCAGAAATAAAACTGGTTTCAATGTGGTTGAATGTTGCGGCGCCGCAAAATCGACCTCGGTTCTGTGGATTGGCGACGGGCCAAATCGAGTCGCGCACGCGCATCGATCAAATGTTTTGTACGAATATCATACTTTTATTGTTTCAATGATATGTAACAAATGGCGATGTAGAGATAAATTGAAGCGTGTCAAAGAAGGTTTTTATGATAGGTCAAAGTAGACGGTTATTTTTGAAAGTTGTTTTTCTTTTCGCGATTTCTATGATATAATTGTGATTCTTTCACATACGATTGATATTAAAATGTTTTTATACGATCATTATGATTGTACTAAGATATCTGTTGGAAGTCAACAAGAATGCAGGATTCTTAAAAATATAATTTTAACGTTGAATTGAAATGTTAATACACTCTACGTCACTACAGTTACAAACAGATTTCTAGATAAAGATTAAAATAAACGTAAAGAATAATCTATAGCAGATTGAAACAACAACAAAAGTTACAAACAAAGTTTGTAAAAGGTTGAAACTTACTCTGCTTGGTCCTAGGTTCCCTAGGGCCGTCGACAGTCACTTTGATAGCTTTCATGTAGCTCGCCACCTGTGAGGGGAATGTGCTGATCGTGATTGTGAGCGAGAACGACTTGCCTCGCCCACTGCGGCCCACGAACCTCAAGTCATTAAACTTCGCGATTTGGTTTTTCATCACTGCAGTGCAGTTCCTCAGTTCCGCCATTGCGTTCTCGTCGTTCCCTGCCTTAATGGTGACCAAGGTGCCATCCTGCACGTCATCCAATGCGACCACTTTGAAAGCCACAGGTAGTGACTTATTGGACCTCCAGTGTCCAGGAAGCGCTGAACACAATACCGCCGGTGAACCAGTCTGCACCAGTTCACCGTGGCTCTGTCGGTAATATTCGTGGATATGAGAGTAGACGTCCGCCATGCTGGGGGCCGGAGGGCTCGCGTGCGGGAGGTGCATCGACTTCAGTCTACCCTCACCAAACACCGCACCGATTGACGACACGCCACTGTAGTTTCTAGATACACTTGTGTAAAAGTTTCAAAACACGCGACCGTATTGCAAACTCGCGGCGAGTGGGGTCGCGTGCGCGGAGCACTCACAAAGTTGTGTAAAGTACGGGCGCGAGACTCCGTGTGAGCCGCGACTAGCGTCTACACCACTTGTTGGGCGCGGACGGCAAGACGCCGGGCGGGGGACTCGGGAAAAATAAACGGGAGGCCGTGTGACTCGACACCGCAAGCCGAAGACTCACGACGCACTCCGAAGTCGTCGCGAAGAGACGCGTGCTCACGAGAACTCGGTTTCGACTGATGACTGTGATACGACGCGACTTTTTCCGATGGTCAATATTTTGCGTTCGCGCGGTCGCCGCCCCCACTCGGGTGGCGGCCCCTACGTCTCGTAAAAAGCGGGAAGGAGACGAAGGGTGCGGGTGATGCGGTGTAGTGGTAGGAACGAGCGGGACGGCCGCGGTCGGTCTCTGCGTTTTTATAAAAATACTCGCTGGAGTGGGACGCCGCGGCACACCGCCGTCTAGTGAGAGAGGGATGGGTGGATTTTTTTGAATCACCGCGGTGACGTATCGCGAGGCGGCGGTAATTAGGCCGCGGGGCGGCGGGAAACCGCGGCCGGCGCGAAAACCTATCAACGAGCTCATGAAAAATTATGATTTTCATGTTTTGAGTCGGTGCCGTGCTCATGGGGTGGCACTTCATTTTCATTGAAACACGCAAGGAATTTCGATGACAGGCGTTATGACACTTTTAATTAGGTACGAGAAATATTTGAGGGGCTATTTTTGCTAAGTAACTCAATGGAGGAGAATAATGCCACATTCAAATTGAGTGCTTATTTATTTGTAAGATTGAAACTACATTTTAATAAAATTACACTATACCTTAAACTTCAATGAAAGTAGTTCTATAACTATCTAAACTTTGCAATGTTCAAAAATATCTTCAAACATTATTTTCTTATATTACCGTTATTATTATCGTTATACATTGACAACTGGTGCTATTTAAAAAGCTTTGTCAAACAAGAATTAAAGAATTAAAACAGAAGTCGAAAAATTGGTGTGTAAGTACAAAGTGAGTAGATACGCGTCGCGTCCGCGTGTGGTTAGCCGCTATGTTGCGGTGTGAGAGAGAAAATATTCTGTGCGGGTGAGATAGAGGTACAAGGAGGCGGAGCTGCGGGCGGGCCCGGGAAACTTGTGCTGAACTTTCGTGAGTTTCCCGCGCTTTTCACGAAATGTCTTTCGACTCTATACACGTTTTCATGCCGTTTTTTTACTTTCATTGTCTCTGTAAATAAAATACTTACGTGAATAAAAGTGATTTTATTTAATAGCTTAAGACTACTAAAGCCTGCTCGTTTTATTTAGGTATTTAAAGTTACCTATTAAGTGGCACGCCTAATGTTTGTCAAGAATTTTATAAGTTGTCGCTCATTATACATATTTGGGTGAAATATGGTAGTTAGTATATCAAGTACCTACCTACCAGTATTGAGCAAATAAAATCACTCGATCAGGTTTCTTGATATATAATTTTATTTATTTGTATATTTTGCGCGCATCCCTAATTCTTTTCCAAAATAAAAGTAGCCTAAATTACTCCTTATAACACCAGCTACGAGTATCTACCTGTGAAAGTCCCGCCGGTCCACCCGTTCGGGAGATTAGCCGAAACAAACAAACAAACAGACAGACAGACAGACAAAAATTTAAAAAACAAATTTTTACTCAGAGGTATCGTGCAAATAATTGTATGAGCTTAAAAAAACCTATTATTTTACATTACAAACAGACACTTCAATTTTATTTATTTGTATGGATATTTGTGATAATTTCTAAAACATTAGATAATCATTATTGATTGATTCGATATTTGCTTAAGAACTTAATAAATATTATTCAATACTTAAGTAAATATGCTACGGCTTTTTATCTAACTTCATTCAAATTAAATCAGTGTGTGAATATATTTATTGCCTTTGTTGTTGATCAGTAGGTATTTGGGTAATAGATAAGCTCTTATTCAAGAAATAAATAGAAAGAAAACATTTACTGTTTGGACTTTATTCTTTTATTTTATTTAGGTAACTATAACTACATACATACCTACTTACTATAGGTAAAGATACCTCCATAAAATAATAATGGTAGGTACTATACATATCTAGATAGAGTAACTCTAACAAATGATGTGCATAAAACGAGATCCAATTTCGAATTATGTGTGAGTACAAGCGTGTAGTTATTGTCAACAAATTGTCACTGTGTGCGTGTTTGGGGATGCCTGCTCTAAATTTTTTACTTAAATTCTTGTATTGCGTTATAAGGAGATGAAGTATAAATAAAATAATGATTTAAAAGAAAATGAATATACCTATTACAAAACATATTAATCAACAAAAAAACAATGAAAAATATAATCTGTTTTCAAATATAGGTGTAAGTGATTAAGTCTGTTAAAATGATCAGTCTAATTCAAATTACAAAGGTCCCAATGTGAACTAGTGAAAATAAGTGATTGATTTCAATTGATGAGATGTATTTTTTTATATAAAAATAATAATTATAAGACTATCATTATTATTCTTTAAAGTATTTTAATTATTGATGTTAGATGATACATACGTATCATCCAAAATGAATAATTAAAATAAAAAGGTTGTCTGGAAGAGATCGCCGTGAGTGATAAGACCGCCTACTACATATCTACCTAAATGTTTAGATTATGTTTGGATTGAATCTCACTTGTGTACAATAGAGAGAAAAATAAATAAATAAAATACTGAAGTCAAAATCACCAGTAATATCATTAGGTATAATTTTCTTCAGCGATAGAGGTTTTTAATAATATAAAACGTCATGGTTTATGATTACCCATAGTTTTTGTAAAATTAAACTGACGTAATAAACTGACAACACCGGCTAATCTATCAAAGCTACAAATTTTGAAATAAAGTATCGTATTTTCTCAGAAAATAGTGTAAATTAAAACAGAACTTAGCGATGAAAAGTAATCTTAGTGTTTTTAAAAGGTTTTCTTACATGGTTTCGACACAATTAATAGCACAAACCGGCATGATTATTTGTTTTTCGCAAGCACGTCGCCGCTTAGATATTCAAATGACAATGACGTCTGTCACATGCGAGTCGACGAAATATTGTCGACTTTATTATCGCCGTTCTGTACGGCCGAATATGTCATCTAGAAAGTAAGTATATAATCAAAGGGTAGGTACTTATACCTACCTACGAAGGTTGTGTATCGCTTTGATTTCGTATCATTTATGTTCATAATTTCAGTGTAGGATGTTAAAGCATTCTCTACAGGTATAGGTATCATCATCTCTATGTAATAACCAGTTATTAGCATTAAATAAGATTTTTTTTTTCTTTTTTTATCTCTATGTTCAAAGTGATATTACCACGTGACGAGTTTACTACACATCATGTATATAATCGAATATTATTAAATCCCTTTCACTAGGTGTCAAAAGTCAGAACATTTACCGAATTTGACAGCCTAATTATAAACCACACAGGCAATTATTTCAGCACTAAAATTTATTATGTTGCCTACAGCAACTGCCTTATCAACTCGCATAAATATTTACGACTGTTTATCTAAAACGAGGTAGACCCAAACAAACCCATTGTTTTATTCCGAAGTTATGGTTTTTATTGCTGCCAGGCAAAGGCGGCAGTCTTTGGCGGCCTTATGTATTGTCAGTAGGCAGAATATCTTTTGTCCTTGGCTTCAAAAATAGTGTTGTAAAATTTGCACTTGTATTGTTTGAAGTTTGCGAATAAAACAATTTGCGGGGTATCATAAAGTGTAAATGTAGGTAGATATTGTAGGGCTTTATATGAAGAATTTTTGTGGATAGACGCTGGTTAGGATAACGGTAATTCGGTTTAGTCTTTTGAAAGTAAAAAGTTCCACGCATGTTTCATAACTTTTTTTAAAGTGCTGTATTTTTTATTGTTTTCATTGTGGTATTTAAAAAGGGAATAGAAATAAATATGAACTTTATTATACCTACCTACATCATTAAAATATTGCATACATTGATTTCGATTTTACCTACCTACAAAGTCGATATGTACAAAAGGCAACCTTGTCGTTAACAGCAATTTCTTAATATCTACAATATTATAGTACTTTTAAATTGACATAATTCTTATTTAGGCTTTAGTTTAACGCCAAGGAACATTTTTTCATAAGTGAAGAAGCATTATATAAAGTATAGAAAAGTGTCATACAAATTGCTTCGATCTACGAATTCCTATAGTCTATCTCATCTCGTATTAGTTTTGTTCTTCTTGCTATTGGTATTTGGGCCTGATCATGTCGGTATGTATTTCTTCTTTTCTATTTTATGAGTAGGTAGATAACCTCATCGAGGACGCAGCAAAGTAGTTATTTTCAAGACGAAGCAACTAAAACCACACGATGTCTCGAAAATCGAATCGTTTGAGAAGAGGGTTTATCCACAGCACATACAATTGCTCTAGACTGTCCTTTCATGGAAACTAAACTCTTCTCAATATCAAGAATCGTTATTTTTTCTGTACTAGCTCGCCAGCTTTTCGGACCCATTAAATGGGGTGTTATTCTCATAACAATTTTTTCCCATTATTTTTTTGGAGATTTTCAAAATACTTTAATAACATCAAATAAATCATTTTGTCGTAAGTGTTTGACGTGTTTGTGTTGTGTGACGTGTTTTTTGTACTAAGTTAGGAAATAGGTAGTACCACAGTTAGGGGTAGGTAGGTAGGTACCAAATTTAAGATATCGGTTGGTCGTACAAACATAACTTCTCTTTCCTCAACTTTTAACTATAGGTAGATAAACTTAAAAATCAAAACCTTTTCTAAATACAGAATTTGATCCTAATCATTACAGCCATTTCCAAGATACACGAAAAACATTTACCTATAGGTACAGAGACAAACATCAAGAGGTAGGCTTTTTCAGAAATTAAAAAGAGTGCCAAAAAAGCGACACGTTTTAAAAACAAAAATCAAATAAAGACCCACTATTATTCTCTATGAGAAGTGTTACTATAATGTGCTGTAGGTTCATTGTGAAATCCTCTATTTCAGAATTTGTCCACTTGGCACTTAACCCGTACCGATTAGGGATCCTGTTTTTAGCAACCTTACGTAGTACTAAGTTAATTTGGAGTCAACTTTTTGGTTTGCCTCCCCCCCCCTGGACTAACAAAATCAAATTCCACCCCCCCTCCTCCCCTCTTGGACCGACAAAATCAAATTTCGCCCTCCCCCCACCTGTGATGACAAAAACAAATTTTGACTGGGTTAAAAGCAGGGTACGCCTATGGCTATGTTGATGATAAACGATTACCGATGGCTATAAACACACACAACACCAAATCACTCACACGGGAGCAGCCTTCTTATGGGAGCCTGACCTACTCATCAGCTGAAATATAAATGTTTGTCCCGTTAGCTGCCTCTAGCCACCTCGGCGTCTTGAACGCCTGTTCTAGACAGTATTTTAGGAACTCAATAACGAGAATAATAATAATACTTATTGCTGGTACTATTACGTATTCTGTGCTATTGCTGTAATTCAAGAAGTTGTGAAAAACATTCTAATAATAACGATTAAAAAGTTTTGTACGGAATACACTGCATTTATGATTTTAAGTTAGGTAGTTACATACTCTAAACATTGTTGCAACAAGTTATATTTACCCAACTACTTAAAAAAAGTAACTACACGAAAAAAAGAACTCTAAAAAAAATGTATTATCAAAATAAAAAATACAGAGATGTGTCAACTATCAGAATGAACTATAAAAAACAAATTGTAGAGCATCATCAATAAAAAACATCATAAAAATTAGAAAGTTTAAATACGAGGACCGATGACACCATTCTCACAGGGAAAGACTCAATTACTGCAATAAAAATAATATTGTAGGCAAACATTGAAATCTTTGAAGTCAGCGCCGATAGCTACCGAGCGGTTTTGTGCAAGCGCACTAACTCCGGCGAACAATGCGCCAGCGCACAATGCCAAACCCGGCTTCTAAGACTTCCCTTTATGTTGGGCCAAACATTGGCATTGGTGCATTGTGTTACCTTTTGTTAGCTATTTACCGACTTTTGGGTTGTTTTCAAGGGGACGCAGTGTGAAGCCGCTCGGAAGAAAAAAAATGTTCTTAATTCAAATGTTATTTCGTGAATAGATTCATCGACGGCTAACTAATAACTTAATTGAGTTTTACTATTTAGCGTAAGTCGGTTGTAATTTGGTAAGTTAATTTGGAAGGTATTATAGAGATATTTTTTTTGTTTCGTAGTTTGTGGTTATTAAATATTCTCTATGTGCAATAGACTGATCTGGGATAGAACAGTAGGTTTAATGGTCGTTTAGCTACCATGTTGAGTAATATGGATGCCACCCAAAGACTAAATAATGTTGTGTGTATAACAGATAAGTGATGTGAATTTATAGAAGAATTTGTGAATTTATACAAGAATTTTTAGAAGAGATTGCTAGTGTAGTAAAAAAGTTATGAAGAAAGAGAAGAAAGACACTTTTACAAGTAACTAGATATCGGAAAACTCATTGCAAATATCAGGGTATAAATTTAATAATAATAATAACTTCACACATCTCACACACGGCCGTCTGATTCCAAACTAGGCAGAGCCTGTACTATGGTTAACAAACTGCTGATAAACATAGTTATATATTTCTAAATACATACATACTATAGATAAATTACACCCAGACACAGAATAAATGATCATATGTTCATCACATAATTATTTGTCCTGGGCGGGAATCAAACCCACGACCTCTGGTTCACCAGTCAGGGCCACTAACCACTAGACCAACAGGCGAGTCAATGACTTATGATTGCTATAAGTTTAATCAAAATCAATATAAGGAGAATTGTAAATGAGACCTGATCACCCTTATTAGACCCAAGATTGACGTGGGGCCAAGCGAACAAAACTAGTAACCTTGTATAAGATTTGCAATTCAATTATTCAATCAATCAATCAGCCTATCATAGTCCACTGCTGGACATAGGCCTCTCCCAATGTGCGCCATAGCACCCAACATAGATAGAGAAATAAAAAAAAAATTTAAATTAATTCAATTATTAGATATTGAAAATATTAGATTTAATCTTTTGTGACTTTTAAATGAAAAAATTAATTATACCACAATTTTAACTTCTTTATACTTTTTTTTAAAGGAGAACATACTAGGAGTAGACTAACAAATTTTTTTTTACTTCTTTTATCAATAAATACTCTATGATATTAAAGCTCAAGATCCATATTCCTTACAATAATTCCTACAAAGAGCATATGGCGTTAGTCGAACGCTTCACGATAATCGTCCAACGGATGTGTAGACTGTCCGTCAAGGGTTCGATTCTGACAGTAACGATCGCTTAATTGTGAACAAATGTTCTACAGTTTTCTTATTAAAGGGTTTGGACTTTTGAGTTTTTAAGAGAAAGGAAGTTATTTCTGGTACTGACTGACATCGTTAGTAGTAGGAATAAACTAAATGTTTAATTTTATTTTTATATTGTAAGATAACTGTAGATACTGGCTGAATATAAAAAAAAACAGTCAGTCGTAGGACTGCACGTCAGAAGTGAAAACATAACTTTACAATGTATTTGCATATACATACACACACACACATCTGTATATATATATAATTGGGTTAAAAATAAAAAGTAGGTAATAACATATATAAAAGTACACTGGAAGTTCTGCGCTCGTGGCCGCTCATAAATGTTTGAATTTCGAATGTTTTATTTTTTTAAATATAAGAAACTGCTCCGTCTTACGAATTTTCGATCAGGTCACGTGTCCTGACGCGAGTTTAACATTTTTTACCTATCCCAAAAAGTGCACACAAGGGAAGAGGTTGCAAGAGCGGGAAGATGGGAGAGGGGGAGGAGAGGGGGGAGAGGGGAAGGACGGGAATAGGGGAAAGGAAAGAGTTAGGGCCTCTGCAATCATTGTTTCACTGCCGGATTTCTGTGAGGGCGTGGTATCAAGTGGAGTAGAGCCGGCTCATACGTGCCGAAGCATGGCCTTCCCACGTAACGCTGATACTGTAATTATGATGTAGAACTAATAGCACCGTCTTTGTAATCTCAAGAGTTGTTACATATAAAACATCGACTAATTACATTCGACAATAATAGTCAGATAATTACATTCGACAATACACAATAGCTTTTACCTATAACAATCTAAAATAGTTTCCCGTACAAGAATTAAAACGTATCATGAAAAAAAAATCGTTACACAATCACAATAGCACTAAATCGATTTAGTGCTTGAATTGTGTCATGCTGTTTTGATGTGCAATCGTTCCGCAGTGTTGCTAAACGTTCGGCGAACACAAAGGAGTAAGGGCTCTCAGCCCTTAAGTACGTACATACATACGTAGACCAAACGTAACTCCGTAATTGGCCACTTGAATTTTAAGGGAAACTTTTCCGGTTTGACCATAGAATTATGAAGAAATAGAGGTGGCAAGGGTTTTCAAGATGTATGTTTGATTCAATACTCGAATTGAGAACCCACACGTGCTAACGTCCCAGCAGAACGCAGAACTGCCACGTATTTTATTCCATGTCGCTTTATGTTTTTTACATCCTTACTTTTTATTTGTTATATGATATCTTCAGGTCTAAGATTGTAGCATCTTCGTACTATTTTAACTTGGAAACAACATCAAAGTTGGTTAGTTGTTAAGCAACAAGTCTTCATCAGTATAAATAGGCTGACAAAATGTCATTAATTTTCCCAAACTTAATTAATCCTTCAAAGTACTATTCAGTCTCCCTTTTGTTACAAATAAAGCTTAATCATCTACGCATTGTGAAGTATATTTCGCTATCTGTCCAAAAAATTCATTTTATGTTTATTGTTACAGATAGTTCTTAACCCCTCTTGGTTATTACGACTTGTGGTCTTATGAGTTTAACTTCACTGCTTTGATGCTTTCAATGGCATTCTGCATTTGCAGATGCCATATGTAAGAAGGAACTCCTTGCAGTAGTAGTAAAATAAAGATTCTGTACAAATGCTGTGAAACTCCACTACTATTATAGTTTACACAGATGACTTTAATTCAAGTTCTAAATATTCCACAAACATACACTATTGTGTCAGAAAGGCAGTCTCCACTAATATATTCTTACTTGTGAAATATGTTTTGAAAACAATGGACATACTCATATTTTGGATATACATACATGGTAATTTATTGGGAGTGTTAAACATAGGCTTATTAGACAGTTTTAAAAATCTAAAATATAGATGTTTAAACACTTAAGTTGTAGAACAATAAATTTTTATAGAATATGTACATATTATGTAACTATGTAAACAATTATTTATTAAACCCAGGACAACTCTAATAGAATACGTAACTCTGGGTCTTTATCCTCACGTTGAGTATTGTGCAAATAGAGTGAATCCGGTAAGCGCCCGCGGCGTTCCTGGTTCAATCTCTTGTGCTTGCTTTAAATACAGGTGAAGAGCCTGCTGCGAACAATAATTATAGGAAGTGAATAAGCAACACATCTTTACAGCCATTCATTGCAAGTAGCGAATATAATTGCGATAGCTGGGTACGTAATTTAAGTAGAGAACTATACAAAAAAAAATCTACAATGAATATTAGCAACCTTATATTAGGTGTTGCCATACTATTACTGCAGTTTGCCTGTCGATAAAATTTATAGGTATCTATATAATATTACCTAATACATATTGTGTACACTTCTCATGATCAGTCATAGTTCCATAGGTACTAAAAGCTTCTTAAACGACGACTTATTCGCTGATATAATAAGTATATTAGATTTTGATCCTGAGATTGAATTGTAGACTATATTTCCACAGTTCTTTACAACGATGAAATTTTTCCGGTGCTTATATAATATATATCATTTATTTCACTTCAGGTTAAGCGTGAAAACCATTTAATAAACAACGCTAAACCCAATAATAAACAACGATAGGAAATTTCTTTCTTTTTCTAACTGTGTAACAGAAAATGCACCCAAACGACGACACAGTGTCATCTGCTGGACAATCGTGTACAGGACTGACATAGTATTAGATAAATAGATCAGGTAGATTAGTACACATTTTACCATATCTATTATCAAAACAAAAAATTAAAATCTATTCAAAGTCTACACTTTTATAATATCTATGCATCAGATTTTATTAATGCTTTTACCGAATCATTTTACGAGCCATTGTTTACAAATAATTAATGTACTTTAATTATAAAAATATTTTCAATACAAAGAGTGAATGTACGGGTGCGAAAAAAATGTGACATCATAAATCCAAATAATCAGAAGTATGCGTTGTATGTGCGAAATTCCATAGTAACGCAGGGGAGGTAGGGGCGTTTGGAACTCATTACGAGCACGTGACACGGCCTCACCGCTCTCGCCGAGTCCCGCTCAACCCAACACTGTTATATTTCGCCAATGAGTTATTGAGTGCGCGGAAGGCTCATGTGTTAACCGGCAGTATTAATGTTTGACTTTGATGGAAACATTAAAAATGTGCCTGTTATTTTGTAGAGTTTATTGTACAGTTTCAGTTTTTTATTTATGTAATAGACTTTGGTAGGAAGCCGTATTTATTTCTACTCTTCAAAAGCCCTATTATTTTCGTTGGTTTACCTATCATTTCAAAAAGGATGAATGTAATTTTTGCATAGGTAAAATAATTTCTTTATCTGAAAAAGATTATTATTCAGTTTGTACGTATTAATACTATAAAATATGCAAACATTAATATCATGAATGCGAATCAATAAATAAATCAAACAAACACTTTGATCCTTCTTGACGCAAACATGGTTGGACAGATTTAGATTATAACTACTACCCAGACTGCCGCTACAGAATTAGTTTCAAAATGATGATAGTGAAGATGTACCTTATATATAAATGAAGGTGGGCAGGTCATATGATGAGAAATAAAAAAGATAAAATGGGTCAAGGACGTAAGAGAGTGGTGTCCACAAGACTACATAAAAGAAAGAGAGAGGACAACGCTGTAGATGGGAAGATGAGAAGAAGATGATATAAAAAGAGTAGCAGGAAGCATGTGGAGGCTGTAGAAAGCTTTAGGGGAGACATATGCTGGAAAGCAAGACAATCTTTGCGAAACTGGTGTCAAATAGTATTAATTAGTATTTAAGTAAAGCATGTATCGTTAAGTGGGATTGTTAAATAAAGGCTATTATCATTAATATATTATATTATATTTTGGTATCTTAGAAAAATTTAGTCAAAGTCAGAACAAGAATCGTTATAAATATTTTTTCATTCATTCATAAAATTCAGAATTTGTAGTTTTTTTTTATAAAATAATATTTACAATAACTGTTAAAACCACTTCTATTTTTGGTGATTTGATATCACTATTATAACATTACATTGGGAATACTTCAACGGTTTTCTTTGTTAATGGCGTTTGATTGATGATGCAACACAAAACATCAAATTACCAAACACAAATGTGGCACTCTAGTGAACGGCGACAAATACCGTTTTTCGCCCAACGCCCGCCATATTTTTCTAATTGAATCATGTGTGATTTATTATTGGTCTGATGATGTATCATTCTTTCAACAGCAGCCGCGGCTCACCCCATGGGCTTGCGGGCCAAATTATTGCTACAAATGTTCACATCCGCGCTTTTTAACTGTTCCGTTTTACCCCACCCTTCATTTGGTTCGTTTTTTATTAAACTGGGTAATCGATTTTTAGCGTTTTGTTGAGTATAGAAATAGTTGTAACATAAAAAAAGACGCAGTTATAGAGATTTTTGCATCACATTAGGTATTATTTGTGTTATGTCATATACGCACGTCTTCACAATAAATTGTTGCAGGTTTGTATGGGATTCTTCAAAGGGCTAAAAACGGTTTTCAAATGGTTGGTGATGTATTGATAACATCTTTGATGTTGTCAACTTTCAAATGTTACGGTACCCGATTACCATTAGACGTTTAGTTGCCATCTGTAACAACAAAATAAGCGGCAAGATTTTGATTTCAATCATTAGTAGTTTTCAAAGTAGGCGTCATTATGATCTAAAATATATTAAAACGTTTCCCAAAAAATTCGACTTCCACAAATCTAAGGAATAGTACTTCCTAATTCAATACTGATATCAATAACAAACAATACATCTTGTTATTCACTGGTATGTATTTTTTATTTATACAAAATTTCTATAAACATACCTTGTTTAAAAGGGGTGGAAATTGATATTTCTTAGTTACATTTTGAGTTAGTTCTCTTAAGAGAGTGTATCAATAACGTCAAAAATGTACGAAGATCTTTTAATTTTTCCGTTTTGGCCTATTTAATCCAACCGTATAGGTACCTATATAATGGTATACGAGCCTTCAAAGTGCCCCACACTTTCATCTCGACCTCATCAGCTAAGAGTTGCTGATGTTTCCACTCGTCGCGCTCTTTGTCCACCATGATATTGTTCTACCGCCATAAATGGATGCGAGGCAGAATAGTGTATGTGCGCGTTGGAAGATATATAATGTAGACATACATTTACGGATATTAACGACATTCTATGTAACTATGGACAATAACATTGTATGATAAAAATTCTTCTTTATGGTTTATTCTTCATAGAGTAATTTATTTAACAGATTTTTAGGAATTGACCTTTTGGTCGCTGTTTTAAGAGATTTATTTGGCTATCAGCTGGATGGGAGAGAGGAAAATACAGACTGGCACATATTATGACAAAATCTTAATGAAACGTTAAAAAAGGGAGGCATAGTCAATTGAATTTTTAACCATCAACGCGAAAAGAAAGGGTGTTATAAGTTTTAAGCGCAATGCACACCAAACCCGCCGACCTTCCGACCTATGTCGGCAACTTTTTGTAAGTGTTCTAGTCGGCGGGCTAGTCAACGGCTTCACTCATTGCAAGCTTTAGTGTTGGTCAATTGAGCGCTTGCGTCGACATGCCGCCAACATGTCGGCGGGCAGCACGCGCGGGCACAAGTTGCCGACATGATTCGTTTCATATCGGCCGCCGGGTTGTGTCGGAGGGTAACCAGGTTTGGTGTGTATTGCGCTTAACGTGTGTATGTCTGTGGCATCATAACTCCTACACGGATGGACTTTTGAGTCAGGTCATTTCAATTTTTAATTTATACTTGTTGAATATTACAATGTCGTTTATATACAAATAGTTTTATGGTATATTTCAATGAAATTCCTCGTTTTAATCTATCACCTATCACATTATTATTATAATATGAGATGTCCATAGAAAACGTATGAAAGCTTAAGTAAATCACTAAAAAAAATATCTTTTAAAGGTATAGTTTTTAGGACACTAGAATTTTACAATAATAATAACGACAGAGTGATTGTTTTTTTGCAAATAAATCGTTGGTTGTTAGACGGGCGTGGCTCCCTTAGGGTTGACACAATGGTCGCACTGTTTCCGCGCCACTGGTCGCCAACAAAACTTGTAGAATTGCAGCACGCGGACGCACTGACACCCCTAATGTCAAGGGATCCGTGTGTGTGGTGTTGCGTACTGTGAGGTTCGAAGTCTTCTATGAGCAAGCTAAGGATTAGGGCTGGCACTACGAGTACTCATGGATTCAGTAGGTACGTAAGGTAAATTTTGCTTGTGGTCAAGGAATGTGGACCCAGAACCATAAATTCTCACAACTTCTGTGTTTTTTTTCTCTGTGGCTTTGAGGAAATGATGAGATTGTTGGAAAGGGATAAGTTTTTTAAATTTATTAGGGCCATAAGTTATGAAGGGTGGTATCATAACGGACGCATGGTATTCTAAAATATATGCATTGGAAACCAGAAAAATAAAAAATAAAAAAATGTATGTAGGTATATTATGGTTTCAAGAGTGATATGAGATCCACTTATGGTGAGTAGATCATAATAAGAGAAACCATTAATTGAATGGGGAACTTTCTTAGTTTTTGAGTTCCACTTCTGTTAAATGTGTAAATGTTGAAATGAAATGAAATATTGTGAAACCTTTTACTTACTGTAGAACCTTCGTTAGTCATATAGGGAAGTAGATAATGCATATAGGTCCAATCTACATTACCTTTTTCAAAAAACTTGAAAATAATGGTTTTAAGTGGGAAATGCTGACATGTCCTTATTGGATAAATGCCCCAAAAAAAAAAAAATAGATTAAAAAAAAAAAAAAAAAGTGGGAAATGTTTGAAGTAGCTAATACCTAACTATGAAATATAGGCCGAATAAGTTGACAAAAGCCTCATATACTGTTAGTTATTAAAGTGTTTGTTTCTCTATAATCTGTAGTGGTGAAGTAATGTTAACCCGGTGTCTTACCATTGCCTTTTCCCGTCAGCAGTTCGACTTCGATCTCCAGTCGTCCACTTCTTATTTTTCAAAGTAATTCGTGTATTAGGATTAAAATTGGGGGAACTAAAATTCTTAAGGTTAGTGAAATCTGCAACTGAAAACTGCAAACACATACTAGGTCAGCGTGGTAGTACCAGTAGTGGGACAGATTACGAAAAAAACCAGCACTAAAATCGATATAAAATCGGTAGTCTAAGTAAAATTTCTTATTTTAAAATATGCATTTGGGTTTCATTACTTATTAGTAAAAGTCGACACAGTGGCAACCCTACTGTAATGTGGGCAAGCGCGGCGACACCCCGTGGTGTCATTGTGAGTCCGCACCGTATGACGTCACGCCTTTGAATGCGACTTTTGTTTTGCACAGCCCTTAATTATCTTGATTAGGAGCGTCGAATTTATTCAGATATGTTGCTTTCATACACACGTGTGTTCTGTTTTACTGTAAAAGAGTATTAAATCTGATAGGTGGTGTACTCTGTGAGTCCTTTCGGTGTAGTGTTGTTGAATTAGAGAAATTTAATGGTATGTTTCCTGACAGTATTAGTCAAAGCTACATAGAAATACTTGAAGTGTAAAAGTATACTTTCTCTTGCTGTCTCTTGCATCGCACCGAGTGTTGTTCTGGTACTCAATTCAGCGTAAGCGTGTAGGAATTTAGCAGTAGTAGAATTTAGAAGTTTTTGGAACTTATCTATCATATAGGAACAGTGTGTTGAGTCTTTCTTTGTTACACGGTCTAAAATATGTAGCTACTTCTTTGACACACTAAGTCAATTATGCTGCAGGTATTTTAAATTCATACAGAGTGGAAACAATCAAGAATCGCCTCATTAAGGCTACGGTACGTTGATGCGGGTATATCGCAAGCAAAACGACTGAAACCACACGGTGACTCTGACATATCTGATGTCAGAGACACTGTGTGGTTTCAGTCGAAACGATTTGATTGCTGAGAGATGCGATATACGTGACTTCGACGCGAAGACTAAGTCACCAACCCCCAACACATCTTTACTACAATTGCAGAGAGTGCACTGCTTTCTCGAGCCTTCACCTGATCGAATGATGGCTTGTCCTTTCAATTACCAAAAGGCCATATCGATTAATACCTTTATATAGTTTTCACTTTTTACATAGAGCTCATCACCTCCATTACAGAGTCAAAATTATAGGTTCGACGTCTGTGTCTGTCCATGTCTACTGCTTCCGAATGGATCCAGCGATTATAAACCTACCCGCCCTGTTAGGTGTTTTTTTCAGAGGTTTTTTCTTATAGCCCCAAAGAAGATTAAGTCGTACGGAGTACTGTATCAGACAATATTAAGCGCTCCAAACCCGCCATGTAACAGCTATGGGGTGGTCGGATTTATCTTCTCTAGTTTGTCCGTGCTATAGGTGTTCCTTCAGACATTTTTCAAGGAGGTGTTACTATTAATATCCATAGGTAAGCCCAGAGCTTAATGCGTTGATGGCTGGATGGATATATGTGTCTTACGTATAAATTTTTAATAACTAAACTGTAGATAACAGAACCTTAGCGAGGATACAATTTGTAGACTTTCATTATATTCGTATTTACTGGCGATTGAAAAAAGTGTTTGTGAAATTATTTGCCCGGTTTTTATTCCGCGCAGTGAATTGACAATCATGACTTGCTTTGTGCCGTGAATGAGTAATAATAATAATGTTAATAGTTACTAATGTTTGATACATTTAACTTAGTTGGAAGGCTAACAAAGATACCGTTAAATAAATGACCAACGTTAGGCTAATAGTAGGTAATCTAAATTAAAATATCTTCACACTACTTGCGTGTCCCACCGAATAATTACCATGACTAATAGTATTTCCATTCCACCCCCAAACTGCTTCTTACCCACATAGGCAGTAAAATAAAAATAAATAACATGAATTGGTGTACTCGCAATTATGTTTTAACCGACACAGAATGGTTCATGGCAATGGGTAATGATTCGTGACCATTCGGCCACGGCTGGTTGCGTACGCCCAATTAATACTTCCATATAAGAAACTATGTGTGGTATATAACTACGGGGAGTGAGAATTAAGCTATTGACGATATTTTCTTGCTGGATATTGATCTAAGGGACCTTCAAAAATAAATAATGACATGTAAAATTTGGGCCCTTATCAAATCAGGACTAAGCTCTTATTAATTGTTGCCATCCATAATGTAAAAATAACACTTAAGATTGCTACAGAACTATTTAATAAGCGATATGACTAGTAAAGATACCAGTCTCTCACACAGATCCATGGACAGTGGAACACCTAGATTAATACTAATGATGACTTTTCTGTGTGAGAGAGGAAATAAATAAATGATTTGTGATTGCGATTAGACATTTTTCCTTACAGAGTTTGGTACTTAATCGCAAGTTGAAAGTTTGAGGTACTGAACTGGGCTGTTCCCCACCTTCTGTGGCAGAAGGAAAGGTGTGACAGATGCCACCCAACTGTAGTAATAACTCTACCTTGCAGAAAACTGCTGTGAGTAAACACTACCTGTTGGTAGTGCTGTCTTATTCTTTTGTTGGTGAAAAGGGTTGCCAGAGCACCATTTATAGGGTTGCCAATGGGCATGTAAACTACTGTGGTATATTAGCACTTCACTTAAATATAAATTTACTATTAAGTTAGACTAACGCAGTTCTTGGTTATAGTTTATAGTTATAATCATAGTTAAATAGTTTTTTTTGTGTCAACTATATAAGGTAGGTAGGTATTTTAGAAATAATGCATAAAACATAAATAAAGCTTAGCTGAACGGGTTAACAAGAATATTGGTAATATGCGAGTGTGACCCACGCTACTAGTAGTTAAAGAAATATGTTAAAGTCGTACCCAGATCTTAGAATTGATAACTTCATATTGTACCCGATAATTTCATTAAATGTTTGTGTTTCAACTTCAACTTTTGGATTGTGGCTTTGTGGAGTTACCACAATTTTGCCAATGTCAAGTTTGTGTTTCATCATATAGCTAGCTAAAACTGTCTGTATGGTTTCAACGTCAACGTTTGATGATACGTCGTCGTAAAAGGTTTAATACAAATCTATAGAAACAAAAGACATTGTTAGTATTTTTGTCCTTTATGCATTTCCAAACCGTTGATCAGATTGTGATGAAAATTTGGCAGGGTCTTCTGAGTACGCCCGCGAAAGTTTCTGGACCTAAAATTGCAACGTATACCACACAAGCACTACATGTAAGCTACAGCTAGTTCTACATTAAAATGAAACTTATATACTGCTGTTGTAAGTTTTCGTAACGATATCGATAAATGTGCAGTTTAATATTCTACTGCACTTTTATCTTCTGTTTACAGAATAGAGTAATTAGATAAGATAGTAGTAGATAGTAATTAGAGATAATAATATCTGATGCCATGATGCATCACAAAAACAAAACTGTATCGGCGCCTCGATGTAACTATTTAACGATACGATCAGCAATGTTTCATCATATTATGAAGAGTCGTGCGTTTGGCTGTTGGCTGTCAAATGCCGATTATTCATCGATCTGGCCAGATTATGTGATGATTCATGGATATTCTATGGGCAGCGGGTGATCATAATATCATAAAATACGACTACTTCAGAAATGGTCAAACATACCAGGAAATGATCAATTCTGCAAGATCTGGCCGCGAAATATATTACATTATCTACATTAGGTCTAAACAAAATAAAGTTAAATAAACCCTTGATCAGTAGGTACAACATAAAAAAAAACTTATTTCTATGGATATTTGTAAGTACAATATTAGGGCTATTTACAACCAAACTGCGTCGTCAGCTGCGGGACATTAAACCTCTATCACGTTATTTAGCAGTCGTAATAATAAAAAGTCAATAAAGTCATAAACCCCGCATCTCCTGCGGCTTACCTAATCGCGGCGCTTACTTTAACTGTTCTAAACAAATAAAATATTCCGGAACTGTGAAATATAACTGATGGCACATATACAGGTTGTTTTAAAACAATATAAGATTAGAGATTGCGGTTTTAACAAGATATAGAGGTATCGCAAATTCTTACGTTAAAGTGACGTCTTAAATGTGGTACTTTTAATTTATTGAAGGTTTCGGCTATCATATCATCTAGACAGTGAGAAATGAGATAATGATGAAAGTGTAATTACCTTCTTCAGGACCTAAAATAATATTTTAAGTTATTGAAACCATTTCCGTGGCAAAAAAAAAGTTACATTATTTATGTACATTTTTATACACA
This sequence comes from Euplagia quadripunctaria, assembly GCA_963859945.1. Taxonomy (NCBI): domain Eukaryota; kingdom Metazoa; phylum Arthropoda; class Insecta; order Lepidoptera; family Erebidae; genus Euplagia; species Euplagia quadripunctaria. The sequence continues at coordinate 14,239,739 of OY982572.1, read as the reverse complement.
CATACTGTGATATGAATGTTATACTTACTGGTATGTGAGAAGGTTTCCTGAATTCGTATTCTATTTTTTATGGCTGTGGAGGATTTGAAGTTTTGACATCAATCACGGTTGATTGGCAGCTCATTGGAAGATATATAAAGGTATAAAGTGCTTCTAGTATTGTATAAAAGTTATCTTATTACATATTAATTATTTCCAGATACCAGAATTTTATTTATGATCTCCTGTAAGACCACTGCGTTATTATTACTAGCGTATAGAGTAGACCGCGAAGAAAAAGTTTGTAACGCGGACTGCGGCCCCTGCACCGCAGTGGAAACAAATCTATGTAGCAGTTCGTTGGGCAACACGCGTAAAAGCCATGAAAATCACGGCGTTTAGGACCTTACGCTCACGACAAAACCTACAACTCAAAAACGATCGAGCGCTGCTTGTTAATCTGTAGGATTTGACTATAAATTATAGTTTTAGCGCTGCAGCGCTTTTTAGTTTTAATTCAAATAAAAACGGAACATGTATTTTGTTCTAAATGGCTTCTCTAGTACAAAATATCTCGATGTGTAAGACACGCCACATTTCCTTGAGAAAGTTTTCTTGATAAAGCCTTGTGAGTACAAGCACGCAAGATAGTGCTACAATAAATATGAGTAAGCGCAGCATAGGACGAGATCAGTAGATGACAAAAACCTAGTAAACGTTTCAGGGAACGACTGTGCATTTTGGAAGTTCTATAATCTACATACCTACAGATATGTATTCAAACAAACTGTACAGTTTAACAAATTATATAAGAAAACTATTAACGTACTGACTACCTTAAATAGTGACCTTGAAAATATGTTTATTTCAGTGACTAGCTGAAACATGTTAATTAACCGCACTCCTCCCAACTTTTTCAAGTACAAAATTGCAGTATAAGTCCGTTTTCTGAACTGAAAACCTAAATTAATTAATATCATCCTTTATATGATCGTAACAGGTGGAATGGCGTTTTTATTCTATGTCAGTTGGCACAACCCTAAGCAATTAACAACGATTAACTTTTAACCTGCTGTTATGTGTCAATTTATTAAAGTACTTTTTTAAATGTTTAAATTAAGTTCATTTCTCTTAAAGGGTTTTCTTAATTTGTTCTAGTAATTAATCTACTGTTCTTTTTAAATATTTTTTTCTTTCGAGGTGACAGATGTCTTTGGTTTGTAGTGGTCGTAGTCGAATTGTTGTGAGGTTTCCTGAGTCAGTTTTGATTAGTTTTGACTATATTTTACTTGATAATTATCAATCTTAATTATATCAGTAAGTTGGCAAATACGCATACGTTCCACCTGATGGAAAGTAGACACCGTATTCTAAGTATCTGTCTCTACTGCAAAAAAATTGTAGACCTGTTACACAAGAGAAAGTTTTTTTACTCTGTAATGCCATAGTTTATTAGGTACTTTATCCCTTAGCTGCTTTTGAAATACTGAATGACGTCACTAAGTCTAAACTCCTACAGACCTGATTTTGTGTAAGTTACGCGATAATTTAGCCAACTGTGAAGAAAGTAGTGTATATTTTGCTATTACATGGGTTTTTTCTCTAGAGCCGTCCCTATAGAAAACTTTACTTTCAACTCTAACCCTAAGGGTGTCAATGTTAAGCTTAAGCTAGCTAAGCTTACACTAGCTAATGACGTGAAGTGAGAATGAAGTTTCAAGAAGAGTGGTTTGAATTTATACGCATTGAAGTCAGTTAATACTACTACTATACTATTTCTCTGATAAACATAAAAATCCTAAAATATGGCCAGTATTTTAAGTCACAATGATTTGACGTACTCATTAAAACGTTTATTTAAACCACGAACGGTTTCAAAGTATAAAAACTTTCCCGTTTATTACAGACACTAACCAGATATAGATGCAATGCAACTCACACCATAGGTAGTAGTGCCATTGATGTAAGAAAGAAGTTGGATCGGAATATCTCTCACGTGAAACGAAAGCGGTGTCGCGGGAAGCGGACACCGCACCGCGCACTTTATAGGTAGAGAGGTAGGTTGATACAATTGGAAAATATTAAACAAGGAAACAGAAGAGGATCATATTCCATTGAGCCATTACTTAAATTAGCGCTAGTTGATGTTTTTTTTTTAAATAAAACACATTGATATGATAGCACTCCAATTTAAGATCTATGTAATACTAAAATAAAAAGTGATTTAAGAGCTACCTATAATACACTAGAAGCCAGGCTTATTTCTTTTTACACATCTGAGGAGGCAAGCAAGCATTTGGTCCGCCTGTATTAAGTAGTCATCGCTACCAGTAAAAACTCGCAATATCCTATCTCCTCGTCTTCTAAACTTAACTTGCCTCCGTCAGATTGCAAATTTTTGTTATTAAGACTTTGCTGCTTCTACTTATTCCGCCGCACCGATGCACATCGCATGTCTTCATTACCTTTCCGATTTTCATCCGTAACTCTGATACGAGTTACGGATAAATAATAGGCAAGAGGTTCTAAGTTATACCAAACCCTCTCTTAAGAGTGTGGTTACTACTCAAAATCTTTTGTCTTTAACGGCCCTGCCTATTGCGATTTTGTTGAGACGATGATGGTGTTAAATTAAATCGTGGTATCGTTTTAAACTTCGATGAAGATCAGTGAAGTAAATAAATCTCACTGATCCATAAAAAAATATCAGTTGTAGCAAATATAATGGTTTACATAAAATAATAATAATAGCTTCACACATCTCGCACACGGCCGTCTGATCCCAAACTAGGCAGAAGCTGTACTATGGTAACTAGACTACTAATAAACATACTTATATATTTCTAAATATATCGTAATAAATTTATCGTGGGAGAGCCATGCTTCGGCACGTATGGGCCGGCTCAACCGGAATGATACCACAGCCTGCTTTGCTTTTCGCCGAGTGAGTGAGGTTACCGGAGGCCTTAACTCTTCCCTTCCCCCCTCTTCCCCTACTCAAACCTTAAAGGCCGGCAACGCACTTGTGACTCTTGAGTTACAGGTGCCCATGGGCGGCGGTAGTCATTTACTATCAGGTGATCCGTCTGCTCGTTTGCCCCCTAAATCATAAAACAAAAACAAAAAAAAATATATATCTACATATAAATTACATATTATTATATTGTTGAACTCCTGGTTTTGAATAATGATGATGATACTTATTACTGGTTAAGTACAAACAATTTAAGACCTAATACGACCCAGAACTATTCACGAAAGGTATTTTTGAAGAAGGCTTGCTCCTATCCTATAAATCTGCTAACTCAGCTAGTGATCCTATCAGCGGCGTCAATTGCCCGTGCCAAATGCCACTTCCCTTTTGCTCTCCCCACCCCCGTATTCCTCGTTTAGGCCCCCAGTGTCGTCTTTCGAGGATCTTATCTCGAAGGAGAGGAAAAAGCGAGCGTGATTGAATGTTTCCGCTGATTTCATGAGACAGATAATCTTTGTGTGGAAACGCAAGACGACAATGATGATTGGAATACCGATAGCTGATATTGGGTTTTTGGTTAGGTCGAATTTTGACTTTTAGGAAAATTTTCTTTGAAAGTTGGTTATTTCTAGCGTTACTTTGGCTTAAAGTGACCACTTCAAGAAGGCTTCATTTGTCACAAGTTTCATGTGTATTTGTATGTGAATTTGGGATTGACTTCCTTTTTTTCTTTAGTTTGCCCTCGACTTTGGAAATTTGGAAATTTTGGTGAAATCCATCTTTTGGGAACCGTAACTTTTCCCAGGATAGCCTATGTGCTATTCCAGACTATAATCATTATTCATTATAACAACAAATGTCATTATTATCTATTATGCATGTGCATCGATACATTATTTAAAATATATAGTATTAACATAGTTTTTTCTTATTAAGTCTACAGAGCTCTGTAAATTATATATTTTTTTACTGGAAGAAATTGCTTTCAGTGAGAACTCGAACGATCGCACATTCACACGACAAGTGATTTTTTACTCATTTATATACCTAGATCATAATATGCAAAATATCACTAAACTAACACTAAACATATAACTGAAACCAATGAACCAAGGGTAGGTACTCGTATGGTAGGAACAACGGTTCGAACCAACGGAGCGTATAATTTCGACTTTATGGCATCATTAGGCGGGAACAGACCAGCCAGACTTTTTGTTTAAACGCATCGCAATTAACCCGTGAAACGATAATCGATCGTTCCTTGCAGACGCGAGCCCAATTCAAGCTGACGTGTGTTCATTCTGAATGACAGGAATTGCATTCGACTGTTGCAATTTATGGTATGTTTATTTTTACTTTGCCTTTCTGAATTAATATTTATTTATTATCAGGAAATCTAATAGTCCACGTATAATCTTAAGTATAACATTGTAAAGTTGACTCCTACTAATATTATAAACGTGAAAGTTTGTGAGGATGTGTGGATGTGTGTATGTTTGTTACTCTTTTCCGCAAAAAACTACTGAACCAATTGCGATGAAACTTGGTATGAAGATAGTTGGAGACCTGGATTAACACATAGGCTACTTTTTATCCCGGTATTCCCACGGCAGCGGGATTTACGAGGGTGAAACCGTGGGGCGCAGGATTAGTACTGTGCAGATAATAAGCTCAGGGTCTCAGGTCTGTTTTATTGTAAGCAGCTACCAACAACTGGGCCCAGATGTTGGAGGTGTTACTCCCAAGCCTATCCCCCACAACATTCAAATCTGGTGACTCTAGTCACCAACATAAGAATAGATCAATGCGCTATTTGTTAACTTTTGAAATTCGAATAAAAAATTAACACTGTCACAGAAAGCCAATAATTGTAAATGTTTACTAAAAGACTTTAAAATTTAATAAAAAATTAAAATTACGTACCTTCATACACTATGTACATATATGTACCGTAAAGCGCTCTTCCGTGATAAGAGGATTTCCTAGAGTATTTTCTATTAGTTTTTTATTAGTAGGCAATCATACTGTTTATTGGAAATCTATCTATAAATTCCATGTAGACTTTATATATTTCTGAATAATATCGTAAAGCATACGCAAGTAGGTAATTAAAACGCGGCTGTAGCGAGGGATCAAGTTGGTATAAGATGGACATGCTTTTTGCCATGGCGACATACGAGTCGGTTTTACAGCAAATATATATTTCACATCAAAAAACTATTCCTCAACTTATATCTTCCACTCATGTATTAGAGAGCTCCCCAACATATAATATCCGCAAAGAAAAATTTCTTAGAAGATGGAACCCACAACACCCGATCAAGTAATAGTAGGCAACGTGGCCATTTTGTTATTAATTTAGCTACCCCACAATCCTTTCCCAGGTCAAAAATTCCACTAATATCCTATTGTTTAAACTGTATTTTACAATAGACTTAAATATACTTCGTTTTTAGAACAAACCCCTATTTATCAATCAGGAATAACCCAAGGAAATCTAATATAAAACCCCGCACGTTAACATAATGTTGAAGCAAATGGGCCAGCGCAAGCTATCGTATATTGGAAGAGGCAGTGCCGTGACAAAGTTGTTTTATCTGCGGCGATAAGACTCAATCCCGTTTATAGGTCGCTGTTACTACGAGTTTGTATGTAAAGTACAGTGATTGTAGTATAGCAGTGTAGTATTTTACTTTTTTAAATATAAGTGGAATAAAAGCTTCTTCTTTCTTTACAGCCGTGCGTGTCAAATGTAAAAAAGAAATGAAACAATAATGATTAAGGCCATGAAAATATGCACACATGATTGGAGTTTGATATATAAATCTACCTACTACAATGATATGCGATAACTTAATTGTAAGTGTTTTTTTAGGTTAGTAAATCCCGCTTTAAGTGTATAAAAATAGCAATCTTTGTAGTTGACCTAACGTCTAACTTCAACATCAGCACAGCGACCGTAACGTATAAAATAGAAATTTATCCGTGTGAAAACAAGATGTACGCATATTTTTACTACCCAAATTATGTAAACATGAAATGTGTGTACCTGTCACCAGAAAGTACTTGAAAAGTAGTACCCTGGTTGGCAACTTACAACAGGTAGATTAACCAGCACCAGCATTGTACGTATTTGGAATATACGCATAATATATGCACCTATTTGGAAATAAAACCTACGTCACATAAACAAAAATAATAAGGTCTATGATACTCAACTATAGTAGTAGAGTTAAAACCAAAGGTAAGTTCAGTTAGCTGTTAGCTAAATCCGAAGAGTCACGGAGATGCCGCCCGCGACGCGACCGCGTCGCCCGCATCGTTTTATGACTCTCCTAGGGAAATCGACACATAAAAAACCTCGTAGGTGTTTGTTAAATGTGCTAAATTACGTGGAACGTATAGTTTCAGATTTAAATTTTATTGGGTTTAGGTGACCGGTCTTACACCATTAGACACTTACGGCTTTATTACAAAGCGTGGACTAAGGACAGAACTAGGTTTTAACAATATTTGTCATTGTTTCAAAATGACTTATATTTTTTTGACACAGTATTCAAATAATATAGCCGTTTTAAAGGCCCTTGAAATGATCTCACAGATATTTTTTCGTCACATATCTAAAGTAATCAGTCGAGTACTAAGTCTTAAGTTCAGTCTAGAAATCTTACTAATATTCTAAGCGAAAGTTTGTGGGATTTGATGGATGGATGGATGTTTGATACTCTTCAAAAACTACTGAACGATGATGGATGACAGAGATAGATTATCTGTCTGGAATAGCACATAAGCTTTTAATCCTGTGTACGTGTGTGAAAATGTATGATTCCCGTGAAATAGATTTTATCCAAACTTCCACGCCAGCGAATTCCCGGACAACCGCTAGTTAGATATATGATACATTTAAGTTTCAGGGTCATTTTTTATTCTATTTTCTTTTAGGACTTTATTAACAACACAAAAGTAAAAAATAAATAAAAATAATCCCTTAACATAAATTGGAAATATCTATATTCTTGTAATTTTGTTTGTTATCCTTGACTGTAATTTTGCGGAAGCCAAGCCACACGAAAAAATAAGAATTTAGAATACCTAGGAAGTATTCACCAATCTGAAACATTTAATAATAACTTATAATACTGATCCCAAACTAGGCAGAGCCTGTACTATGGGAACCAGACTGCTGATAAACATACTTATATATTTCTAAATACATACAGATTTTAGATAAATTACACCCAGACACAGAACAAATTATCGTGCTCATCACACAATTATTTCTCCTGGATGGGAATCAAACCTCTGGCTTAGCAGTCAGGGTCGCTAACCACTAGACCAACAGGCCAGGCAAAGATTATTCTATTTTCATATTTAGTCTATTTTCAATAGACTTTTTTAAAAGCGAAACAGGTTCTAATTAACCTTTATTAACTTGGTGGGGGTGAACTGGCCGAAGCCATAAGGATAATAATATTAATAATAACTTAACACATCTACACACGGCCGTCTGATCCCAAACTAGGTAGAGCTTGTACTACGGTAAGTAGACTGCGTATATATTTAATATAAATATGTCGTGATACAGTCGGCATATAAATATCTACGTCCCAGTCCTAACTGAATCACGAAATACTTATAAATAATGTATTAAGAAGGAACCACGGTGATTATTTTAACATGGTTCTTTCTTCTACACAGTGCAGTGTGTTTATAGACTGAATAATGGTAGAGTATTCTATAATAGTAAATGGAATAAGCTAATTTACATTTATGAAAGTATAATATGCCTGTGAAGAACCACTTCAGTGAAGCTGCAGTTAAATGTTACTTATTTTTAAAAGTTATACCTACCATCCAAAAATAATATACTAATTTACTATGATAAAAGCATTTATTTTCTAACATTCCCCAAATAGATAACAGTGAACCGTTTCACCCAATCTGCCAGCTTCGTTATCGGCGCTATAAAGTCGCTTGCAATATAGGGGTGATAGTTTTTTCCTGCTTTTTTTGCGCTGACCACGCGAAAATCTGGTTGGATTTTTTTTTAATTTTATATTCACAGGGTTTCTTTCAAAGCCCGGTTTAGCTGCCACATAACGAAGTGTTTCTATTTATATAAAAATATACGAAAACAATATTACATGGACAGAACCAACTTTTCAAAAGGCCTGTTTTTTTATAACACTTAGAACAAACTTCATTCTCTAGCGTTATTATTAACTTGCTTCACTTGTCCGTGTGTTCGGTATATTTTTTTTTGTAGGTGACTATTTTGACTTACTTGTTGACGAGATGGATTTCAACCTTTATACATCTTAGATGAAGAGAGAGATGAATTTAAAGAAGACGACCATGAAATAGATATTATATTTTATATGTATTACGTGTTTAAAACAGATTAATATATATTTTTTTTATCACCGAAAAACGATGAGTAAATTTTAAGATATTTAGTTGCATACATTTTTTCATCAAATCAAAGGTTTCTTTGGTTTTAGTAGATGTTTTTTGCGGGTAGAAGATCCTTGCAGAAGCGGTGGCTCCCTGTAAGGGTACGCAAATAGAATACCAATAGGCATTAGGGCTCTTCAGGGCTACGAAAAAAAAATTGTAAAAATCACTCAGCGGGCTTGGTAGTGACAGTTGGGACAGCCCGTGACATCGTATTTTAGTCGGGCATACTTCTACATTCACGACTTTGTTATACTCTCATCTAGATAAGGACTTCGGGTCCCTGCTGAGTTCCTTGTAATAATAGCATTTAGCTAATGTAGGTAGTGGCGGTCACAGTAGATCCGTCTGATACTGTAAAGTGACATAAACCCATCTGAGCCACCACTTGCATAGATAATACAATCCAATAACTATATACACAGAATGTAAAGAAATACCTGTGCAGCAATCACAATACCTAATAAGCTATAGGTATTGTGCATTCTAAATCTCTGCACCAGGAAAAGAAACGGAAACGTCCATTTAAATGTAAGCATTACGAGTAAGTTGCTAGTAGACGCTCTACACAAATAAAAAGAAACATAGAAGCGTATATCCGTGCTCATTTAAAAATGTTTGACACGTATCAACATGCGCGCGACTGCCCAAACACTGCATAACCCTGATATGCACAACACGTCAGTTTGACGAAGGTCACTGGGGGCCCACGTGCCGAAACATGGATAGGTTTTTTCTTCTTTTTTGGAATACGTATACGTAATATTGGTGTGATGATCCGGTATCGTTTACTGGCGGGTTTTTAATTTGTTATTTGTCAGCATATTTGGAACGATGATGAGGATAGCTAGCTGAATATGTAGACACTTTGACGGATTGCAGAGTAAGTAATCTTTTTATAAATCTCTCTCTCTCTGTCTTTATATGGTATTCGTTTAAGTCTGTCATTTAAACCGTCAGGTAAGCTCAGCTCTAAAAGATATTTTGTCAACAAAGTGAATTGAGCTGCTTCCAGTGGTCGGCAAAAATAACTAAATTGATCAGTAAGTAATGTGATGTCGGGCAGCCTTAAAATTGATGTCATAGGAAATTAAATATTTCTGCAGAAATATTAGTATTAGAGTAATCGTCATTCGGATTTTATAAAATTTTGGCAAGCTGTGAAATTAATTTTGATTTGCTAATTAAATTTAATTTGCTAATTAATTTTATTTTTGCAGCAACAAAACTGCGCCTGTTTTTGTTATGTAGCTACATTAAGTTATTGTAAATTCACTAACCTAACCTCACCAAATAATAATGTTGTATGAGGACTATTTATTTTGCAGACATAAATTATCAACTCACAAAAAATATTCTTTTAAGGGAAGGTTTCACTCAACTCGCACGAGGAATGAAAGTATAAATTTAAGTGAAACGGTTAAAAAAAAGGATAGAAAGTTCACACTAATGCTTTCATACATTGCAACTGCAAATAAAGTTTGTTTGCACGATATTGAGAGATTTGCCATGTTATTTTAAGACTTCTTATAGATTCTCCTGTAATCTATAAGTAAAAAACTGTTTTCTGTATTTTTTTTTAATATTTAGGCTCTGTTTTAGAGATAAGGGGACGGGGGGAATGGTAAATTTTTATACATTTGTTAAATAATTTTAAAACTATTAACCTTTGTATTGTAAAAAAAACAGATGTTTGAGATCCTCACAACAAATCCTTTCATTTGATATAATACCACAATTTTCCAATTTGGCCACCCAAAATGATTTATTTACGTTGTACCAAATTTCAATGTAATCGGTCTAATACCTTCGGAGCAAATTGGCCGCGGCAGATGGACAGACAGACGCAGGAGTAATCCTACAAGGATTCCATTTTTTTATTGGGACCCTTAAAATTTTCAGGTCACTTGAGAACCTTCTGCAATAAAGGCAGTTTCAATTTTTTTTTGCCGATTGGTGGTAGGTAAGTATCATCTTAATATTCGATATATACATTGCATGTTTCCGGGCCGATGATAATCTCTTCACAGGAAATATTTGTATATCTATTTATACTATTATTGCCAACCGTATTATTAAACTACGTAATACATACGTCAAATATTTCGCTGACCATTTTTTGAGCGCCATTGTTCAACTTGGATCAGTTTTCTACATGACATTTCAATACGGATCGCTCGCTTGTCGAATTGTAAATCTCGAACAGATGTTTATTCAACGCATTCACAAAAATTATCGCAACAACAAAATCTAAATCCATACACCATAACTAATTATATCCACCGTGTAATAGTGTGTCGGGACTATTGTTCAAGAAAGGCTTTTGTTAGAACCCGAATTACTAACCTACTTTTGGGGATATTTTTGGCAAAAAAATGTTCTTGAGATATCACGGTTTTTCGGTTTCGAATGCGAGTTATATTTTCTTTTGTCGGATGAGGGTATTAGCGAGAGATATTTAGTTACGTTGGTGTGTTGGAGTTTGTGTTTGTTAGGGGCTCCACGATGCGGACGGTCCGACGGCAGCAGTATTACAAAAGTTTGACGGGTGAGTCGTTCGATAGGGTATCGATTTAGCTCGGCTGGATTCGATTCTGTTAGTTTATTTTTTATAAAATCGGACGTATGTAGGTTTTCGGGTTTGCGGTGCATCTGTTTCCAGTTATTTGTAGGTGCTCTATTCGAATAAAATTTTTGTTCTGTCTTTTTTATTGCGATTTTTCTATTTCGCGTGTCAACAAATGCTACGGATACTTTTTTTAAGTGTAGCAACAAATAATTTTCATGATTCTGTCCTATAGCGACACAACGTGATGATATATTTTTGACATAAGTACTAGTAGGTACCTACTATTATTATTATCATTTCATTTCCTTATAATATCCTTAACAATAATATATGTAGATTGTCCATTGATGACAAAGATCCATTTCTCAGCCCCGAGTAGGTTGCCGCGCTCAGGTATTGTCTACAATGCCGCGGTAATCAACATAGCAATAAGTCAGAAAGACGCCTCTTCTGACTGACTGCCATCTCGATTACCACGGCAGAAACATTACGTAGATATAAGACTAACTTAGGCCTTAACTCACTAATAATAATTAATAATTAACCCGAACTTTCTGGATTGTTAGAATTAGTTATTTTTGTGATAACATGTCTAAGTATAAGAAAAAAATTACAGATTATCTTTGGTCCAAACTTGGGTAGGTTAACCGAGATACTTGCTATGTTTGAAATTGAATCGTCTGTATTGTTACCTCAGTAAAAAAATAGTCAGTCGTAGGACTGTACGTCAGAAGTAAAAACAACTTCACAATGTATTTGCATATACATACACACACACACACATCTGTATATATATAATTAGGATAAAAATAAAAAAGTAGGTAATAACATAATTATCTAAATGTATACATAGGGTACACTGGAAGTTCTGCGCTCGTGGCCGCTCATAAATGTTTGAATTTCAAATGTTATATTTTTTTAAATTTAAGAAACTCGGCCCCGTCTTACAAATTTTCGATTAGGTCACGTGTCCTGACGCGAGTTTAACATTTTTTACCCATCCCAAAAAGTGCACAACGCCGCTAAAGAAGTTGTCACTTCAAAAAAGTATGTTACCTTTATTGTTTTAATTTTTTAAATATACATGTTATTTTAATTTAATTTAACGGTGCAAGTTCTGTTTGTGTTAGTTGTGGTTGCTTATAATTGAATGAGCACAAGGCTTTTTGTAATTTCTTTTGTCATATTAGTTACTAGCAACCCGCTGCGGCTTCGCACGAGTAGAAGAGACATGTTCAACAATCATCATCATATTTCAATCAATTTACACAATATGTTAATAAATTACACACCTAAATCTTCCTAATTAATCACTATGCCCATTAGTGAAAACCGCATGAAAATCCGTTCCCTTGTTTTTTCAGTTTATCGCAAACAGACAGACAGACAGACGCGGCAGCATTTTGTTTTATAATATGTAGTGATGTGTATCATTTATTGGCAATCTTAATAAATAAATAAATGATGTATTCTGTGACATTAGTGAGACATTACTGAGAGTTGTCCCATACAGACTTATTATTTACATTGGTCACTCTTACGCTGAGCGTATGTAGAATTCCACGTGTTTATTTTGTTTTTTTTCAAATCTTAGTTTTAATCACCGCAGTTTCTCTTTGTAAACGACGACGAATTTCGTGCTACATTCCTTGAAAACAGGACGAACTTCCAAACAACATTTCATCCCTTCTTCTTATCCCTCAGGGGTAGAATTTCCAAAAACCCTTTCTTAGCAGATGCTTACATCATAAAAGGCGTCAACTAAAAAAATTTCAAATTAATACCCTCACCGGTTTAAGCTCTGCGTTGATGAATCAGTCAATCAGGACTAATAATTATACATATGTATATGTATAAATTGAATAAGTCCGGCCAAGCTGAGTCTGGACAGTTTTTTTGCTTCTGAAATAATTTAAATATCGGTGCCGTAATAGTAACATCTTATCGGCCCATTATACCTAACTTTAGTACTAAATTTAAGATCCATTGTTATTTTATATGGTGTACAATAAAGAATATTCTATTCTATCCTCCAGGTTAAGATGTTACTAAGTAGCCGTGATATTCCGGTAATGTATGAGATGATTGCGTTTCCCCGTCAGAGAACTCAAGTTAGTATCCAAAACTTCCCCTGTTATTTATACAATTATGTAGTTGCAAGACCAGGTAATGCCATCTCAAGCTGCAAATAACTGCTTTGACTACATTTCTTTTGTAACATAGTACCTAAATCAGGAAGTCATTTGTATTGCTCCAAGGAAAATCTATGAATAGCCTATAGCATTCCTCTTTTAGGAACCTAACCGAAGTAATCAGAAGTAATTATTAGATTCGGGAACCAGTTTTTTTAATTGTCTGTTCACTATAGACTTTACACATAATTACTAAGCACATAGAGTTTACGCACAAATGAAAATATTATAGGTTGAGAGTTGATTTGCCATATTTGGTCGAAAAGTATGTACCTTACAATATATAAGACGACATACATGTAGGCGACCAACGACCTACACCACCAAAACAAGAAAAAAACTACTTCGTGTCCTTATAAGTTTCACTACTACTATTACTTCCGCGAAAACTTTATCAGAAGTACTATTCAAGCCTACTCATAAAATTATGGATATCTTAACAAACACAGACAGTGGGCGACTGGGCGCGCGTTCGTCGGCTTGATTTAATAGCCGGTGTATAAATCTATTCATTTGCCTGCAAAAGCTTTGTACAAACAGAGCTAATGAGAGCGGCTGCCCCGCCTAGGTACCCGGTAACCCTGTTAGGCTCGCGGCTACGGCATACAGTTCATTTTTTTGCCGTCCATAATGTTATTCATTGGTTAACTGCATTGCTTAAACCAGTTTTTGGCTGATGCTGTTTTTGAGTGTTGGTTTTAAGTGAAGTGAATGCAAAAATATGTGTTTATATTTAAGAAATGTGCAAAAAAAGGTAATCTGACAGGCAGGTTTGTTTTCGAAACATTTCAATGATCATATGACCTGGTTACTCAAGAAATAAACTAAAATATTGACTGACTGTATTTGCGGCAACGACATGTGATAGCAAATAGGAGTTAATGGTGTGAAGATAGCTCTAGCTCTGATCTGTGCAACTGATTAAATACTTGCTTATGATCCACGATCCTGGGTAGTCAATGTGCGCGTGTGTCTGTGTACTAGTTATGGGCGTATTCAGCTTTATGCATTTATATTACATAATACTACGTAAGCATACAAAAGCCAGGGGGGGAGGGGGTAGCAGATGCTCTTCCTTGCCTTGGTCTTCGCGGCGGCAAAATCAATAGGAGATAGCGAAGCGAACTTGTCAAGTATGCAATAAGCTTTCCATTCGAACTAATTTACCTTATTGCCTAGAAGTAAAACCTGAGGGTAGTAAAACTATGTTATTATGACAACTAATTAATAATTAGCTATTATACACTAAGAGTGTGCGTGCTCCACACCGTGGGTGGTGTATGTATACTCACAATCCATTGGTTGCTCTGTGGTTACTAGAAGATTCTAAGCCACACTTATTAGTGAGAGAAGAAGTAATTATGTTATTAAAAACTCTTCAAAGATTGGTTCTTTTTAGTTACCAGTACTGAAAAGAAGAAGAAAAACAAAAAGGTACATTTTAGATATTATCCAAGTAGGATTATTTTATTAGAGGGTTTGAACTTCCCGCAAACAGCCAGTTCGAGTTGCAGGTGTGCGATCCTGACGTGCTCGAACTATTGCTAACACTATTTGCTTCTATTGTCTTCCCAAGTGACCAACCTTTCATATATTTCCAATTTTTCCATCATCATTTCCCAACGTACCCGGTTGCCGACAATAGGCTTGTCCCCTATTACGTGAGTGGTACCAAATATAAATTATCAAAATGTGGGTTTTTAAAATACCTCGGCCTACTGTCCTACATACATGCGTGACTGTATGTATGTGTATGGTATTAACGGATAGACTCTGCCGTTCCAGTGTTTAAAATAATAGAACAACACTTACGTAGTAAAATTGTTGATATTTTTTGTACTTAAATTTTTTGTTTTGGTAATTTACCTCCTACCCTTTATCCCCAAAGGATAGGAGGTAAATTAGACCCACATTTAGCCAGCAGTATTTTTGGTCCCGTGTAGAGGTGAGTTAATTGTTATCTATTGGACACACAGTGAATTGCTTAACAGAAAAAGCCAATAACAATTTACCAAGCCAATAACAATGTCGCGAAAGTTTCGAAATGTTTAATAAATGAGATAAAGCTATGAATAATCATGATCGCTGTTTATACAGAATGTGCTCAATAGTAGGTACATGAATGTATATTGGCAACACATAAACTGTAGTTACATACATAAGCATATGAGGTAGACGTTTAAACAGTTTTTCACTGGCTACAGGCCTGTCGTTGTAATTCACTGACAAACGCATATAAAAGAGTCCGGTAGCGGACAGTGATTGATGTGGAGTCGAAAATTGCCGGTATTATTTATTTAATCATTTATTAATTTATTTATTCTGAAGTAAAAATTAAGTATTTACTAACGGGAATTAGCTTCTTGCTTAACCAATTTGGCTGCTATCAATGACGAAGGGATACTACAATTGACGAATGTCCGGGATGTTCCTAGCGTTTGGTGATCATTTCATTATTTTTGCCTATTTATAGCTATAGTTAGGTAGTGAATTTCTTATTAAATATTTAATTATCTCTTCACAATACAACCAACAAACGATTAAAGGACATTAATTTAAAAGATTAAAAAAAGTCTTTCAGTAATATTATAAAAAGACAACCGCTTCCTGGAGTATCTACATTTGATTAGAGAAGCAATTGCTTTGGGTAAGACAATGTGAGTAAATATCAGCTTCCGGCATCCATGTTCGGATTTTATTTCTATTAAGTATATTAAAAAAATATAGAAGAATACATTAATATTGATAAAAATTTAGTAACCCGTGTTATAATTGGTTAAAAGCTTTTTGATTAACTGCTCTGGATCTTTTCATTAACTGAACCTAATAACTTATGCTATAATATAGATCAAATCACATGAAAGGATAATTATAACTTGTCAATCTCTGAGGCGTTATCTTTGCAATAACTTCAGCTGGCATTGCATGGCTCGTAATAATAAGATATGATGACTACTAGTTCATGAAGAACTATTGGTACACTATTTGATATTTGTACTACAATTTGTATTTAACTAGGGTTCGGGAACGTAGGGTTTGTGGCTTTGTCTGCATGGATCTTGATTCCCGTAATAGCGATGTAGGTAGGTAAAAAGCTCATGAATTAGCATGCAATTTTGAAAAAAATACCTGTTTTATATTTATACATCCATCCATAAATTTGAGCTCAATTGCTGAAGACACATTGTTTTTCTTTCACTTAAATTAGACCAGAGACAGATTAATATTTACATTCAAATCGACTCCAAAGTAGTCTCTGTTAACGCTTTCGCTCGTGTACTCGCGGGAGGTAATTATGCATGGCCGCTTTTTAGCGCATCCACCAACGAATAAAATATATAATGGGCTAATGATTTCACCTACAGTTCACATTTTGTATTTCCCGTTACTATAGTGCATAATTATATGCAACCATTCTACTGACTAGGTATAGATGACTTTGGTTAAATAAAATTACCAGAGTTGAGATAATTTACTACTTGGAATAATATATTATTAGGTATATACTCATAATATGTAGTATCTGTGGCCGTATATTGCAAATCTGTGTCCTAAACTTCGCGTAAACTTAACCAATATGATATGTATGTACTTTCCAAATAAATTAAATATACAACTACAAATTTATCTAATATGATTGTTGAAATTTAAGTGATTATTATACTACGTTCCTTATAACCTCAATGATTTCAGATATTGTCATTAGTGGTCTAAATTCAAATATTAATAATTATACTTTAAGATCTTTGGGATCATAGACATGAGATTCTATAATACCACAGATAAAATAATAGTTAGTTCGTAAATAATATCTAATTCCTGGATCCTGCATCCAACTTTTTGCGTTCATAATTAAAACGTAAATACAATATTTATAGATAGAGGGTCCTTCGAAATAGTCTCAAACACTTTGTTTTAAAAAAGCGTTATTAACGTAAACTTACAACAAATTTAGTTACTAATCACCTAATCACACAAATAATTGTATACGTACGGGTATAGACTCATTCTTTGGACTGACGGGTCATTTCACAACAATCATTCTAGAAGATAAAAGGACTGTTACTGCAGATTGGTAGGTCATCATATACATTAAATTATTTTTAGTTGTTATTATTCAATTGTGTAGATATATGTATCACTCTGCAGAATTATAAATAAATAACTGTATTTTTTAGTAAGTAAAACTTATAGGTACACGTAATAAAATTAAGCACGCTTACGTGGTAAGGGGCTGGCCACGTATGCCGAAGAGCCGATGGCCGTTGGAGCAAACGGGTAGGACGCCAGATGGACCGACGACCTGAGGAAGGTATCTGGGAGGGACTGGATCCGGAAGGCGGAGGACCGGGTGCTATGGCGCACATTGGGAGAGGCCTATGTAAAGCAGTGGACTACAATAGGCTAATTTGATTGATTGATTGAAAACTTATACAGAAAAATAGTAAACAAAGTTTGCATGCAACTGTACCAATTTCAACAGAGAAACTCCCGATTACGCTGCTAAATGAGAAATACTAAAACAAATTGTCTTTACGAAGTGAACGAAATAATTAAAAAACCGAAAAGTAGGTAATTAAACTTTTTGGAAAGTTATTTATTCTATTATTAGTATTCAAAATAACAATTTTGAATACTAATAATGGAATAAATAAGCATTTAAAATTAAAAAACAAAAGTACGCAGAAACTATATGCCTTCGCATCCCCAAATTTTATAATTTAATTTTAAATGCAACTATTTTGAACACTAATAATTAATATTTAAAATTGTTGCATTTAAAATTACAAAACATAAGTGCGCAGAAATCATGCCTTCGCATCCCCAGATTGTAAAAAATATTTTTAAAATAAACTGGAACAGTGCCATCTATATAAAAATGAGGGAACTACAGAGCTTTCTTTGTAAGCTTGCAGAGCTTTGAAGTTTTACCGACGTACGCGGAGGGCGCTGCGATCTTTTTAAATCAAAACTCATCGTTTTCAGTGGGCGGGAGCTAGGAGGCAACTCTCCGGCATTGTTGAAAATCGGGAATGGGGACCGGACGCGTTCCTATGTGGTATGAGGACCTAGAAATTACTTGGAAACTGTTCGTTGGTTACGAGTTTGTTTTAATTAGTAAATAAAGTTTACATGGTATGATTTTATTTGGTAGGTATGTTATAAATAACATTTGAGTAAAACAAAGTATAATATTTAGTACAAGTACTTATGTAAAAATATACATAATAGTATTCTTGGATTTGAATTTTGAGTCATTAAAAATTTATTGTTTACTAGCTGTTGCCCGCAACTTCGTTCACGTGGAAATATCCCGCGGGAACCATACATTTTTCGTGATAAAAAGTACTGTATGTGCTAGTCCAGACTATATTCTATCTCTCTTCCAAATATAATCCAGATCCGTTTAGCCGTTCTGGCGTGATTAAGTAAAAAACATCCATCCAAACTATTGAATTTATAATAGTAGTAACTATATGTTGACTGTAATTATATTTTTATTGACACTAAAAGTCTTTACAACAATTTTATCATAATAAAAATGGGTGGAAATCGAACTCGCGGCTCATAAACGACCTATATAAATGATAAATCTATATATTAATACGTATAGATATTTCTTAGTACGCCTTTAAAAGCAAATTTCTTAGAAATTTGAAATTGGAATACCTACTTAATTTGTATGTAGAAGAAGTGCAAAAAGCTACAAAGTTTAATCTACTTATATGTTTAAAAATTATCCGAAAACGGCTACAAGAAGGTACAGGCAGGCGTCCAGAATATGCATAATGTTGACCTGTCAATGTACGGAAAGTGATTGTTCAAGTTATATTTGTCAATGATGTAAAACAAAACAGTTAAAACTTAATGAATTTTAAAAAGAAATTATTTTGAAATTCGACCACCAGGCGATAGTTCGTTATAACCGTTCGTTTATATTACAGTTTGGTAATTAAAAAAAATCTTAGTATTATGCTGCTACTTTTATGTTTTTTTTTGTAGCCATGCATGACCTTCTCTGATTAATCTCGATGCTCTAAGCTCAAAAAATGTAACAATTGTGGCTTATGTGACTTTTTCAAACAAGTGTTTATTTTTGACAGGAATATTTTTTTAGTTAGAGCGAGTGGAGGCGTATACTTGTTTGCCACACGGAGTATCGTTAGAATCCTTACACCATCTCTGACACTGACTACAATTTCTTTTTAAAGAATTTAATATGGCGGCATGGCGCGTAACTCGTTTCTTGGCAGGGCAGTTGTGTATATATTAACTTTAAATGGCTATTGCGTTGTAGGTGGTAACAGCGATTTCGCCCTCAGTATCACATTTCTCATCACCTTCCATTCATGTGTACCTATAACGTAGGTACGTACATCTACTAGGACAAACTCACAAAGCAGCGTAGATTCCGCGATATTTTATGGCCTTTGGCAATCTCTGTCTGGTTGCGACCTCATTTGGCCTCAAAAAGGCATTCCTAGATGTAAAAAGTTAGTAGGAGGTCTTATCAAACCGATAAAAACATACATATATTATAAATTATAAGCCAACAGTAACCAATTTTTATTAAGTTCTTTCATTACTTAACCTTGTTTATTCTCCACCGCAAGTACAACATAGACATGATAAGTTCTGTGTAGTCAAATGATTGGAAGATTAATAATTTTTTTTGTAGAAACTTCAACCTAAATAATTTGTTTTAAGGGGAATTCCCAATACATGCTATAGTAATTGTACCCATGTACACAAATAGACAGTCATTAGTTATGTAAATACAAATGCTAATTGGTACAATCCATACTACACGGAATTAGATCTTACACATGTAAGGACACATTGGATACTAATTAGCATCATTACTTACGCCATATTCGAGGGTTTGGAAGTGGAGAAAATCTAATATTATAATGATATATGTATTATATGATAATGATTATTCTAGATAATCAATGGAGCAAAACAGTTTTGCCAACACTTTGATTAAACGAGTTACATGCCATGGTTACTCCTGCGATCCTATAACCTGTAGCGGAATGCTGCTAACCTTTCTAAATTTACAAGTTCACAAACTTATTAGTTTGAAGTTTTTATCGAAATAAAACTTTCCAAATAGTACTAAAAGAATCTAGATTAGTGCTTTTAAACAACTTAATTAAACCTTCAGGTTTAGTGTAGGGCACAACAATTATTATCTCCACAATTACGCTCATGTCGAGACTAGTATTTTTACCAGGGACGCTATCAGCAAATAAGTCGATGATATTACAAACGTAAACTGTAAAAACTCTTCTTTGCTATGGTAGAGGTACCATAGCAAAAAGCTTAAAGCCAAATAGCAAATATGTAGATAAACACCAAAAAAAACTACGGCTAACTTATCTATATTTAGTCACGTGTAGTAAAGGTGGCCGGAACTATAAATTTAGTGTAGCCCACCAAATTTGTTGGAGGAAGGATCGTTGGTGGGCCGCGGTCGAGGTGTCGGGTTCACTTCCCGGTTCGGACACTCGGCGTGTGCATGGATTTAACGTGTTTTTATATAGAGAATGTTTTTTGATGTTCACGTTGGCTTTGTTTTTGTCGGTTAGGGAAAGAGATTATGAAGTGATTATTTGGAGGCAGTTCTGTGAACTTATGTACCTATATGTATGAAGATTTTAAAATCTTATTGTAATTGCTAATCAAAGTACGAAATATTGTGGTACAGTTTGATCAAAATGGTATGTTATTTGTCCATAACTAGCTTTTTTTAAGTTAAGTTAAGAAGTTATTTTTCTATTCCTCAGTAGTCTTTTTAAAGAAAGGCTCTATGTTCTTTTTACAAGCTTTTATTTATCTTGCAATGTTTGTATGTATGTATGTGTGTTCCGCACGAATCTTGGAAGCTGAATTGAATTCCCGATGTCCGATTGGGCTCAAATTTGGTGTACATATGTATCTTCGGTGACAATACAATAATATGGTACCATGGAGATGTTCTGACGACGAAGCCGAAAGACGGCCGTAAGAATCTCATAACTAAACGAGATAAACCCATAGAGTATAGACTCATTTGTTTTATCTTGGTAAGTACTTTGGTGCTACTTGATATCCAGGGTATGATGATGGAGTCGGACGGTGGCCATAGCAACTTCTGAACTAAACAAGATAAACCAATCGAGTTGGGACTCGATTGATTCGTCTTGAGGAGTACTTTTTTAAACATCAAATGTACACTATAATAAAACTTAATTTGTATTAAAGTTTGATAAAAAAAATTACAATTAATTTATTTGTAGCCTTGACAATGTGTATGCAAAATTTCATGATTATCGGTTGAGTAGTTTAGGCGTGAAAGCGTTACAAACATAGAAACCAATTAACGGCCAAACAGATTCACATTCTCATTTTTATTATGCATTTGTTATTATAGTTTCTATTAACTAATAATAATAGTCTAAGTTTGAAGACCTATTCTTAACTAACATTTGTATTAACGTGGGAATTGTTGTAGCAAAACTGACTACTACACAAACGGCAGTCGTACATTAGCAAAGTGCATAAAGCCACGCCAAATATGTTTCCACAATACTTGACATCTCAACAAGCCATTTGTCAGCAACACCTGAAATCACAGCCGGTTAACCTTTCCACTTCGGGACAGGATCATTTCATATTTTCGCGGGTCCATCTCTCACACGCCGCTCAATTATTCACCCGGCTCCATCCGGGCACCCGGCCAAAAGTAATGACCGGTGAACTCGAAATTACACGTGTTACAATGATGATTTTGTTTACCCCGGGTGGAGTAATTTTGCCCGGATACTGTTTGAAGAGCTGTTAGGTTTGTGATCATTTTATTTAATGTACCACCCGGGCATTTTGGGGTTGTGTTGTTTGTGCAATGTTTACGGTTCTGAGTTTTTAAATAAGTACCTACAGCGAATTCAGAGCTTTGTGTTAAGATACTATTATAACTAATCAAAATACTAAAGATGCTATGTACAGCTACTCGAACACTAAAACTCTAACCTCTAATCCCAAGGATGGCAAAATATTTAGTGAAAAAGTTTCAATTTTCCCGATATTCTGAATCGTGGAACTTAAAACAATTAACATTTAAGCATTGACGTAGGTTTTTCCTTTTCATAGGCGGCGGAAAGGGAACGGGAGAGAACTAGTACTCTCCCGTCCTGAAGAAGACGCACCAGGCACCGGAGAGAGCGAGACGATCTCCGGCCTCCATGAGCCTGGGGGTGACGGGATGGGTTACCCGTCGCCCTAGCAGAAGCAGGCCCGAGACGGTGGCGCGACGTGTTCCACGCGCACTTCTCTAAATCGGAGGGGGCAAGGCCCCCTCACCAAATGGTGGGGTCGCCTGCTGTCGAGCAGGCGGCCAAGTCTGCCGGGGCTCACAGGGACTTCCTTCCTAGGGTACACCTGAGTCCCCAGCATCAGGACCCCGTGACGGAACACCGTGTGGTTTTAGTCGGTTCGAGTCCGACATACGATGACCCGTGGGGGTTTCTTTTCATAACAAAATAATTTTATTATATTTATATTAATACGTCAGCAGGTACATATGCATTTGCAACCCAGGAATATCCTGGTGGATACATATCCTTTCTGATCCTAGTTTGATCATATCTTATCAATCCTTTTACCACGCGGATTTTTTTGGAAAACTTACTCGTCATTGCTACCTCTGTAGTATCCTCAAACAATAAATAAAAATTACCATGATGAAGTAATATTATATCTTTTGCATTAGTGCTTTCACGCCAACAATTTTTTGTTCCTGCAGCCGCCACGCGTCCCCGGCGTCCATATTTACTCACATGATCGTCGCGTGACCATATCCGGCTTGTGATTTATCGGTCACATGTCACATGTTGGCGGTCGACCATTCATCTCTTTGTTTGTATTAGACAAAGGCTCAAAAACACGGTGCCAAGCTGTCTGGGATATCGTATTAGGATGCCTTTTTTGTGGAGTGTGACTTCGATTTTGGTTTTAATGTCTTGTTTTAATGAGTGACATGTGATATTATGTATCTACTTTTTTCACCGTGCCAGTGAAGACTGAAATAATGGTTCAATTTATTTTCAGACTTAAGTACTAAGTGATAGCGTTTCTTTCTTAGTAGTGTCGGTATCTACGAGGTGCGGAATCATACATGCTGATAATGATTTAATTTTAAAAATGATTGTAACTACTGGTGATTGAAAAGAGTGCTCACTGGCTGTATTTAGTGTAAGTATTTTAAAACTGGTTGTAATTTAAACGAATAAAAACAGTTCACGCATTAGAGGCATTTAAAGAAAAAATCGGTCCTGCTCTGATTATCGTATATCGATGCATCGTATTTAATTTTTAATCTTTGAGAATTCAATTATTTCGTAAGAAAATATAGTTAAAAATTCTAGTAAAGCTTGATAAAAAATAGCCTCTCCTTAGAGGAATATAAGGTCCTAAATTTTTAGATGACCTATACGTTCTTCTTTATAAAGAGACAACCGTTAAAATATTATAGTTAAGTAGTAGTAGTAAAATTTTTTTATGTTCTTCTTTTTTTGCCAAAGTTGGCACTTTTTGTACAGATGTCGTAGTTAGGACTTCTAGCGACTCGACCCTTGACTATTTATCGACTATACATAAAGATCCTAAAATGGGGGGCTCATGGTGGTAACCGAGTAGGTTAGCACAGGTTGCAAGGTTAAGGTCAATGGCACTCTACGGTGCACCGGTGTGGGCGGAGGCTCTGACCGCCCAGAATAGGGCGCGCCTCTGGCGCCCTCAGAGGGTTATGGCGGTTAGAGCCATACGCGGATACCGCACCGTATCGACGGAGGCGGCGTGCGCGTTGGCTGGGACTCCCCCGTGGGATTTGGAGGCGGAAGTGCTCGCCGAAGTATATCGGCGAACGGCTGAGTTCCGGGCGGGAAGCGGCAGTCGGCCCCCGCCCGAAGAGGTACGCGAATGGCGTGAGGCCGCTCGCCGAGCCACCATGGCTCGTTGGTCGTCTTTCCTTCCGACTGACGCAAGTTCTTTCCGGGCACGGCTGCTTCGGGAAGTACCTGCACTCGGTCGCTAGGAGGGAATTGAGTCCCGCCTGTCACCACTGCGACTGCAGTGAGGACTCGGCTCAGCACACGCTGGCGGTCTGCTCTGCTTGGGCAACGCAGCGCCGGGCCCTCACTGCAGTCATCGGAGAGGATCTCTCGCTACCGGCCGTCATACGCTCCATGGCCGGTAGCGACAGGAATTTTGCCGCGGTCGCGACCTTCTGTGAGGAAGTCATCTCACAGAAGGAGGCGGCGGAAAGGGTCCGGGAGGATGACCTCCACTCGGACTTAAATCGCCGCCGGCGAACCGGGCGGCGGAGGCGCGCTTACCAGCGCCTCATGCCGCCCTGAGTGTGGCCGCGGGTGGACGGGACGGGTTTTCCCCTCCACCCGCTACAGTGGCCCCCCGCGAGGAGGCGACGTCCGCGTGTGCCTGGACGTCGCCTAATTGAGAAGTTCTAAGTTTTTACCCGGAGGTGGTGCCCGCGCTTTGCGGGCAGGCGCTAGGGGGGGTCCGGATGTCTTAATAAAAGCTGTTCCCGGATCCCTCCTACTTAAGGCGCAGTACGGCACACCGTGTGGTTTTAGTCGGTTCGATTCCGACACACCGCCCCACCGAAAACCCCGGTGGGGTGACGGCCCGAGGGGGTTTCCACACGCACAAAAAAAAAAAAAAAAAAAGGTTGCAAGGTTAAGTAATACTAACCAGGTCAGCCTTAGTATGGGTGACCATTCTTAATACATTGAGACCCCTCCGTGCCTCGGAGAGCACGTGAAGCCATCGGTCCCAGTTACCATCTGTGGCCTTCGTTACGGGGAGTTGGAGCCCTAAAAAACTCCGACAATCTGGTCTAACTACAGAACTTCGACATCGCCTAGTACTTGGGTGGTGAAGGTCTGATGGCAGTCCCGTCTAGTAAAATATGGAAGTTCGGCCGTATCGTAGTTAGACTGAAAGCCGACCCTAACTTAGTTGGGAAAAGGCTCGAAGGAAAAAGAAAATGAATATCCAAAAATACAACTATATCTATTTATGTATCACGTAGTCTACCCAAACATTGTCAAATCACATGCCAACTTGCAGACGCTTAAGTACAGATCCATAATACAAATAGGCATTTTCGAGACAAGTGATCGTAAGATGTTCATAACATTTGACGTATGTGCGTAATGAAGCAGAGTGTGTATTTATTAAGTTAATTAAAGCGTTCTTGAAGCCCGAGGGTAGGGTTGGGGGTCGTACCCGCGCTCAAATGTTTGTGTATAAAAGATTTCGATCAGATTAGAAAAGGTATTTAATATAAGAGTAAGTTAGTAGGTGACGCATTTATCATCACATAAATAAAAAATCCACAAGGTTCAATCGCATGAATAGAATTATTAGATAATATAAGTGGCTGGCGTGAATATGTTGACATGTCTAAAATTGCTATTTTTCAGGGTGGCCATTTTTAAGTTTTGACGTTATATGTATATGTTGAGATTTCAAGTAACGAATATTTTTTTGGTGACCGAGTGTAAGTTGATATAAGAAAATATCAATGTTCATTCACAAAATCATGTGAATCGTTAATTTGACATGAGGTTTTGTCAAGTTATACACGTTAAAATGCGAAAAAATTAATGTCAACATGTTTCCAAAGTCGACTTCTCCAAAATGTATGTATACTGTAAATTTTTTTCATATGAATTCCTATTGCGTAGGAGGTGTTACGCCTATAAAAAAAAATCATGCAAGTCGACATATCAATGTGTTCACGCCAGCCACGGATATGTTCTACTTACAAAACTGAAATAAACTTTAGAAAGCTAAAACAATATGTGTTGCAAATTTAATAAATTACGTGAATACGGCCACATATATGTTGACCTACCATGGACCTCTGTGCAATGACGGTTCAAGTTATATAATGAGTATGAGTAATTCATTAATCTTAGCAAAGCTGTAAACTATCATGATTATAACAAAAATATATTCTGCCCATATGGGCAATTTAATTTAATTATCTCAATTAATCGAGTCGTTCCATGGTTACACTTACAGAAAAAATACTATGGCTTAAATCGTAAAATTATACAATCTGTAATCTTTCTCAGTAATCAGACTAAGGCAAAATACTCAATAAAATCTCTAGATACCAAATACATTGTTTATTATATTAGAACTGTTTTAAGTGGTTTTATTTATTTATTTATTTTAGTATACCAACAGCATACAAATAAATATATAAAAATATATAGGTGTATATGGATGGTCGATGGGCCCGAAAAGTTCTGGAATGGAGACCACGGACCGGAAGGCGCAGCGTGGGACGTCCATTATCGCGGTGGACAGACGACCTGGTAAAGATCGCAGGACGTCGGTGGATGCAGGCCGCTTCCAACCGGTCTTCTTGAAAGTCATTAAGGGAGGCCTATGTTCAACAGTGGACGTCCTATGGCTGAAATGATGATGATGATGATGATAAAAGTCTGGTATGCTCGCCCATTACAGGTACACACAACATTTACCATTTTCCACCTATTTATAAATAATTATTACAAACATATTATTTATAATAAATGTGTAGAACAAAAGTAATTAGGTATTAGAATAAAAACCTAAAATTACACGTTAAGTTAAAGTTAAAACTACTAAATCGAAGTTAAATCAACAGACAAAATAATGATAATGTTTTCGGTAATGTTTTCACGATTCTTCTGTCAAAAATAGTTGCAAATTTCTGGAGTTTGAATTTGTGCCTTACATATACCCTAAATTACGCCATTATCGCGGTGGACAGACGACCTAGTACATATCGCAGGACGTCAGTGGATGTAGACCGCTTCCAACCGGTCTTTTTGGAAGTCATTAGGGGAAGCCTATGTACAACAGTAGACGGTCCTATGGCTGAAATGGTGATGATGATGATGTACCCTAAATGGTTCTACTAAATCCTACATAAGTTTACAAAAGAAGCGATTAAAGTATATTATTTACTAGCAGCACCCCGCGGTTTCACCCGCGTAAGTCCGGATCCCGTGGGAACATCAGGATAAAAACTAGCCTATGCGTTAATCCAGGTCTCCAGCTATCTACATACCAAGTTTCATCGCAATCGGTTCAGTAGTTTTTTGCGTGAAAGAGTAATAAACATCTATCTATCCATCCATGGATGTATGGACATATATCCATCCAAACTTTCACATTTATAAAATTAGCGAGATTAATGAACCTACTTACTCCTCTCTGCGAATTCACTTGCAGTTGAAGTTATTTTTCTATGCCTTGGTAACAGTCATTTTTTTTGGTAGAATTCCTTTTCTGTATCTCTGACGTCGTGTATGTAGAATTTAATTATGATCGTTTGAGTAATTAATTCGTGAAAGCAAAGTAACAACCAAACAAACTCTCATGCACACTTATAATACTAGTTGTTGGCCGCGACTTCGTCTGCGTGATTTTTTTTTCTACCTTACATTTTTCTACGTGCGATTGGTTAGATGCCTATGCTCATCATCATCATAGCCCATCCGTCTATCTATGAGTCCATCACGTCCTTTAAGCGTGGCGTGAAAAAGCTTCTCTCGAGGCCGTCAAACTGATCATCCGTATCTATAATGGTGGTCTTCAGTCTTTGGACCTAACTCTAGCTAGAGTGAGGTCCAAAGTTCCATCAGGTGGTTTGAGGTCCTTCTGACGTGTCACAATTAAAAATCTAAATATGAATCCTCAAAAACTTTCACCTTTATAATATTAGTAAGATTTATTAGGATTGCACAACTGGTTTTATAACTTGTTTGCTACTTTATCGTTGTATCAAATACGTAGCTGTAAGTATTAGCTAAAAACACACTAAGTATGCTACTACCTGTAAGAAACCACTGATATAAACTATGAAAATCACTAACTAACAGTAACTGCCAAGTTGCTCTTACCCTTTTATAACCCCAATATTCATTAATATTTATCAATCGACCAACACCATTGCGTTACCGGTATAACCGGTCAAAATAATGTCTATTAACTTATTTTTATTAAATAGTGAACTGTGTTATTATCTATTATGGTTTGTCCCTATTTTTAATAAAATAAATAAGCGTTTTTGAAGTGGCGACAACATACCCATGTGTGAGTGCTACCTGGATGTTTCTTCTGCACTTTATAATTCTATATTAATAACAGTCAATCAACAAATGTTTAGATGTAAATCTTCTTAACAAAGTCGTACGAAGTCTTAATTTTAATAACGTGAACAATAATGAGACATTATTAGGCGCAACTCTCATATTTAACTTCTGAAGAATTGACTGCCTCTAATAAAGGGGTAACATTTCATTAATGAAATATGCATGTGTGTACAGATTAAATTTTGTATTAGAATTCCAATGTGTTGTTCACTTTGATTAATCAATTTTAAGAGTTATATTTAAAATTTGGTTAGTAGATATTTATATATATGCGTTAATACCTCTAATATTAGAGTTTTCATTTTAGTCTTTTACTTTTTAACGATTACATATAACCAGAAGCTTGCGACACTGTTGCTTTTTTATGTTATAGGGCGCAAACGAGCAGACGGGTCACCTAATGGTGAATGACTACCGCCGCCCATGGGCACCTGCAACTCAAGAGTTACAAGTGCATTGCCGGCCTTTAAGGTAGGAGTGGGGGAAGGGGGTGAGAGGAGGAGAGGAGGGGAGAGGGGGAGAGGGACGGGTTAGGGCCTCCGGTAACCACTCGGGAAAAAGCAATGTAAGCATTGCTTCACTACCGGTTTTCTGTGAGGCCGTGGTATCACTCCGGTGAAGCCGGCCCATACGTGCCGAAGCATGGCTCTCCCACTGTTTGCCTTTTGGTTGTGAAAGGTTCATAAGATGTTAATCCTGCGGATCTTTGTCATTTTAACCAGGTCAACAGAACAGAATACTTCTTCCTTAAGGGTTCGCGGTTTTATAAGCTATACAGTCTATAAACCCGCGAACCGTGTATATGCACACAATTATGCGTATAACTTAACCATTGATAATTGATATGAATAAATTGTAGCTCTTGCTGTTAGTAAACTAAAGTGATCTTTAGTTTACTTTGAGCTAATTTGGTTCTCATATGAATTTACTCTTATTTACTCTCTAGTGTTTTTTATTTTTTTTTATTTTTAAGCATCTGACCAGAACGCACTTTCATGCACGTAGCTTCCCAAACACTCCATTTTAGTGATATTTTTCAGCTTACCTTTTGACTAGCAAGTTCAACATATACGATATTAAAATTGCAAAACAAAACCTTGTTTAAATCTTATTTGAGTGCAAGAAAGTCAACCTTAGACATAAGCTAAAAATAAGTCATTACTACCACCAAATAAACAATAACGTTAAAATAAACTTCGAACATCTAAATCACAATAATACCTCTCAAGAGAACCATCTCAATCCGAAACAATGTGCCACTCGGCCCTTAAACATAGATCACTCGCCGACAGTCGAAGCCTTCGGTAATGAAGACAACATCTCTACAAACTATAATACGCCATCTAAATGCACCGTCGACAGGCATAAACAATTGAAATAATTATCAGGATAAGCTCGCCGGATCAGGGAAAGCCCTCGAGAATCTCAACCCTTCTTAGAACCTCCTGACAGGTCTTATGCAAATTCACAAACTTATCAATGCTAATAATACTACACATAAGTTACGTTACATTTCATTCTACAATGAACCCTATATTCTTGCATTAAAGTACTGATTTATATGTATGGTTGTCGTATAAGATTTTATGACATTAGTCGATGGTAATAGCCGCTCAATTGGTTCTCCTTCTATGATATGCTAACTGTGTTTTGTTTGTAGTCTTGTAGTGATAACAACTTCTACTTGAAATATTTTAAAGCTCAAAATAATCTTTAATACATAATAAATACGGAAAAGGGTAGTGAGGAAGTATAAGTTAAAATATATATTTACTACATTATGTCTTATTATCTCTTAGGAAATACTTAAAAAATTTGATCATTTTCTAAGTATCTTATAAGTACTTAGAAGCAGGCAGAACTACTACTGTACTTTTTCTCCCGGGCGGGTACTGTCTGCACGATCCCACTGGAACAAAAGACAGTTAATGCTAAGGGGTACACCACCATTTGTTTGTATCCTTAAAAAAATCCAGTATCTTTAAAAAAGTTAGGGCATAACGACCAAGAAGTCGCAACCTATTGCACCATGACAATGCTTCGGCGCACACCGCGAACAAGACAAAGTCATTTTTGGCTTCTGAAAAGGTAGAGCTAGTGACCCATCCCGCACATAGTCCAGACCTGGCACCATGCGATTTCTTTATTTTCCCAAATAATTAAGATGAGACGTATGACATTTACAGGGTCGGAAGAGGCCGTGATAGCTTTCAACCAGCACGTGAAAAACATGCCCTTAGACCAATGGTCCACATGTTTTCAAAAATGGTTTGACCGCAGGAAAAAGTTTAAAATGTAATGGAGAATACTTCGAAAAGCAGTAAATATATTACTTTACATGGAAATTGTTTTATTAATGAGTTAGGCAAAACTTTCAGTGGCAAAACTATGGCATAATATGGGTCACAGTTAACGACTCCGGGAACGCGCCTAGAATGTGGCATAAAAAATCGCACCTAGAATAGTATACCACACTGTGCCACTAATACGATTGCCTATTAGATTTTTTGTGTCCGAGGCAGATTTGTGTACCTTGATGTTTTTCAGGGTTCTGTACCCTAAGGGTAACCAACGGGACCCTATTACTAAACCTCTGCTGTCCGTCCGTCCGTCAACTGGCTGTATTTCATTATCCGTAATAGGTAGACAGTTGAAATGTTCACAGAATGTGTATTTTTCTGGCCGCTATAACAACAAATAATAATGAAATGAAATTAAAGGGAAATCCCCTACTAGAAACGTGTTTTTTTTGCTCGATCTTAATATTTTGTTCGACTACGGTAAGAAACCTTTTATGCGCGAATCTAACCCGCTCTTGGCCGGTTTTTTTTATAATGTTCAGTGGCTTGACACGAATAATTGGTACAGAGTAAAAAATAGACTAAAGCATATGTTATTTGGTGCTAATAATATTATACACATATATAAAATACCACTTAACATCATCAAAAAATTTCATCATCAAGACTAAGAATTAACTCACTCGTTCACACAGTTTATTTTACATTCCCATATTAAAATTACACCATTTGCTTGCATCAACAAACTTGATTTGAATTCAGTAAACACTCTAGTATGGACATAAACAAAATTTAGTGATATATTGGTGCGGCCGACCGTAAACTGTGGTCCAATGAGTACACGATATATTATGTGTATGTGATGAGTATGTTCGTTCATAGTAGAGTGCATATGATGAGCGATTAACGGTTCACTTCTTTACTTATACTTTGGATTGAGACAATACTTATAGGCAGCACTTGAGAAGGGTTCAAAACCTTTCATAGTCCCACACACATAGTCCCTCACATTCCCAGCTGGACTTTACTGCAAATACCAGCCTTCGTCCACTTAGAAGAAAAGTATCATCATCTCAATGGTGGGATATCTATTGCTAAATGTGGTAAATCTCCGTGCAAAAGGAATGTTTATCGTTGTGAGTCCATCTAATGAAAGATGTACCACATTTATTTTTAAGTACATTACAGCCAGCTCCAAGCTCTCCAACATCTAAATCAGGCCACTTATATCAACTATTTTGTGTCCCTTGATTTTTTTTTGGATAACTTGAAATGTAATCTACTTATGAAATAAAGGATCATTAAAGTATGTTAACTATCTGCAAAGACATCACGTATTACACAAAAAAAATCTGTCAGTCGTAGGACTGCACGTCAGAAGTGAAAACACATTTTTTAAAGATTAATTAATAAGGAGCTGACAAAACTCAATCTTTAGATTAGCGCCCTCTAGTGGATCTATACCATATAATACATAAGTATATATCAAACTACAGTAGTATCGCGCAGAATCCACAGATGGCGTAAAAATATTTTTTTAAGCATAAGAAACTCGACTCCGTCTTACGAATTTTCGATCACGGGTCCTGACGAGAGTTTAACATTTTTTACCCATCCCAAAAAGTGCACAACACCGCTAAAGAAGTTTTCACTTCAAAAATTATAGTTGTGTTCATCTTTTTTTAAAGTCAGGTAAAAATAAATTTCTTTCGTCAATTTCTAATTATTTCTGAATCTGACTAAAAAAGAACCAAATATTTTTATCTAGAAAAATCTCAACTCAAGTAACTAGGGGTGTAAAGAGATCAGATTAATAGGACTTTTATTTACAAACTAAACTAACAAACTTTTTCTTACATTTGTAACAAAAACCAAAAAAATACGAACGAAAATCTATCCCAAACAACAAAACGGAACGTGTGCACACATTCACGCTAACTTCAATAGGATGTGGTTACATCAAAAAGAAATCTGTTCCGTCTTCAGAGGGGCTGGGCGGGCGGCCGCGGCCCAACGACCCCGAAATTATTCCCATATCAAAGGGCGCTTGGGTGGTGGCCAGCGATAACAATAATTGTTTGGACCTCAGAGAATTTGTTGAGAAAACGCCGACAAATATCTAATTGGAATTTCTAATTACGTAGAGTTTCCAAACGCGGCCTAATTAGTTTCCAATTGGGGTGGGTGATGATCAAAAAGGTTTTATGGGCTGTTCGAAATGTAACCGGCTTGTGTCGGTGGTGTGATAGATATGCTTTGTTAAATAGTATTTAATAACTATCGATGCGGATAAATTAAATTGTTTCAATTTTTACACGATGGCGTTAATTTTCTTTTCTACACCAGCACTTTCAGCTGTATACAATTGTAACTATTTAATTGGAACAAGATTTCACATACATCGATTTAATTCAATGAAATATTAAAGGAGAGAAACATTACACTAATTAATGACAGACAAGTCGCTTTTATTAGTGGCCATATTTTCAACTATCAATTTTGCAACTGAGCATCATTAAATCTAAGCTTAAGCTTCAATATAATGACTCTCTGTAACTATTCAAACATCTCTGATTAATTATATTACGAGGTACAATGAATATAACCCTTAAATGGTTCAAGTCTTTTTCATAATAGTATCGATATGCGCTCATTCTTATCGCCAGCAAATTAAGCCTTTAGTTTTAGGAAAGTACACCTAGGTACACTTTACATTTAAAAAAAAATAATTCAAAAAATCAATTATAATAAAATTTAATGTTTTTTTATATTCTCGTATCACTACATAGTATAAAACAAAGTCGCTTCCTGCTGTCCGTCTGTTCTTATGTATGCTTAGATTTTTAAAGCTACGAATTTGATGCGGTTTTCTTTAATAGATAGAGTGATTCAAGAGGAAAGTTTATATGTATAATATATGCATAATATAGTAGAGAAACACTGATAACTTTAGAGGTTTCTAATGTGATATCGTAAATAAACACATTTTTTTTTCGTTTACATTGCAAACGCTGGCTGAACCCTACAAGATAGATCAAAATAATGTACCACAGTATTGTACACCTTAAAAAGGTCTACAAAAAAGTCCGCAATGGTATATGTCTATCTCTTAGGGATAACCCACAATAACCATTTTTTATCCTTTACTTTTTACGAAAAATAATGGCTTATTTACGAAGCAATAGATCAAAATGGCCCTTTGCAGCATGTAATTTCAATGAATATTTTCGAAGATATTACAGATTTAAAATGCAGGGACATAGCGGTTCCGGCGGTACCGGTCAGAGGGTTATATGTCGCTCTTTCAAGAGTAACCTCTGAAGAAAACATGTTTGTATTGTCTAATGACAAAAAAGCTGTGAACGTTGTATATAAAGACATTCTGTAGTATATTTAGTACAATCATTGCACCCGTGCGAAACCGGGGCGGGTCGCTAGTCTATAATATAATCGATAATTTAACTCACTGTATTCATGTACGTACCATGCTCATACAAAATTACCTAAGGGGCCATTCAGGAGACCATGCTAGCATAATTTTGTCATTAAGCTACTAGATATGGTTTAACTAATAATATTAAAACATTTGCAATTTGCTTATGATATAAATTTTATAAGAACTAGCAGCAAAGAAAGAATCACAACAGTTCTGACGCCAAAATTAGTCATAGAACACGCGTAAACAAGAGAGAACAATTCGGACCCTTTCACATAAATTGCAAGTACGATTTCCATTTAAAACACACGGGCAACATTAGGGGTCCTTAGGCATGTCGGAGGGACCGCTTGACCGTGCCGGCTCTACGGAAGAAAGGGCTCATTTTCATTAGGCAACTAAGCGTCAGCGGGTTGTACGTACATGTATATAGAATGCAAATTTATGGGATTCTCAAAGTTTTTGTATATTGTTTTGTGTATGTTACTAAGTCAAAGTCACTTTTGATTAACTAAGTTTATTACAATGCGCGATAGAATAGATAAGTTATATATGTATTGTTTATTTATTCTTAGTGCAACCAGCGTGGCCAAAACCATTCGTACGTTGTGTAAATGTTAGTGTAGTCTATATTTGGTGAGTATTGTAATAAAACCTCCAATATGAGATGACACTTCTGTTTAATATAATATTCCATACAATACTGAACTGCCGTAGGCACGAAGTACAAAAATCAGATTTTGATTAAATACTTGATGAACGTAGTAATCTCGCAGCGGGATAAAAACAGTTCCAATTAAGAACTCATAATCTAATAAGCTTAAAAACTTTAATAAAGAAATCTTATGTTTTAGCTCTGTAAGAACACAATCGTAATAAATATATGTAATACAAAACTTTTACTAATGACAAATAATAATTATTAGTCTGTAAAAACTATATAAATGAAACTAATTACAAAAACTTTGAGAACCTCCGTCTGAGCTAACGACGAGAGGCCAGTGTCTGACCCTTCCGTTTGAAGCCGGAGCACTTTTTGTGTGCACCTACATTCCAAGTAAGGAACTCGACTGGCATGCTGCAAAGGCGACGGCGGAACTATGTGGATCCTTGGATACCTTCCTGTCTGGTCCTTGATACCGTAGAGCTTTAAATTAAAACGATAATAATTGTGTTTAGCTATATGGTTTTGTTAATACGTGGTTGTAGATAATACATTGAAATCTTTCCTATTCATGTTTTTTCTTGAGTTTGTTTCTTTGTTACTTTCATGCCTTATCTACTCCGCCGGTCATCATGACATTTCGCATATACACGTAGTCAGGGGTACAGAAATGGAAATAGGGTACCTCTCATCCAGAAAAAGTACTGTTGTCAAACAAAAATTACTTTTTCGCCGCGGGCGAAAGTTAATAATTATAAGCGTGAAACAACTGTGAGCATATTATTATTTGTCTCAATACACAACTATACCATAAGCGGCGGTAGCGTAATGGCTAATGCGTCGGACTTGCGATCAAGTGGTTATGGGTTCGAATCCCACCCAGTGCACTACCGGCGTGAACCCACTCCTAACGCAACCGTTAAGCTTAGCTGGAGGGGTTAACAAGAATACTAGTAATGTGTGACCCACAGTGTCCTTTATTTCCAAAATGTATGTCACCTCAATAACAGCGACCACCGACAAAAACATGTAGTTTCCTTATTAATTATTTACTTAATATTTTTACTATTCAGCTAAATCTCTGTTTGAATGTGTGTATAGATGTTAACTCACACACGTTTAATATTAGGCTATCAATACTACACCAGGCGCCGGAGAGCGCATAATGATCTACGGCCTCCATGAGCGCTGGCCTGGGGGTAACGGGTGAGGCTGCCCGTTGCCCTAGTAGAAGCAAGCCTGAGACGGTGGTGCGACGTGTTCCGCCTGCGCCTCTCTAAATCAGAAGGAGGGCAAGGCCCTCCTCTACCAATGGTGTGGCTGCCTTCTATTTGAGGGCGGCCAAAGTCTGCTAGGGTTCTCTGGGACTTCCTTCCTACGGTATACCCGAGTCCCTTGCGATAGACTCACTTGTGATGGAACACCGTGTGGTTTTAGTCGGTTCGATGCCGACATACCACTTCACCAACAGCCATGGTGAGGTGATGACCCGTGGAGGTTTCCACACGAAAAAAAAAAGGCTATAAATACTAACACAACCTACTAATAAAGAGAGTAATAAAGTAGTATCTGAACACGTCACAATAGTTTCACTACACTCCTTAAGTGTGTGCGTATGTACGTGAGTTAGTATATTTTTTTGTCTATGTATGAAATGATTACTTTCATAGTAATCATTTACTATGGCGTCTTAAATGGATTGGCGGGTATAGTGATTGTTGCTGTATATCCTTTAACAATATACCATTCAAAGAAGAATGGTTACAGTAGTTCCAGTTGGATTGTTATCTTATAAGAACTTAATAGTTAACTCTCTGTTATTATTGACATTTCGCAGGTTTAATCGTACATCTTACTAATAGTAGGCGAAAGTTTGTAACAATGGATGTTTATTATTATTTTTTTATGGTGTCCCCTATGGAGAAAAGAGCAGACGGATCACCTGATGGTAAGTGATTACCGTCGCCCATGGACACCTGCAACTTAAGAGTCACAAGTGCGTTGCCGCCGTTTGAGATGGGAGTACGCTCTTTTCTTGAAGGTCGTATCGGTCCGGAAATACCGCAGGCGACAACTTGTTCCAGAGATTGGTTGTGCGAGGCAAAAAGTTTCTGGAGAACCGCACAGTGGTGGATTGCCAATTATCCATAAATAATTATACATACTTACTAACTCTAACGACAGTAAACCGACTTTTACTTACTGACTACTAATTTAATATCTTTAGGTTTAATTCATCATCACCCGCATCCTAACTTCTCACACTGTAAATATTATTGATTTTTTTTTTTAGTTAGCTTCGCACGTATCCCACTGCTGGGCAAAGGCCTCCCCCCTACGCTTCCACTGCTCTCGGTCCTCAACCACCCTAGGCCACATGTTTAAATAAGTGTCGAGATCGTCCCGCCATCTCCTCCTCGGCCTTCCTGGCCGTCGCCGACCACCTCCAGGTATCCACTCTGTGGCTGTTTTCGCCCATCGGAATGGCTCCATTCGACAGACGTGTCCCGCCCAGCACCACTTTAGCCTGGAGGTCACCACTTCAACATCAGCGATGCCAGCTTTGGAACGCAGCTCAGTGTTTCTGACGTGGTCCGTCAATTTGACACTCAGTATGCTGCGTTCAATGGCCCGTTAGCAGATCTTAAGCCTGGACTTTTGATGCTCGGTCAAAGACCAGGTTTGAGCTCCGTAGGTTAGGACGGGCAGGATGCACATGTCGACGAGCTTGCGCTTCAGAGTGAGTGGTAACTCACCCTTCAACATCTCCCTCATGGACCAGAATATTATTGATTAAATAACTAAATTTAAAACACCCGCGACTCGAAAATCCCTTCAACGATTACAAAATGCCTTACATCATTTTGGAAAAGAGCTGATACTCGTACACTGCTGCACCGATATTAACCAAACATAGCTAAGAACTACGAACTACTACATCGTTTTGGCGTCGGGGGTTAAAAAGAAAATGGTCTATAATCATCAATCCTGAAGTAAGCAGTACCTAGTAAATACTTTGAGTTATGTTTAAAAGCCACGCCGTTATACCTACACTAAGAGTAATCTATACCTAACGACAAATGTCCACTAATACTAAAATCCTTTGAAGACTTTTAACAGTAAGATTGTTTATCAGATAACCCTAAGTTTTATAAAATACAAAGATTAATTTATCTTAAGAGAATATAGTTATACACTGGCCTGTACTTAAATATGGGGAAACTCTACTTGATAATTGTATCAAATATGTATGTATGTACGTATGTAGGTAGACATATACAATCGTGAACACGTCCAAGCCATTATCCCCTACGAGTGAGTCCGACTTTTGTTTTAAAATGTAGAAAATTAAAGTTTCTTTTTTCCATTGAACAATTCTAAACTCGACAACAACTTGTATTTTAGCGGGCCACCCCTCACATGTTTGTGGAAGTTTAAAAAGTTCGCAGCGGACTTTAAAATGGCGATTCTGAATCCCCACAATACAGTTAAATATTTTAATTGATCCGCCAGACGTAACACTGGCCGGTGTGTGGCTCATAAAAGAGATAGAATATGTTGTTCTACGTTGCCGTTTTGATGATACCTATGCGAACGTTTCTAAGAATTCATAAATTGATAGTAAAATTAAAACTACAGTCTATTGTTATTCGTCGTAACAATGTGCTAGTGTGCCTGGTATTAACCAATAGGAGGAGCGCATGCCTAATAAAATAAAATTGCTCAATTTGTAACACAAACCAACTTTATAGATATATTTATATTATTTCTCATAATAGACCACCTACTTCGACTTTACTGTGGTGCCTACCTAATATACGCCAGCTGTGACAAAATAAATATATTTTTAAACTACAGAATGGTCGACAATCAAGCTTTAGTATATTAACTTGGCTAGTACTACTTCATTGTTGTCAAAGTGGAGGTAGATACAGGCGATTAATCAGCGCGTGCGTTTATGCGCGGTGGCGGCAGGCACGGTAATTAGATTTAAGAACAACTCGGCGGCGTCAGCAGGAGAATGGCCTGCATTAATTTGAGCTTCTCTAACGAGGGCGACGGACGCTACGGACTGGCCGGGCGACTTGGGCTTGAAAAGGAGTAGAGTTGCTGTGATTATTTAATTTTTTCTAAGATTTGTGTTAAAGTTTCATATACATATGATAAAAGTTTTTTTTATTAAAAAAAAAAACAATATTTGTATTATTGGCTCATTTTATTTATAGTAGCTACACATACATCATTAATCAAATTAAAAAAGTGATGAACTGAATCTTTGTCGAGTTGTAGTTCATGTGTTAGTTTCTACAAGAAACTAGGTTTTTGTTTATTTATCGCTATCGCGATTTTCATAATGTATAAAAGGTGGATAAGGTGACAAATATGTAACATTTGGCTAAACATTTGAACTCACAGAAAACTATTAAAATTGATTTTAATATATTACTCATGTAGACTTTAATTCACGAACAGATATTTAAACTGACTTTATTCAGACACATATCTAAGGAACATTTACACTATTTATATTGCGTAGCCGTAATGAGTTTCAATATAATTATTCGTTATGATAAATTGATTCCGGAAAAAATGCCATGACAATCGTATGAGTCGAAGTGGCAAAAATGGTTTTCACTTCGAAACAGCGGGTATAGTATTTTTGTATTCCTCATGAAGGAATTTGAATAAAGTTTAATATTTTTGAAAGATTACCTTATAAACCGCTTATAGAATCTCTCACCCGCCAACATATATCAGCCCGTGGGTAAAGTAACCCTTATATATACCGGCTTTGCCCTTGTGACTTGTTGGACCGAAACAAATAGACAAATAAAAGTTTAAAAAAAGTTACATCTGTCACAGTCAATTCTACTGGACCAACTAAGTTGATCAAGTACACATATTAATCATGTGACCCAAACACAGATATGCCATATGGGGATCACTATTTGAGCTAAATTTGAAAATTCAAAAAGAAATTTCAATCAATACCGTTCGACAGATGAAACAAAAGGGCCTGCTGTGACGGTCTCAAAGGTCTTAAATGTATTTTTTTTATAAGTTGAATGATTTTTTTTGCATGATTCTTTAGAATCCTAGTTTTAAAGTTATTTAAGAAATAAGATGAAAATTGGCTATTGCTCACGCCCTTATCTGCGGAACAATTTGCCTGAAATTAAAAAAGAATACAAATAATTTTTATTTACTTATAGACTACAGGAAAACCTACCGTACGTTCCGTACCGTAAAAACCTTTTAATGCATTTATTCAAAACTGCCAATTGGATATTAACTAATAAACATACACCTCAATTTATTTATTTGTATAGATTATTTTGTTTTTATTTGCACGGAATCCTTGCTAATTTTCTAAAATAATAATAATAATATATTGACATTACAAATAAATACTTCAATTTTTCATAGGTTCATTTATTACCTTGGAACATATTTTTTCTTTTTCTAATTATACGTTGTCTCCACTAACAGACCTTTTGCCAGGTCATTTTTTTGTCGACCCAGAGGCTAAATAGAAGTTGAGTTACGACTTAAAAAAAATCCTCCTTCATTGCGCCATTCCTATTTGTAGATAATGTACCTGCATTTCCTGGCATGTGCAATACTGTGTAAAGGGGACGTCAACAAAAATAGGTATTTAAATATGATAAGAGAACTTCCAATTCAGAAAAGATTCTTGTCCTTCTAATACTAAAGTTAAGCTTTGGTCTAAAGAAGTCTGTCCTGGTGCGCGGGAAGTCAAAAGATGCTGACCAAATGCTAGGTTTCCCCATGTAGTTGTTTACTTTATAGTATTATTTTAGAAACTTAGTTTTTATAATGTCTACACTATCGGTCGCACTAAAGTTGACTTAAATTAATCACTGAGCCAGTCAGCCTGTGACCACGACCAGTGCAACCTGGTTGAAATGACAGACAAATCAAAGGCATGTAATGCCTGTTAAATACGTAATCGGGTCAATTCCCGTCAACATAATTATATATTATGGGTCGTGCAGAGACTTGTTCTTGTTTTCGAAGTATATACATTAATAAAAAAACAGTACCCCTAAATGTATGAATTTACATTATAAGCATTATAGTTCACATATTTTATAAAAGTTACTTCTAAATCACGATAAAAACAAACAAAAAATATCGAACACCAACTAATAATATTTTTCAACAAACCCCACTCTACGAAGGTCTACGTTCTACGTAGCCAAGCTGTGTCCGGCGTAGCAGTGTGCTACGCGTCCACCAGGCTATGTTTATTGCAATCTGGCGGTTAAATGCCCGTCTGCTTACCCGTTATACCGCCCTTTTGTTACACCGGATTGCAGATCCCCCGTATGTATGTTATTTCCTTTTAAAATGGGAAAATAAAAATATGTAAATTTTATTTAATTCCGCTATCGAAGACCTAGTCCATATTTAAATTTTGAAATAATCTTTTAATGTTAAGTTACTACCTTTAACTTTTTTGGGAAGACAAATTAGTAATTCTGAAAAAAGTTTGCAAAATACAATAAATAGCAATGCTAAACTTGCGGCTCCGCCCTGTATGTCAATCAGACTCTTGCAAACGGAACTCTTAGGAATTAAGACACAATAACATTATTTTTACTAAAAAACTATTTTTAACTTTATTTTGATTTCTCTAAACGCATTTTGCATTTAATTGTCAAATATTTATTATTTTCTTCCTAGTTGGTTCCTTAGTGTAAGGTTGCGACTATGTTTGCGTGCGATCGCAAGGTCGTGACTTTGATTTCTGGGCCAGGCAAATTTTTACTGGTTGTTTCATTATGATATGTCATGTAATTAGCAGCACAGCCTCCGTTTCGTGGGACCAAAACTATACACGGTAAAATGAGTGTATAACATGGCAAGTTTTCCCGACTTAAAATTGTAAGTAATACATTAAAATCTATTAATAAGCATTGATTTATTTTACGTATTTATTAGGATTGCCAACAAATGATACAAATAACTCATATGACAAAAAAAATACAATTATAAATACATGGCTTGTGCTCATTTAATTTATAGGCAAACAGAACTTGTAATATTAATTAGGATATACGGTTTTTACTCACGTATATATTTTGGGGATGCCCGACTAATTTCGGTTGCAGGTACCAGACTGACCTGCATCCAGTCTGGCACCTGCAACTAGTCGGGTATCCCCGAAATATACACGTGAGTAAAAACCGTATATCCTAATTAATATGAATACCACTCACGAAAGTTTTTATTCGAATAGAACTTGTAATGTTAAATTAAATTATGGTAAAATTACAACATACATAGTAAAAAGTTAAATATTAAAAAAAAACTATTAGTCGTAGGACTGCACGTCAGAACATAACGTACATATATATACATATTACACACACACACACACACACACACACACAACTGCATAATATAATTATGTATCTGAGCATGACGGTCACACGATGTCAGTGCTTTTTCTCCGTACCAAAATTGCCTAATGTGCCTAAATAAGTTTTCACACACATCGTTATACATGTATCTGAGCATGACAGTCACGCAAGTTTAGTGCTTTTCCCCCGTCACAAACGTACCCATCGTGCCTAAAGAAGTTTTCACACACATCGGTAAATATGTATTGTATCTGAGCGTGACGGGCACGCGAGTTCAATGCTTTTTCCCCATACCAAAAGGACCCAACGTGCCTAAAGAAGTTTTCACTTCAACTAATTAAACCATCAAAGTTAACTTAAATCTCCTTTTTTTTTAATTGAGGTAACAATACAGATGATTCAAGCCCAAACCTAGTAAATAAATACCTACCCAAGTTTGAACCCAAGATAATCTGTATTTATTTTTATACTTAAGCATCTTTCATATCTTATTCTAATTAATAAAGTAATCATTTCATAGATGACAGTCTAATCGTCCTCAGAACTGGTCAGAAAAGGGTTATTGAACTAACTCCCTCGGCCCTTGCCCTTGCAAATAGGGCCCTTTGTGTGCGGGACTTAAATAAAAGGTTTGATTTTGTGTTGTGAGTGGGGTACAATCAATATTTGCTGAGCGAACCGACCGATCTGCATACCTTTGTAATGGTCAGTCGCTTTGAGGGTAAAGACCGATGTTTTGTTGGGTTGACGGAAATCTTCGGTTGGTTACCGGATTTCATTGAGGTTAATGAACTTGAACGAATTTTTTTTCGAGCAACTTATTGCATTTTGTTAGATTTTAATTCCAATGGGTAAAAGTAATCATTGTAAAACTAGAAATAACATCAAAGACAACGTGTATTTTAGCCTTTAAGTGTGCTTTTAACTAGTTCTGCTAGTTGTTAAAATAATATTAATAATTTAACTTATTATGACATTTTAATTCCAAATTTCCCAACTTCTATGTGTATATGCTGACTGGTTACTTGAACTGTAATTTTTGTTTTTCGATTTCAATTAAGTGGAAATAGACACACATAGGTACTTGTAGATCTAAATGAGAAATCTAAGAAAGCTGTAGTATCTTACATATAAATAGTCGCAGTTATTTTTCCAACAGTTGTAACACTAA
Organism: Euplagia quadripunctaria; assembly: GCA_963859945.1. NCBI lineage: Eukaryota > Metazoa > Arthropoda > Insecta > Lepidoptera > Erebidae > Euplagia > Euplagia quadripunctaria. The sequence goes on along the minus strand of OY982572.1, from coordinate 14,196,394 downwards.
GTATATGGTAACCTGGAATAGGTCGTTTTCCTTACACAAATAAGGTGGCAAACAGCCGTTTGATGGTAAGCGTTCACTCGTATCTATAAACCCTGAAAACCGAACTGCGTTACCAAAATGAAACCCTCAGAACCCTACTCACCTGCAGTAAAAGAGCACTACGCCAATAGTGCTGTACTTCGTACCGTTTCGTTTTTTTAACATAATTTTTATTTAGAGCTACTACAAGAGGCTTGAGAAAATGACAGCTGTACCAAACCAGTTTGATGTTTGTCCGGAGGTTTGAATAATTTTTCTTGCTTACCAATATTATCCTTATTTCCGCTCGGTAAAGTTCATAGTGTTATAACAGTTCGGTAATAGATAGCAGGGTCGCATTTGAACAATGGATTGTTGTAGAAAATTTATAATGTGAGCACATGGAAGGTTGCGTATTGAGGGTGCGTCGCAGACGGTTTGTAACTAAATGTAGACTTTAATGTGGAATTAATATTTAGGGTAATGTTCGGAAATATGTACATTCGTAAATAATTATCTTTTAAAAAAAGTATCACGGACTTCAATACGCCTCAAAATACCCAAATCGCTTCAAGTGTGCCTATAAAATTTGAAGTTCCCTCGATTTCTCCAGAATCTCATCATCAGATCTTGATCTGATGACCATGGGACCACCTGAGAATTTTTTGGTTGAAAGGGTATACCCCTTTCAAACAAAAAATTTCCAAATCCGTCCAGGCGTCTTTGAGTAATCGGTGAACATACTTAAAAAAATTTATACAGTGGAACATAGAACCTCCTCCTTTTTTGAAGTCTCTTAAATAAACTCTACAGAAATTTAATCACATATATATATAAATATGTTTTCGGGAATTACCACGATAGTCTGTGATCAGGGCCAGTACCACCAGGTCGACACGTCGGGCAATTCAAAGGCTGTGGCAATTGGATCTACGAGAATGAAAACCTCTGCAAATCAATTCTAATTGTACATATTAATTTACAATTATGTTCAGTTTAACATTTACTACTAATATTTCTAACAAGAACTGCCATTGCCACTCAACGTCCGACTTTTGTGATTGCAGTCAGTAGACATCGGTTTGGAGACATTGTACAACCCCTAAACTAGCAGTCATAGATTTCAATATCTATATACATAAATGTTTACCAAGTTTTGTATTGAACATTTCCGTGTAATTAATTTACACATAGACTGTTTTTGAGAGATTTTTAAGTCTTAGAAATGATAAATTCCTTAAATGGATATTATGGATAATTCTTCCTATTCTACGAGTTAGTACAAAAATTGTGAATATGAGGAAAATATAGTTTATTACTACTATGCTTGTACTAGATAAGGAATAAATTATTTAATTGGAAAATTTACTTCTAATAGGTAAGTTATTTTTATGTCTTTATATATTTGACTTTGAACGCTAACAAAACCAAGTATATCACTTGCTTATTGGCCACAAAAAGAACAGAAGAGAGACGCCTGCATGTCGCTGAAATGCCTATGTTGAGATGAATGTGTGGTGTGAATGGGATGGATAACGTGATGAATGAAACATTACAGAGAGCCTGAAAGTAACGTCCGTGGATGAAAAGTTGAAGAGCAATAGATTATCGTGGTATGTACATGTGATGCAAAAGGATGAGCAGAATGTGGTGAAGATAGTTTTATGTATGGCAGTTAACGGAGGAATAGAGGACGAGCAAAGAAAAGATGGATGGACTGCGCGAAAGAGGATATTGTTGGAAATTCACTGCTTACTCCCTGTAAGAAGTGAAATTACGAATGATAGAGTAGAATGGAAGAAGAGAACACATTGCAACCGATTCTACCCAAGGCCCTTATACACTGTTGTCTTTTGTTCGCAATACAATTACATATGTCTAGACATGGTGATTTTTAATGATGAGAAAAATGTTCTTAAGCAGGGTAAGTATATTTCTGCTCGAATTGGAACCGCCATTCTAATCTGTACTGGATTAGAATGGCGGCTCCTCCAATTGTCCCTTTACCTCTATCTGTTGTTATTAGCCAGTGGGTTAGAGAGTTATCGTTAATAAGATGTAATTTAAGACAAATTTTCATGTAATGATAAATGCCTGAAATGTGATAATATTAAAGGACATTTTCTTTTTAGTTAAATCTTGATTACACATATTGTCTGAAATTAGATCGCCCTGCGTAAAGCAGTAACAGAACATTGTAATTTGCAATAAGAAATATCTTCTGTCCATTGCAGTAGTCTATCAGAACTCGTTCCCCTACATACCTATAAAATATATTGTAATAGGTTTGTAAAGACTATCCGTTCGAAGGGGAAACAGTTCCAGTGAGCGAATATGAGACGACGTGTCGACGTAAGTTAACAGGCTTCGTTAATGCGATCCTCCCTTAGATCCCGACACATTACACCGAGGTTTACTAGATTAAATCACCATTATGATGTAGAAAGCTAGCTGTAAAACATAAATAGTTTACTTTAAGAAAGTGCTCTTAAAATTGAAATGTTTTGTTCATTGAAAACTAAATATCGTTTCTTTGGAGTACTTTTTACATACTTTAATGTAATCACTTTGTGCATGATGTATTTATAACATAAGGCTTTACTTTGTTCACTGCACGAAATTTTCAACTAACTTTCTGGTGAATGATTAGTATCTTCGATGTGTTGTACGGCCGCGACGCCACCGGTGCCGGCTGCCGGTGAGCGGTTCGACTGCTAAATGCCGCAAGAGCCGCACGCCATCCCGCTTGCACCGCCGCGCTCGACGCACCTCTCGCTCGCGCCGGCCGCGAACACGTGTTTATTTGTATGTTTTATCCTTCGGCGGCTTTAAACCCAACCCACCCTGACCGCAAAGTGCGCTCCGCCGCCCCGCCGCACCCGCGCCGTCGCCGCCTCTCGCTCGCCGCCACCGCTGCCGCGGAGCCGCACCGACTCGCCCGCGAAACTTTGTCCGAAGTCGACGGGCGCGGACGTACGCGCGTATTAATAGCCACCGCGAGCGGTCACCGCAAGCGAGCGCTGTGAGGGCGGCCCCACGCGCCACGAGTCGTACCACGACCGCGCGTACAGTCGCACGCATCCCGCTCGTTGCACCCCACATAGTGTAAACACACGCGCGATACGATCCCGACGCGCCGAAACGAAAAGCGAAACTGAAGCCGAAACTACAAAAAAGTCAAAAAGATTAGCACTGGAAAGTGAGAGGGACGTGCGTGCGGCGATCTCGTAAATACGCGGTTCGAAAAAAGTGCCACTGTGAGTGAAACTAGTGAAAAGTTTTTTCGCCGCGTTCGGGAGAACCACCCCTCAGCGCCGGAAAAAATCGGCCCCTCGCGTCCCTTGCCCCGCCCGCCACCGAACTTTTCATTCACCGGGGAAAAAAGTGTGGCAAGGCCGCCCGTGACGTCACCGCATCAAGTGGCCACGCGCGCGTTCCCTAGCAACGTGTTGTCACGTCCCTGACACCGGCTCTTCGTAAACTTGGGACAGTCTTGGAAGTGCGTGAATTTCGAGGGTCATTATGGCGGTGGTGAGTGACAATGATGCATGAGTACAGTGAACGTGGGTGAAGTGTGGTGGCCAGTGACATGTAGCGACCGTTTTGGACAAGTAGACTCTATGTGTAGCACGCAGCGCGCACGGGTGTCGAGGATGCACCTAACAGGCGCTTCCAGCGGCGCGGTGTCGCCGGACACAAGCTCCACGCTCTTGCACGAGACCTACACAAAAATGACTTCAGATATACTCGCAGAACGAACGCTGGGGGACTTTCTATCGGAACACCCGGGGGAACTAGTGCGGACTGGTAGTCCTCACTTCGTGTGTACAGTTCTACCACCACACTGGCGGTCGAACAAGACTTTACCTGTGGCGTTTAAAGTGGTAGCTCTAGGCGACATTGGAGATGGTACCCTGGTCACTGTGCGGGCTGGTAACGATGAAAACTGCTGTGCGGAGCTAAGAAACAGCTCAGCAGTGATGAAGAATCAGGTGGCCAAGTTCAACGACTTAAGATTCGTCGGCCGCAGCGGTCGCGGTGAGT